>CM050164.1:426774376-427356876 GCA_027410445.1 Discoglossus pictus
CTATATTAATAGTGTGATCATGGAGAAAGTTATCTATCTATGTAAAGTTATAAAACTTGCCTAGTCTGACATTTACTCCTCCATCTTTGGGGAGAGTGGAGGCTGCCATTTTTTAAATTTTAGTTTTTGTCACGGACACTAAGATTGCTGAGCTGATTGGATCAAAAGTTCAAGATCCAGAACAAGAGCAAAACCATCTGTAGCTGAGTTCTAAGCTATGACCATTACTTTACATTTTTCTGTGTTCTTCAGCAGCTCACATCATCTAACATACAGCATTAAAGCAATAAATGGGATATTTTTATACAACTTTTATGGCTGAAACTTTGCAGATCATTTCATTTTTTTTAACCTTCTCTTTTTTCCTAGGGTTGCTTGTGTCAGTGCTCCCAGCCTCTACCAGAAGCTTAAAGTATTGGCTGGAGAGGACTTGTCTGTGTGCCTACTTGAGTATGATAACCGTTTTTCTGTCTACGGAGAGGATTTTGTCTTCTACGATTACAACAACCCATTAAACCTGCCAGAGAAGCTCCAGCCGCATAGCTTTGATATAGTAATAGCGGATCCTCCATACCTGTCTGAGGAGTGCCTGCAGAAAACAGCCGAGACCATCAAATACCTTACAAAGGGGAAGATTCTGCTCTGCACAGGTACCCTGGCACTATCATGACACAAATGCTAATGTTCTGTTAAATAGAAACTGAAGAAACCTGATGTTCTCTATTCCATATAGAGGGTGGAAAAATAGTGGTTTTAGGCTGCTTCTATACTGCCCTCTATTGGCATAATAAATAATGAGACGCACAAGTCAGTGGTACTAATTAGAACCCATCTTAAAATGATATAGGTATTTTATTAAATTATATATATATATATATATATATATATATATATATATATATATATATAATTATTTTTTTTATTTTTAAAAAAAATGCATTTTCATACTTTAAACATATATTGAAACTGGTTGCTATAAGAGTGGCGATTGCCATTAATTGCTGATTACTCCATTGGAGTCTGTGTGTATTGTTTACAGTTACCAAGAAGTAGCTGGGGTAAGCGGCTTCTTGTTCAGCTCCATGAGTCCTAATCAAGTTTCATATAATGATCTGTTCTGAACCGTATACAGTTGTGGAGCTATACGTTGCTGAACCATTCTTTAGTGCAGGGAAAGTCTACTGATGGTTCCGAGCTATTGCCTCAAAACCCTTTTTCCTGGGCCCCACTGTCCATTATTACGTTTCTCATATAGCGCATTTGAAGCTTGCAAATACTTAAATAAGGTAACAGTTACATGATGTCATTTTAGTCCAATATATAATGCAAGCTCCCTTGTGCCTTTTGAATGCCATTTGCATCTGTATCAATAAAATTCTCTGGATTCTGGACTTTGACTTCATTTTCATAAAGAAATTTGGAACGTGGTGAATTTAGTAAATAAAAAATGTCTACCCTGTTTTTAGTGGTCATGTACAGTATTTGGTATATTTTAAAACTGTATTATTGTCTGTGTTTCAGGTGCAGTGATGGAAGATCGGGCAGCCAAGATACTTGGTCTGAAGATCTGCAAGTTTATCCCAAAGCACACAAATAGTTTAGCAAACGAGTTCAGATGCTATGCAAATTATGAATTGGGGCTGGACACAGAACTTTAACATCAAATGACATTTATATCATTATTGGCCTCCCATGCAAGCTCAGCACTCTCACTTATTCATATAAGTAATGACACCTCTGTCACCAATTTGGACGTTCCCAAGAATCATTCATAAAAGCATTTTTTTTTCTTTTCTTTGTGACCCACACTGGGTTCACTGGACTTTAATATTTATGATGAAATTACAGTGATTATTTATACAGTGGAGTGAAGATGTCACTTATTTCTGGAAAACAAGATATACCTTCCTTCCTCTAAATTGATTTTTGTTTCATTTCAGTTATCTACTGAAGTATGTATGTAAAATATTGGTTTGGTAAAAGTATGTATGGGAGCATTTTTTTTATATCATTATCCTACCACAAATAACTACTATCCATTTCAAGTATAATCATGTCAAGAGCTACAGCAATTAACATATAACAAACTTAGATATAGGTACAAAAATAGGTTTGCAAATATTATGTGCCATTAAATAGGGTAACAATGTTGGGGCAATATTTTTTTTAGGTGGCCAAAATTGTTTTTAGAAATTAAAAATCTGTTTTATATGGAAATTATTCTTTACTGCTGGGTTTCATTTTCCTTTCTCACTTGAATCTGTCTCTGTTTTCTCAGGAGAATGTATCTTTGTAAACTAATAAACCTTTCATTAGTCATGTTGAAAACACTGGCAGAACCTCCTATACATTAATTTCCTCCTCCCATCTCAGGAAGTAGACCAGCAGAAATCAAAATGGTAAACTCCACAGCATAATTTCATATAAGATGTAATACATTAGCTGTATTTTATTACATTCTAAAAATATATATAGTTGGAGGAAATGTGCATTTGTCTTATCACATTTTTGTAACAAGCCCTTTTGAATAAATAGTCTTGATAATGAACTGACTGATAGATTGTAAACTGAAATTAATACAATTTATTGACTGGCAAACATCATTTTATTTACTGTCGACATCCATTACTTTTATGTGCTTTCCACATTTCCACGTGGGAATTTGAATCTGTTTCCTAATGGATAATAATTTACTTATAAAAAGTAACACAACATTTTTGGTAACTTACAGCCCCATTTAATTCCCTCTACGTGTAAAATCGTAGCTCGTAACGTAGCTTGCAGGACTTACGGCTATTAAATTGGCTTCTTAACTCAACCCGCGTACGACTGTGCATACGGGTTAGGTGTGAAAAAGGCAGAAAAAAGCCTACGGGACGTGGAACTGTGCGGCCTCAAATCCTTTGTTCTCTCAACCGCCACATTTCCAATTTAGCTATTAAATTGCATCAAAATCACTGGTGTTCACACTCGCAAATAGAGCCAAGAAGCCAACTAGTGGTAGAGAGGACCCACAAGGCTAAAGTCCAATCCGTAGCACTGTAAATGCACATATACACACACTACTGTACTTACATTAAAAGTGATGTTAGGTCTTAGAATTAATAGCACAACATTCTCAAGCCCGTAAATTGGCCCTGAAAAATACTTTATTTCATGTTTAATTTGTGTGTTATATCGATCCTGGCAATCAATGTGTTAATACATATACTGTAACTTGCATGTGATAGAATATATTTACAGCTTTCTAATTATTCCATTATAACTGGAATGTGGGTCCGATCGTAACTCGTAATTGAACCCCGTAGGACTTTGAAATCCCACCTCCATTTTTCAGTGACGTAATTCTGACGATCTTGGCTCCATCCCAACTCCTAATTACGAGTTATATTAATTGATCACTTTCATGGCCGCACATCCAACAAGGGAAAAATGGTTTACAGGTTTACCACTCAAGCCCATAACTCACAGCATGTTCTAATTTTATAGCTCCATAAATCCACAACTTTTCAAGCTCACAGCTGTTGCGGGTCTTACGTTGCATTGACTGTTAGTAGATATCTTATTTGCTGCCAAGGTCCCTCCAAAATGACCAATCTGGATATGAAGAAAAAAAAAAAAGTGCCAGTGTCAATTAAGGCAAAATTCTGTATATGATTTTAAAAAAAAAAGTATTTTCATTTTGAAAGTTGTTTTTCCCAATATAATGGCTACTTCTTCAAAGGGGTGTTCTGTAAGTATTCAGTGGTGCTTTAAGCTTCTAACATCACTTGTGCTAATTTTACTTTTATATTTGTTCTTTTTGTGTTGGAACTTTAAAGGGCAATTGATCTGATCACTGTAAGTGCTCTTTATGGTGTAAAAGCACAAGATTGTATGTTAAGAGTAATTAAAATTATCTTTTTTTTTTTTTTAACCGTTGTAAATCTTTGTTTACATACAAGTCTGTTCTGCCCTCGGGCTGTTGCATAAGTAATTAGCAGATTGTCAAGTGCAGCTTATGTTGTGTGAAGCCCTATGGGGAAGGTATCTTTCCTCTGGATGCAGGTTACAATACACTGACTAATTAACACATGGCTTTCCTGTTTAGGCCAATATTCCATGTCTGCACAGATAGATACGCTAAGGGTTACATGTTTTTGTCTGCTGGGGCCAATGCAAGGAACTGAATGGAGCATAGGTCTGCATGGCTCAAATTTGAGAGACCAGAGAGCAGAAACCTGAATTTTCTGCTGCTAAGGGAAAAAAATGAACCTTTCCTTTCAAGCGTATTCTAGAACAGTTTAACAAAAACCTTGCCATTGACTAAAGTGGGATACACACCACTGTAACCTGATTGCTTGCAGTAATGAAATGTGCTGCGGTTGATGTAGACACCCCCAGCAATAGCACTGTGCATATCGGGTACTTCATAAAAAAAAATGTACCCAATATAAAAGCTGCTGATTGGCTAAAGGAAAGGAGAGTGACTGAAAGCATGTGACTTGCCACAGTAGGGCAGACTTTAGTTGCTAACTGAGCATGTCTGCACAATCCCCAGGCCAAAACGATAGAATGTATAATGCATGCTAATATTCCCTGAGAATTTCAGCGGGTGTCATCATTGAGCGAAAACTCTTTGCAAATGCAAGAAATTCAGCAAACTTCATGCTAACTTTGGAATTTTTTCATGCAAACAATTTTATTAAGATACTATAAATTCTCCTCTATCAGATGCATTAATAACCCAGCTCACTTGCATATGACTTTAAAGAAGGAAATATTTAATTAAGCTAGTTTTTAAAATAAAATAGGTGATGCCGCTGCTGACCCTTTGAACTATCCATAATTTTTGGTGAAGATTGCATATGTGAGAGGGTTGTTAACATTTCTGCAGGAGTTGTGCTCCTATTTTATACTTGCCATCTCCCTTCTGAGCAGATGTGGGAGAAGGGTTTGTCAAATATCAAAATCTCCTATTACATACCAAATCCTCTTTCCTACCCTCTATCCACTGTATCCTAGAGTAAAACATATCTTCGGGCTCCAATCTATCAAGAAGTGCTCACTTGAGACATGGGAACGGAGATTCCTATAAAAATATTTCATGTTATTGGCTTACACTGTTGCTAGTGTTGTGAGTTTGTTACACTAAGTGGTCCTTTAAGTAGGGTACCAAGCAGAATGCCTGAGAAATTTTCAATCGTAGCATAAGCTTCATTAAAGTCATGCCTTATTTATCTTTTGTGATCTGAACTTGCATTGTTATATAGGGTGACCAACTGCAACTCCTACATTTGTATGGGCTTTCTACAGCTATACTAACCTGCTGATACATGGCTTCAGGATCCTATACGCATCAACGTTGCTGGGGAAAGTAAGATGAATGGCGGTAATGTCCTCTTAGTGTCAATCCTGCTCAGATATGTCTCTCTGCCTTCTGTGTACTGAGGTGGTCTTTCATTGTATACCCTCCCAACACATAAGCAATGGTAGATACAAAGACGTGCTTCTGCCCCAGCCCTTTTCTGTAGAAAGAATGCTTTATCTCAAGAAATCGTATATTAATTGATTGCATCACTTCATAGCAACACATACATATTTTCTGGTGTTAGTTCAGTCCCCCAA
The DNA here is from genome assembly GCA_027410445.1 of Discoglossus pictus. Classification (NCBI taxonomy): domain Eukaryota; kingdom Metazoa; phylum Chordata; class Amphibia; order Anura; family Alytidae; genus Discoglossus; species Discoglossus pictus. The sequence continues at coordinate 426,779,984 of CM050164.1, forward strand.
GTGTGCCAGCATGCTTTATAAAAATTAGTGATATAAATCGGAGAGAATTTGACCAATCCCCATAAGCATGGTTACTCATTTGGAATTTTTACAGTCTTGTCGGAATTGTGTGACCTGGTGGAACTTTGTGGTTATTTTATTGTTTGGTTAACAACCACAGACCGTTTGACATACCACAAGTCGATAATAACCTCTATTTTTAATCTATTACATTTTAAAAATAATTATATTGCATAGTCCAGCATATAGCAACTACTAATCTTGTTGATATATTGGACAGGTGTTAACACAGAAATTTCATTCTAGCAAAATACATATTGGATAAATTATTTCTGGCCCTGTAAATAGACTGTCAGTCCCGTGCGATAGCCCATCTTATATGCGCTTTTAATAATGAAAAAACTAAATGTATACATACCTATAGAGAATAGTAGTGATATAGAGGTCAAAGCAGTAGGTGCAATTTCAGTACTGACGGGCAAATTAAAGCCATTTCTGACAATAAATCCTCGTCAGCATTGGTGCAGTGACCAGCCATTTGCCTCGGGGCCCCATTGGCAACAGGGTTGACTCTACTGTCATTTTAGACACACATCCGGTAGCCACTGTTTTGTTTGAAGGGTGAGTTGCTCAACTGTAGCTTGTCGGTGACCCTTACACATTTCACAAACCGTTTTGTTGGCCCGAAAGCCAATGACCACACCCTTTTCAAAGTCGAATATATTGCACATTGCACCCATGACAGCAATGGTTTATATGTTTGCAGAATGCCTACATGTCACCTTATACATCCACCAAGCCAGCTCATGACACGTGCCATGTTACATTGGCTTACGTCAAAGGTAGGTCATAATAATGTGACTCGGCCCTGTAGATATCAAACCATGACTTCCAGATCCCAAGGGAAATCATTTCATTACTATGAAGTCATCCAAGCAATAATCTTCTGGCGAGTGCCAAAGGCATTTAGGTCCTCTCCCTACACAAATCATGCACAATGTGGTAAAAATGATTAAACATGGCTACTATATTATTATTATCATTGTTTATTTATAAAGCGCCAACATAATCCGTAGCGCTGTACATAAGATAAGTTCAAGACAAAGATACATACAAATGAAACATAGCAAAGCAAGAAGGGCCCTGTCTTTCGATCCTCAATTCCAGTGTCCATGGTGCTTTCCCCAAAGCACCCTGCAGGATTGAAACTGGCAGACTTACAACCTAAAGGTTTTGTGTGTGGTAGAGTAGGGAGAGAGAGGTGATAAGCGTGTTAGGGTGGAAGGTGATACACTTCCTCAAGAGATGTGTTTTTAGTGAGGTTTTGAATGTTTTGAGGCAGGAGGACAATCTGGTGGAGCGAGGCAAGGAATTCCAGAGAATAGGGGCAGCACCAGAAAAGTCCTGAAGGCGAGAGTGAGAGGAGGTGACAAGAGTTGTAGAATACAAAAGGTCATTAGCAGAAAGAAGATTGCAGTTGGCAGAATATTTAGAGATTAGAGCAGAGATGTACGGGGGTGCTAAGGGAAGCCAGTGGAGTGATTGACAGGTGATGCCGACACTGAACGTTTTGTAGAAGCTGAGTCTATCAGAGACGTTCATTATGGATTGAAGTGGGGATAGTCGGGTGGTGGGTAGGCCAGCAAGAAGCGAGTTGCAGCAGTCAAGTCGAATGACGATGCAGGAGTGTATTAGGATTTTAGTTGTGTCTTGTGTAAGTGGCGAATTCTAGAGATGTTTTTAGATGGAGAAGGCAAGATTTTGTTAGTGACTGTATGTGAGGGATGAAAGACAGGGCGTGGTCCAATAGAACCCCAAGGCAACGGGCTTGGGAGGTGGGAGTGATGATGTCGTTGTTGACAGTGAGAGAGATGTGAATTGACTCTGTGGTAGAGGGGGGGAAGATTAGGAGTTCAGTTTTAGACATGTTGAGTTTGAGATGGTGGGTGGACATCCAAAAGGATACACTAGAAAGTCAGTTGGAGACGTGTGTTAGAAGAGAGGGGGATAGATCTGGTAATGAGAAGTAGATTTGAGTCTCATCTGCATAGAGATGATACTTAAGCCCAAAAGAGTTTATTAGGGTACCAAGTGAGGATGTGTAGATGGAGAAGAGGAGGGGGCCAAGGACTGAACCTTGGTGTACGCCAACAGACAGGAGGTAGGTAGAAGAAGACGTGTCAAAGAAGGAGACACTGAGTGCTCGATTTTGTAGGTATGATGAGAACCACAAGAGAGCAGTGTGATGAATACCGAGGGAGGAGAGGATATGGAGTAGAAGTAGATGGTCGACTTTGTCAAAGGCAGTAGAGAGATCTAGAAGAAGTAGAACGGAAAAGTGACCTTTTGACTTGGTGGAGAGCAAGTGTTTGGGACTTTACTGAGAGTTGTCTCAGTGGAATGTTGGGGCCGGAAGCCGGATTGGAAGGTGTCAAGAAGGGAGTTAGAGGAAATAAAGTTGGTAAGGCGGTTATAGATGAGCCGCTCCAGCAGTTTGGAAGCCAGGGGAAGTAGAGAGATAGGGCTGTAGTTAGATGCAACATCAAAAATTTTTGAGGATGGGTGTAATTATGGCATGTTTTAGAGAAGATGGAAATGTGCCAGTATTTAGGTGAACGGTTGAAGAGGTGTGCTGGGATTAGTGTGGTTGAGAGGGGAGAGATAAGCTGAGATGGAATAGGCTCTAGAGGACAGGTAGTGAGGTGAGTGGATGATAGCAGACTGGAGACTTCGTCCTCTGTAGCCGGGTCAAAGCAGTTCATGGCGGCTGTGGGATTGGGAAGGGAGAAGACTGGGTGTTGCCTATATCCCCATGGTCCTTAAATAGGACGTTTTGAAAGATCTGGTAATAAGCATCGCAAACATTACCTTTATTTTTTAAGAAAAACAAATGATCTGAAGAAGATACTAATTGCTTGTTTCATTGTATCTCCAGTTGAGCAGAAGTCATTTGAAGACATCAATAAGCCTGTTAGCTGTGTATGTTTAGCCCCAGTGGCACATTCATAAGATAAGTCAAAACCGTTATTTATTTTTTATTTTTCAGGAAAATCTAAAATATTAACAAACAGTGCTGGAATAAAAATAGACTTATAAAATAATTGTAAACATGTAAAAAAGAAAAAGCAAGCCAAGGAGTATATAAGGCAAGTGTTTCTTAACGGGCCTTGGAAGGTTTCTGGATTTCACTAGGAATCTAATATATCAATTCATTACATATTTACTTTTATACACTCCGTTTTTTTAAAGAAGTGCTTATAAGCTCTTTTTCTGCCTAAAATCAAACAATTTATACCTGTTTGGGTCTGCCTGCTGTAGCTCATGCAGCTTATTTACACAGACTGGGAAATGGATGTTTAAAATTAGCCAATCAGTAACCTCTTTCTTGCGGCATGTTGCCACTGATTGGTTACTATGAGACACCGCATACCCTGTACTTAAAAGTACCCTGTCTTTATGAGCTACAGAGGGGAGAAAACACTTTTCTAAGATTTTAGGCAGAACAAAACAGAGTTTTTCAGCACTTCTTAATAAAATAAGGATGCTAGTGCTCTTTTAGCTGTGCAAATAATGGGGAATGCTAAGGCGACACTCTGTTTTGAATCTTCACCTCATTTTAACCCAGTAACAATAACCGCAGATATTCATGGTTAAGCCTGCTATTAAAGTACCAGTATAGTTTAGAAAAAATACATTTGTGAAGTAACAAACTACCACATTAGCTGCTGTGTATTCCATGAGGGTAAATCATTTTGAGTTTTGTAGACTTTTGTATAGAATGTTCCATCTTCCCTGGCTTCAGCATCTCCTGCTATCCTAGAATCCAATGAATGTGCTTATCTATCAGTGGAGGGAGTGGGGTGAGGTTTTGCTATTATATTGGAGTGTTTTGTATTTGACACCTACCTCGATCCTCTGCATATGTGCAGATGCAGAAGCCAGCTCAAGAAAGGTAAATACCCTTCTCACAAGCCTCCCTAAAGTATAATGGATGCATACAGGGACCACCCATTTATTTTTTTCTAATTAAAAGCCTTTTCCCCTGCCTATGCTCTTCCTCGGACTCTAATTTTCATATATAAAATTGTATTCAAGATACAGTAATCCATTAACCATAGATTCATATACTTTGTCCAGAATGTAGTCGCTGCAGGTCAAGTCAACCATCAATTTATTTACATTACAATCCCAGAACAACTTGTTCCATATCGCACAGGGCCAGTGTAGACCTGTATTCAATATATACCCTTTTTGAGGAAAATAGGCAAGTTTTTAGAATATATTAATAGCCTTCTTATATATAATTATGTTTTTTGACAATCTATCACTTTGCTTTCTGCTTATCGACCTTTTGGGCAAGGCCAAAACTTTGTATGCAATGGAAGATTCTGTCTGCAAAATTGGAATATGTCACTGCCTTTTCATTGTAAACTAATGGGCTTTCCAGTAGTCCTCCTCAATGACATACACTTCCAATAAAGTAACAGAAATAGCAGAGAGAAAACCATTGACCCCCACAATGAAGAATAATTGCATATAAACATTAAAATTGCAAAGGTTGCGGAAGTGGGTTTTTTCTAAAAATATTTTGCCATTATCTATGAAAGTAGCTAAACAGCTTAGAATGTGTTCCTCAGGCTTTCTCCTACTTACAATAAAATAGATGCATTAAAGATTTTGTGGCTCTACATAACATATCTCACTCACATCTACTGTGACCAACCTACTCCTGGACTTTACTCTACAAACACTTCATCCTACACTACTAATCATAGTGAGCAAATGGCAAAATGAATATCAGGTTGCCAAATGAAAATGAATGTATACTAATGTGAATATTTATATCCACCAATCATAGTGTGTCTAAAGCACTTAGATACATGGAGTAACCACTCAAGATGATATGGGGCATGTATATACACCAGTAATGTGAGCTGGCATTGTAAGTTGCATTGCATGTTCTCATATTGTTTTGAGGACTTTGCAAGTTAATAGCACTGGTTGCCTCAACAGTATAGCTGATATATTCATATTATTGAATAATCAAGTGATCATATATAGTACATGGTACAAAATATATGCATATAAATCTCTACCTTATATAGATGATGTTCCATGCCATGAAGTTCCTAATAACCACTTGTTTTATTAACGTGCTCCCAAAACGTTTTCCAATGTACCACTTAAATGTAGTCCAGGTTCTAGGTGCACCACTAGATAACTGCTGCAGGTTTTTGCAGACCATATAGTACATTTTCTGCTTACTTCTTGACAATTATAATGCATTGTGAACTTACAACATATAGGTTGTGTACAGGAATGTCTATACTGTTTTGTATGACTTATTTAATTTTCTTAATTTTTAAAAAATCATTTATTTGTATTCCTGGTTGTACCTTGGACTACCTCAATGACGCTCGTGGACCACTGGTAGTCAATGATCATAGTTTGGAAACCCCTGCTAAAAAGCTCTACTACTTAAGTCAATACTGTTCATGGCATGAAGGAAGCCAAGGCACAGTGACTAAGAATTATACAGGTAACCTCTTATATTATATTTAAGTATCTTGCTTCAGAAGCAGACAACTTAGTCTCATACCACTGGCATTTCTTTTTAGCATGGGCACTTCTTATCCAGCAGATAGCAAGACACTCTCTAGCTGCTCTTCAAATAGCCACACCATGGGTCTGTTCTTGGCATCTTTTCTGGCCATGATCAGTTGGACAATGGCTTTTCACTTTTATTTATGGGCACTTTAAACTTGTCTTTCTCTAAACTGGAATTGACACTTTCTTGTTCTGTTTCCTTGTCTTGTTCTGGCACACAGGTGCAGCCCACTGGGATAGTCACATAGTCCTCCACATACACATAACGTCCTCCAGCGCAGTTTGACGTACGGCGCAGGATCACTGTGGGCATGTAGACTGGTGTGCTGCGAAAGCTAATATTCTCCTCTCCATAAGGTCCTGTCAAGCATCCCTTACACAAACAGTAAGCTTCAGGAATGTACTTGGGGTAACGTGTCGGATTATAGGTGATTCTGCAAACAGAATACAAATATATTCAGCTATAATATATAAAACCACACAATTATGCACAAATACAATTGGAATCCAAAGCTCCTAGTTAATTTTGTAATTATTATATGCAAATATTCTTTACTGTGGGCAGCCATAGCTTGTTTGGCCTAGTAATTGAGTTGATCTCTCAACAGGGCTTTGTTGGCTGATTAGTTTACCATTAGTCACACTAGCACTTATGATTACCACATTCAAATGAAACACTTAAATGCTCCTTTGCTTTCAACACCGTCTCCCACTTTTAAACGTAGATAAACATAAACATTTAACCCATCAAATGAAAGTTTTTTTTCAGTTACTCTGTTCTTGGATCACTCTACAATAATTCCAGATGATAATGTTCCCTGTTACTATTCCCACTCAGAAACCTACACAACTTCACCCTCTACCCCGTATTCTGTACACCATAATATATTGTATTTAATTTATTAAAGACAAAGAGCCTTGTTCATTTTGAGATACGTAAAATGGGAAATTACATATTTTCGACAGCAGGAGCTTTTTTCAGTAATGTTACAAATGTATTCAATTGCCTTCACTCATAATATTACGTATCTCGTCGAAATACTGAAATCCATATCTTGTCAGTAAACTGGGAGGTGCAGAATTAAATGTCTACTCATAATATTACACCAAACTTAAATTCTTGATGAGAAACATACCTATGAACCAATAGAAAACACCAATGTCAGGATATTATATATATATATATATATATATATATATATATATATATATATATGTGTGTGTAGCACCCAACATATGCACAAAAGCCTTTTGCAAGTAAATAAGTCAAGTTTGCCCATAGGGCTAGCACTTTAATAGACAATGCCTTAAAGCATCTTCTGTAGTCCATGTGGGTTTCCTGATTAGCCTCTTGAGTACTGAGATCTTTATTACCCTGGAAATTGTATAATGATAGGAACATAATCAAAAAATAATATTTTGGAATTGCACATTTGTGCCTCTGGACTGTTCAGCATTGAATTCTCTTTAACTGTCGTTGCATGTCTTAGAATGGCTTTTAAAACCAGTTGCGCCTGGTCTTCAGTGCACATAAATATTTCCCTTATAATATGAGTTACAAGTCATATATATTTTGCAAGTGTTCAGTAAGGTTCCAATTGAATAGATACTTGAAAAAGTAACCCGTAATATTATGTTGTTAATGTTACTGACCACTAAACAACGTTGATACAAAGCAGGGTATTAAATTGTATAAGATACATGCAATTAAATGACTACTTCTTATAATAGTAAGATATAGCTAGAACCGTACAACAATGTGAATTTAAAATTTTAATATTAACATCAACTAAAGAGATAGATATAACTAGAAGAACTAAAAAAACAAAAGTAGAAAAAAAGGTAAGTAAAAATAAGAGAATATAGGAGGAGAGAAAAGGGGAGGTTTGATAATCACTCACATTCGTGGGTCGCAGGTAAGGTCGGAGATTTGAAACTTAAATTCTAACCTGACAGCTTAGAACAATATTGAATCTAGTTGGGTATATCGATCTTGTCTCATAGACAGCCTCCACAGTGACGAATAAATAGATTTCAGGGAAAAAGGGAAAAGGTGTTTTATTTTGCCACCAGGGGTCAGCAGAGGTAGCAAATAAAAAATGTTAAAGGAGTATACAGATTTAAGCAATCTTAATTTTCACTTATCTTTGTAGTGAGAAGAATTAATACATTATACACATGATTTATTTGTTAAAATAGATAAAAACACCAATGCTAAACTTACTCTCTATTAAATGCATGAGTCTTGTAGATTGTTAGTTAGGAAAGGGTTAACGGCAAATGTCTTGTCATTTTAAATGCAGTATTTTGTATACTTTATTTTATAAAAATTTTTTTTATATAGAGTTGGTTAAATTATTTGAACTGCCCTTTTTAGGGCATATTTAGTAATTCTTCCTTTCAAAAGACTCTCCATTAGCTTGCATAACACTGATGTCAAACTTACTGGTCTGTAGTTACTGGCGTCTTCCCTACTACTATTTTTGTGTAGCGGTGCTACATTAGCAGTTATCTGGAAGTAGTCCAGGCAATAATGATTCATTCAAAAGTTTAGCGAACAGGGGCAAATACCCATCTAACCTCCTGTACATTATCTGGGCTCACTGACTTATTCACTTGTAACTTTGATAATGCTAGTAAAACCTCATCTTCTGTTATGTGTTAATTATTTTATCACTTAATACAGCAGCCATCTATGGAAATTCACCCTCCCTGATGAGCTACGGGGGCTGGAAGGTTTCATTGAGTAAAATAGATGACTAAAAATGCAAATAAACACTAAAATAGCATATTTTTTAAATTATAAACAGGGAACCCGTCATGTCACTTTAAATTTTTTTAATGCTAATTTCTACTTTAAATCATAAAACACCAGGACATCTTTATGCCCATGGTCATGCTGCTCCACTTGGTTTTCATGGTAGAGATACTGGAGTGGGTTGTCAGTTCCTTCTCCTGTGGGCCATAGCATACAGCTCCTTGTCTTCTATACAAGTACTGACCAGGCCCAACCCTGTTCGGCTTCAGGGTGTTGTGACCTCTTGGTTCCCTGACTGGAATTGAACCCAGGTCTGAGTGGTAAAGGAACAAATCCTAACCACTGGACCACCAGGGAACCCTTTGTATTATTACTATATTTATCATTTTCCTGTGCTTATTACTTTAGGGTTGCCATGTTGCTTCTCTCCCTCTTCACATCTCTGTGTCACTGTATGAGTTGAGTAGGCAACAAGTGATGAATCTCCATATTACATCTTCTAATGCACAAAGCTTGGCATTTAAGCTTCCATGGTCTAGTTTAGGAAAATCTATAATGTCAAGCACAGTCTACTTCACTGTATTTATTGTGAATCATAACTAAAATAGGACAAACTAGAACAAGCACTTTAGCAATGTGAATGTCATACATCATAACACCAATATATTAGTTAACCTTAAACTAGCAGAATATCTGGTATTTCCAATTGCTCACAAATAAACACTGCTCAGTAGATATGAACAGAACCACATTATTCCTTTTTACACCCATATATACACTATATACGTGAACTGAAACACTATTGATGCAGAACTTTGCCCTTCAAATCCCACAATTTACATAATATCCAAATTTTCCATGTTCTGTAACATATTTAATTGGTCAGAATTGTGTTTGTTTATTTTAGGGCTGTGAGTTGGCTTTCATAAGGAATCTGTTAGGTGTGATAAATGAGTAAGTGTACTTATGCTTACATTGGCACACTGTACTGTATATGGAATAGCCAAGTCAGTCTAACAGTTTGGGAAATACATCATTTATAGCCATTATTCAAATGGAAAAATACTTTAGAGATGGTGTAGCGCTATCTGAAATAATATGTTTGGATCTCCAGGATTAGTATTACAATGTGGTCTATGAGACACCAGGAATAAATATTATTCACAATGACTATGTTCTGAGGTGAGAAATCTAAATCAGGGCCAACATTGCATCAGATTTTCAGGATATCTTGTTTGAATAAAGGTCAGTTAGTATCTTACTTACCTGTGCTGACCCATAAATATCCAGAAATCTAGCTTGGCATCGGCCGTGAACAAGCATGATCTTTTACAACAGAGTTAGTGAAGCATCCATATCCTCATCATTATTTTCTGGATACTTAAAATTTTATCTTAATGCTCTAAAATAAGTAGAAAATAGCACCAAAACAGGCTTAAAGGGACATGAAGTGTTCCATAAAAAAAATAAGCATGTGTTTATTAGCACATGTAATCATCTGTCATTGGCTAATACTTCTAGTATTATAGAAAGATTATACATATGATCTACAATGGGCAGGCATTTGCAGGGACTGTTTGGAATGTTTCAGTGAGTACAATCAGAGCTATTAAGCACTTGGTAATAAAATTATGTTTAAATATGCAAATAAATACTTAAAGTATAAGTTGAATCCTAGCACCATTTACTAAGCTTTCTTATTATATTATTGAGACACGAGAGCGTCACCACCTAAATAAACCTCATCAAACCAATCAGATAATGGATTTAATTTTGTGAAAACTGTTTACATTTTAAGGATGAGTTTACTCAGTTTTATGCATTTTTAATTAGTGCTTGTACAGCCCTCAAAACCCTCTAACAAGTAAGGTTAGCACAGCAAGCAGGCTTCTCCATGTGGTCAGAAAGCCATGTGAATGGAGCTGGTTGAGTCAGCTCGGCCCATAGAACAAACAAGCAGCTAAAGAGACCAACAGGACCACCTTATAGTGATGTTCTAGGAGGTGAAGGGTGTTTTATGGGAACTTCCAATGTAATCTGCAACCAGAGCAGGAAGGTTGAGTTACAGACTCCGATCAAGCCAGGCCAACGTCAACATAAAGCCATAAATGTTGAGATGCTTTACATTTAATGGGACAATGTGTCTCTTATCAGTTAAAGCATGGGATGTGTAGGTACTGTGTGCAAGGTTCGTACCAAGCATATCCTTGTCAGAACAATAGTGGCATCATTGGTTTGATTCATCCTGTGACAGATCTGCTAAGGAGAAATAATATTCTGCAGTGCTCTGCAAGTGGTTTAAAGAGTGATACGGCAGATGTGTAGAAAGAGAATTAGCAAGTGAATGTGACTGTCAATGCACTGCAGAGTCTATAGTTGTTTCACTCAATACATTTTAGACCTATTCTTTGTTTTATTATGTGAACCAATAACATAATTAGAAATAAAGAGGACATCTTGATTTGAGAGGAGAGGTGGTAGATATGTTGGGTCCCTTAATCAGATAAAGGTAAAGGAATACTGTACAAAAATTGTCTTAGTCTGCTGAGCTGTCAGGACAGGGCCATGATAGAGTCGTTTTTTTCTGAAGACCGTATACATTTAAAGGTTATATAAGGTCATTAGAAGACCAAGCCAATATTTAGTGTTACAAGCATTGCTGCTTTACAGATTGTGTTTTGTATGGTGCTTGCTCTGCAAATAATTACCTATATTGCTCATGCAATGGGGTATTCTTTGTTTATTTCATAAGAGATTAGCAATATCATTCATACTTGAAGTAAAAATAGTGTAGCTTTTAAAATTTCAATTTGAAAAGTTTAGGTAACTTTGATTCATTTAGACCTTCCCACTGGTGGGGATAGGCCTGTTTGCTTGCATTTACTTATACTCTAAAATATAAGGGTACAGTGTTACAGTATAATGTTAACCTTATTCTGTTTTCTTTTAGTATGGTGATGTTATACTCAAATTGTGCCAAAGCTTTCATTTGGCTTTTGTGTCGATTTCCTTTTACTCTGTTGCCTAATAAAAACATTTAAGATTTTTTTTTTATTCAATAGGTTAATCAATAGGTACACATGGATCCGAATTAGGAACAAATACTGTGCAAAATTACATATTGCCCAGTTGGAACTTTATAAATAAAGGTTGATAATAATAGTATTCTTCTCTCCATCCTCTACTGGGTGTCCAAGGGATAACAGAGGATATCCCCAGGTGGCTGTCCTGATAGGAGTCTTATTTGCCTCCTTACCTGCAGCATAAACTGCAAGCAAACCTAGACTTGGCAGAAAAGAATTTAGGATAGCCTCATTAGCATATATCTCCCACCTCATAGACACTTAATAGGGGTGGAGAGAAGTGGCTCTGTTAATTCCAGAAACACTTAAGTTCAAATTAAAGTTGTAAATGCTAAATTGAATACATTTTCTTCAAACAATGACTTTATTGCTAATCAGTTACCAGATACACAAATTAAAGCATACTATATGAGCACTACACTATCAAGGTATCATAATAGGTAAAGGAAAAAAAGCAGCTTTGTTAAAAACAAATTAAATATAGGTGCTAATGCATTGTAAGAGTTCCAGTATATTCACCTATAAGCCCATGGAGAGATGCTGTGTACATTGATTGGCAGGCGCTGCTTGCCATCCCCTGATATTCGGCCTCTGGTCCCTGCAGGGCAGCTAATGTTCTCTTTCTCCAGTGGCTGCAGCTGCAGTGTGTGATGGTAAGCACTGAGCATACCTGCAGCCAGATGGCCATACATCTGCTCCAGGTGCTCCTCTGGTCTGTCCGCACAACTTCTTGCTTTAAAAACTGGACGTTTGATCACTTTAGAACAGTCACAGCTGACAATTAAAAATCCCAGCAGCAGCATCAGAGCTGCACCCACCATGAAGACCTGTAAATAAATGTACAGCTATTAGTAGTCATAATATACCATGACATGAAGAGACAGATGTAATGTGGTCCAATGCCAGAGTCCTTGCACTAATGGAAAGCTAGACGTGCTCTTGGGTTTAATGCTAAGTGACTGATTGGCAACCTTTAATCTGGAGGGAAATATCAATCTACTGGCCCATACAGTCTCAGAAACAAAGAGGCCAGTGGTAATGAACAGCCATTTCTTGGGAGCGGGTATGCAAAGTTGAATAGGCTGCAATAGCTTTGTTGGACTCCTGTAGTTCATTATTGTAATTCCCTTTCTGACAATCTTGTTTTCTTATATCTTGTCATATCTCTCTATTCTCCATCCTTCCTCATCAACAACTCCCAATGCACCCTCTCCTGGTTCAAATGATGACAAATATACACAATACATCTAATTCTATCTCCCCATCAACAATTTATTTTGCCTTGGTGTCGCCATTGCCCAGAGCAACACAGTCCAAACGTCAACCCCTGACATAGAGGAACTTCTTATTTTATGTTATTCTCCAATACTCTCCAAGCAAACCCAACAGATTCTCTCCAGTATTGGGGCACAATCACACAACTTCTCTGTGTAACTACCACACATCTGCTCCTTATCTATTATCTTCTATCTAATTCCTTATATTACCCCTTGCAATCTGTTTCCATCTTCACCACACTACTGATATTATAAAGGTTGATACACACTTCTCCCTGATGTACAACAAATTCATTACCCAACAGATCCTACTCTATGTCCAAACAACTATATCACACTTTTTGTTTCTACTATCCATTTCATCTGCCCTAATCTAGGATCTCATAAGCAGGACTTCTTGACAATTTCTGTATCAGTATGTAATACTCATTTCACTATTGTCTTAAGTCCTTTTGTGTTGCACCCCACTATTATTGTGACACTTTATAAGTTATATTTACCATGTATTACTTAGAATAAATACATTCAATAATTCTGTACAAATAAAGAAAAATACAGGAATATAAAAAAGTATATGAGGAAGCAGATCTTTGGCAGATCTTTGACATTTTAGAGGATGCTGGATAGATTTTGGCCATAGCAGTAGAGCTGATTCAGTTATAAAGTGGGATGTGCTTGGGTTAAGGAGACTTGTTATTAAGGCCAAGTGCTGAACATGGTAATGCATGTCAAAATTAGGGAAATTATATCTTAAAAATTGGGTGATTTTAGTCTCTTTTGTACCTGAATGCGTGGACACGTTCCGATGGAGTGAAGAAGTGTACTATCAAAATTAGTTGCTAATTACCTTCTGTGGCCAGGGCTGTATATACCTTTTGGAGCCCCTAGGCAGTGAAGTAGATGAGTCCCTGCAAGTGAGTATGCAATGTATGCAAGGACCTATTTTTCCCTTTCCTGTTGTAATGTCTTGTGGTTACCCCTTAGTAGCCAGTCTGTAAACTGCAACATTTCATTTCTTTTTAAGCCTGGAACCATTTTTTTTTAAGAAGTGGCGCCCCTCACAGGGAAGCGCCCCTGAGCGGCTGCCTAGTTGGCCTAATGGGTAATCCGGCTATGCCTGTGGCTCTGGCTGTTTTGAGTGTAAAGTCATTTGAAACTGAAAAGACTATGTTTGTGCAGATCCTATGGAATAATGTCTTTATATCTGAAAATCCATTATTATATTAGTCTTCAAAAAGTAGAGTTGGACAGCTGTGTGCATAAGTGTCAAAACTGTTGTAAAAATAAAAAGCTATACCAATCAATTCTAATGAAATGTAATAATTATTTAGCTACCGTATATACTCGAGTATAAGCCGACCAGAGTATAAGCCGAGGCCCCTATTTTACCACAAAATACTGGGAAAACGTAGTGACTCGAGTATAAGCCGAGGGTGGGAAATGTGCTCTCTCCCTTTGTGTCTCTTTCCCCCTCTCCCTCCCCTGTGGCTCTGCCCCCCCTCCCTCCCCTATGTCTCTGCCCCCCTCCCTCCCCTGTGTCTCTTCCCCCTTCCCTCCCCTGTGTCTCTTCCCCCCTCCCTCCCCTGTGTCTCTTCCCCCCTCCCTCCCCTGTGTCTCTGCCCCCCCTCCCTCCCCTATGTCTCTGCCCCCCCTCCCTCCCCTATGTCTCTGCCCCCCCTCCCTCCCCTATGTCTCTGCCCCCTACCCTCCCCTGCGTCTCTGCACCCTCTCTCGTCCCTTTGTGTCTCTTTCCCCCCTCTCCCTCGTGTCTCTTTCCCTCACTTATCACCCTCCTCAACTCCCCTCCTCAACCCACCTCCTCATCCTCTCTCCTCAAACCCCCTCCTCGTCCTCTCTCCTCAACACCCCGCCTCATCCTCTCTCCTAAACCCCGTCCTCATCCTCCCTCCTCATCCTCTCTCCTCATCCTCCCTCCTCATCCTCCCTCCTCATCCTCTCTCGTCATCCTCTCTCCTCAACCCCCTCCTCATCCTCTCTCCTCAACCCCCTACCCATCCTCAACCCCCTCCTCATCCTCAACCCCCTCCTCATCCTCAACCCCCTCCTCATCCTCAATCCCCTCCTCAACCTCCCTCCTCAACCCCCTCCTCATCCTCAACCCCCCTCTTCCCTCCTCAACCCCCCTCCTCAACCTCTCTCCTCAACCCCCATCCTCTCTCCTCAACCCCCCTCTTCCCTCCTCAACCCCCCTCCTCAACCTCTCTCCTCAACCCCCCTCCTCATCCTCAACCCCCTCCTCATCCTCAACCCCCACCCTCAACCCCATCCTCAACCCCCCTCCTCAACTCCCATCCTCATCCTCAACCCCCCTCCTCAACCCCCTATCCTCATCCTCAAACCCTATCCTCATCCTCAACCCCTATCCTCATCCTCAACCCCCTCCTCATCCTCAACCCCCATCCTCAATCTCACTCCTCAACCCCATCCTCATCCTCAACCCCCATCCTCATCCTCAACCCGCTTCCTCAAGCCCGCTCATCATCCTCAACCCCCATCCTCATCCTCATCCTCAACCCGCTCCTTATCCTCAACCCCCTCCTCAACGTCCCTCCTCAACCCCCATCCTCAATCCCCCTCCGATTCCTCAACCCCCTTCTCATCCTCAACCCCCCTCCTCAACTTCCCTCCATATCCTAAACCCCCCCCTCCTCACTTTACCCCTCTAATTATAATCATATGCCGGGTCCCGACGCAGCCGGAATACGCTCGGAGGAGCAGCTTCTGATTGAAGGTAAGTGAAGGGAAGGGAGAGGGGGAGGTGATTAGAGGGGTAAAGTAAGGAGGGGTTGAGGAGGTGGGTTGAGGATGAGGAGGGGGGTTGAGGGATGAAGATGGGGGGGTTGAGGAGGGGGGTTGAGGATGGGGATTTAGGAGGGGGGTGAGGATGAGGATGGGGGTTGAGGATGAGGATAAGGGAGGGGGAGGGAAAGAGCCACGGGGTGGAGAGACATGGGAGGGAAAAAGAGCCATGGGGGTGGAGAGACATGGGAGGGAAAAAGAGCCACGGGAGTGGAGAGACATGGGAGGGAAAGGGAGCCACGGGGGTTGAGAGACATGGGGGGGGGGGGGGAGAGAGCCACGGGGTGGAGAGCCATGGGGGGGAAAGAGAAACACGGGAGTGAAAGAGAGACACAGGGGTGGAGAGACACGGGTGACTCGAGTATAAGCCGAGGGGGCTCTTTTCAGCCTTAAAAAAAGGGCTGAAAAACTTGGGTTATACTCGAGTATATACGGTACGTAAATATAGTTTTGTCAGTGAAAAATATACTCTTTTTCATTTTCAGCCAGTAAATATTTCTTATTGGTGAGAAAGTGAAATGTTGTCATTGAAGAACACTGTTGAATCACATTATTATGACCACCGCCTACCTTTGACGTAAGCTGCGCATAGCCAATGTAACATGGCACGTGTCACGAGCTGGCTTAATGGGTATATAAGGTGACATGTAGGCATTCTGCAAACATATAAACCATTGCTGTCATGGTGCAACGTGCAATCTATTCGACTTTGAAAAGGGAATGATCATTGGTTTTCGGCCCAACACCACGTTTGTGAACTTTTCTAGTGTTGCTGTGGTTAAAGTGTATCATGATCGGACAAATAGCATCATTGTGTATAAAGGGTGTGGATATTATGGAGCACCACGTGCCAAAGATGTAAGAGGTGAAGGCAAATGTGGGAAGGTCACTGACACGCTACAGTTGAGCAACTCACCCTTCAAATGAAACAGGGGCTACTAGACGTGTGTCTTAAATGACAGTGTAGTCAACCCTGTTGCGTATGGAGCATCAAAGAAAATGACCATGCTGACGACATGTGGTGAGCTCGCTTGGTGGGTATATAAGGTGACAAGTAGGTATTCTGCAAAAATGTCAACCATCAATGTCATGGGTAAAACGTGAGCTTTGTCTGATTTTGAAAAGGGAATGACCATTGGCTTTTGGCCAGGTGTGGCAGTATTTCTGAAACAGCGCCGTTTGTGAACTTTTTGCATGCTGCTCTGGTTAAAGTGTACCGTGACAAATGGCACTATTGTGAATAAACGTTGTGGAAACTGTGGAGCACCACGTGCAGAAGTCAGATGCAAAAGTGTATGAGGGCCACCGACACACTAGTTTGTCATACAGCATCTGTCATACAGAATCAGAGTACTCAGTATTACATTTCTGTATTTTTAAAGATAAAACAGGTCATACATTCAGTCTAAACTTCCACAAAAGCAAGACATGAAATACATTCTTCATCTAGTTACACTACATTACAAATGAGCTCCTTCACTGCAATGCTCTGCTCCAGCTCCCTAATTCTGAGAATCCTCCAGCGACCTGCCACTGTGATAGATCTGGGATCGCACCAACCAGACATGTAATGTATAACTACTGCTGGACGCCTGGAAAGGGACTTTAAATTAAGAATCAAACTTAGTCTGAACTACAGTATCAGAAATCCAATCGGACACTCATTACAAACACAGAAAATAGGTATAATAGGGTATTCTCATTTGAAACTGCACTGGAGATAAAATTATCAATGTTACTTCTCTCTCTCTCTCTCTCTCTCTCTCTCTGTATATATATATATATATATATATATATATATATATATATATATATATATATATAGATATATATATATATATATATATATATATATATATATATATATATATATATATACAGATAATTAACAATATTTTTTTATCTCCAGTGCAGTTTAAATCAGAATAACAAGTAAGTATATACGAACGAGATAAGTTCATGAGGGCATCTTCAGATTGGATTTGTATGTACTCGCATCCCTGAATAATAATAATAACTATACTTTAATGGCTCATATGTGGTAATAATACATTATAAAACTATAATAATAAAATGTAATATTAAGTTAAAGAAACTATTGAGCTCTTTCTTTTAATTCAAACATAAAAACAAACTCATACAAAAAGCCTTCGGAGCCCGTTCTTAAGTATGTAACCCAGAGAGGAAGAGGGAGAGAGAGAAGGAGAGAGAAATCGAGGGAGAGAGAGAGCGACATTTCCCAGGAATATGAGAGCAAGGACTACCAAAAAACAATACTTCTGGCTCTAATCCATGAAGGGCACAAACAACCTGTCTGTATCTTATAAAACCTTACTATCCACGCCGGGGTTTGTATATCTTTCTTTTCTATCTATGCAGTTATTAATGGGTCAAAGACCCCTCCCCTAGGTAAAATAACACACAGAACCCCTGCCCCCATTACACACATATACTGCCTTACACACATCCTACCCCCATCCATTACACATAACAACACACACATACATACACACACCTCCGCCCCCACCACACACCTCCACCCCCACACAGTCCCCTCCTCACCTTGTTCACTGTCTGCATCCTGGTGCTATGCAGGGATGGATGGAAAGTGACAGGAGATGGGTGATCTAGCAGAGGGGAGGCAGTGGGAGGAGAGATGGGCTTTTATGGGTGGAAAAGAGGAGCTTGTCATTGAATGAGGAGAAATGAAAGGAGAAAACTGGAAGAGAAAAAGGAGAGAAGGAAGAGAAAGAAATGAAAATAAACTTATAAAGAAAGAGACGGAATACAAAGAAGGAGACAATTAAGGTGAACTAGAGTTGAGACAAGATAAAGCAGCTTAGGGAGTTAGTACAGGTGCTAATTGCTGTACATAAGTAAGAGGTACAGCTAAGGTCTGAGAGTGCAAGTCTGGAGCTGGCAATGTGAGCAGCAGATGGAGACAGATCTTCCACTCACTCCCTGCCTCTCTCAGGAATAAAGGCTGGAAAGATGCCCCAGTCTGCTGGCCCCAATCACTCAGAAGATTTTACACAAACACAGGCTGGGAAAGTTGCTTGGATTCTGTGACTTGTTTACCCCTCTCTGCTGTTGGTTTAGCAAAGTCCCCGTACTTTACCCAGCCCTCTTTAGCACTGTGGAAATGAGTGATTGGGATTGGAATACATTGTGAATTAGAAAGACCATTGCTCATCAATTTAATCCCTTTTTGTCGTGTTTTTCTATAAGGAATTTTGTATAACTAAACTTAATATTTTAATATTAACTCAATATTTTTAAAAAGCAAGATACATTTAAATGCAATTATTCTTCACTGCATACATTTTCTATTCAAAACTGATCCTGTAAGACACCTTTTTTCAGGGGGGTCCTTGTCAGGGAATGAGCTATACATCAATATAATGAACTTTAAAATCGTAAGACAATAAAAATGTGTTTTCCCTATTATTAATTTATTTTGTATATTTATTTATATATCTCATACCTAATATACTACCCAAACAGCTTACTATATTCATTAATCTAGTAATTCATCCATTTGCGTTCCTCCACGCCTTTTAATTTCCCAACTGGAGGCTTACATGGTAATAACCAAAATATGTTGTATAACCTCACTATATCCCCTATAGAGGGAACATGAAGTCTTAAAAACTTTTCTCAAACTCCCAACATCAATTATCTACTATATATAAATATTCATAAATAATTCCCACATTATTGCCAAAATTAACCCTAATACTCCAACATAATTTGGAGGCATGAAAATGGAGATGGAAGAAAACACAATGAAGAAGTTAAATAACAAAAAAAAATAACATGTTTTTATTATAACTTGTGTTAATCTTTATTGGAAAATATGTCAAGCAAATAATAAAATTTTTCATAATGTATAACTTTATGTAGTAACTATCTATGACAAATATTATAACTGCATGTCTTTGCAAATACTAATAAAAAATAAAGTCATAAATAAAATAGGTATAGGAATCGGAATCCCCTAGTGCATAACACTAATAAATTGAACTTCCAACTATATACGGCAATATTTCATAAAACTTATTCTTTATAATTTACAATTCTTTATTATTTGTAGAATAGACCATGATGAAATATAAAAACAACTAAAACATAACTAAAATCAACAAATGGTAACCGTACCTTATTGAATACAGTGAACAGTAGAAATGTTTACCAGTAAAATGGTTCCTAACTCAATTTCCAATATCCTTATCTTACTTTGTTGCTCTTTGCATTGCTCAGTCGTATCCGACTCTCTGTGACCTCATGGTCCGCAACTCACTATGCTGATCCACTTGGTATTCATGGCAGACATACTGGAGTGGGTTGCCAGTTCCTTCTCCAGTGGGTGCCAGCATACAGCACCTGGTATTCCTAGGTGGTCTCCCATCAAAGTACTGACCAGGCCCAACATTTCTTAGCTTCAGGGTGGTGTGACCTATTGGTTCCCTGACTGGAATCGAGCCATGTCCACCTATCCACACAAACAATCCATCTGTGCTGGTTTTATTGATTTCTTAATCAAAGAATTGGAAAAGCATTATCAATATTTTGCTATTAACTGCAGAGAGCACACTCTTTCCACCAACAATAATTTATATTAGGATTTCACATAAGTGCCAATACTAACAATATTCAAAATGTGTCTATTCACTACAATGTGTAGATTCATCCTTAGATCTAATTTTTAGTTGGTATCTCCAATGTAACAGCCCCTTTCACATACAATCTATTGTATTATGTAAACCCCATTGGAGGGTGTGCATGAATATGACCCCCTGATGCTATAGGTCTTGTTGTTAACATGGTGATAACATGGTTGCAGCAAATTTTATTGCAAGGTTTGGTGCCATTTACTCCTCTGCTGGGCTGTTCATTGACCAATCTTCTGCTGGTCAATGTTTGTTTCAGGTTTGGTGGCTGTCTAAATGCAAGAATGAGAGACTTGGGGAATATATATTTTAGCTCTGCTTCCTATGTTAGTAGTGGCTGTAAATCCTTAAATATTTTGCATATTTCTTCTATAGCTGGATGATATGTGATCACTAGAGGTGTATGTGAAGTAGCTTATTTAGTTTTGTACTGTAACAGGTGTTACAGTACAACAAGGTTATTTTTTTGTATAATTACATTGGCCTTGTAACCCTTCTGCCTGAAAGATTAAGACAGTGTTTTGAAATGTTTGTCACTGTCCCCAGTGTTTGAGTATATGCTTTGATATCTAATGGCTTGGCTGTGAATGATTACTTGCTTAGTGTGGGAGGGTGGAAACTGGAGCTGTGAAGGTAGCTGCTTCTGTCTGTAGTTTCCCTATATACAGATGAGTGGAGTGTGTCATTTGTGATGGCTATGATCGTGTCCAGATAGTTCACCTTGACTGCAAGAAGATTCAATCAACCAATACTACAGGAAAGCAAGTCAAACTGTTCACTGGAAGGTATGATCATGAGACTAAAGTTAAAATATTTTGGCCATGTCATGAGAAGACAGGTTTTCCTAGAAAAGACTCTGATGTTCGGAGAAATGAAAGGCAACCGAAGAAGGGGACGGCAGAGTTGGAGAGAGATAGATTGTAAATTTGTTCCTAAATTAGGGGTATCAGGGTGTACAGGCTGGTGCCTCTTGAGGTAAAATTTGGCTCGTACGGATCTTGCTAGGCTAGGGATGTTAGTAGGTTCTTCTAGTACCCTTTTGGATCTCACTGATTTGAAGCCATCTTGGGCTGCTGCAACCCGGAAGTCACTGAAATAGTAATTGTATTGCCAATTACTTAATAGCAGCCTTAAATTCCAGCCTTGTAGATACGAGGTTTCTACGTGCTTCAAATTTTGAAAAGTTACAACGCTATTAAATTAGCCCTGCTGCAAGCAACATGTGAGCTACGCAGCACAGCTGTCCGTGTCAACACAGAGAAAACGTACATGAGGAGTGACAGCCTGCGAGATGATCTTGCAGGCTCCCCAACTCATCACGTGCGGCGGGGGTCCTGAAAGGGACCTCCACGGCAGTCCTACATATAAGCCCTGCCGTAAGGGGCACTCCAACAACCATCGGGACCCTCAAAGTGACCCGCATTAACTACTTGCTGCAGGGTTCCCACATTACCCCTTGAATTAACCCCTATAAATCATGGGGCTTTATACAGAGCCCCATGAGCCCTTAATTAACCCTGTCAATACAGACCCCCATAATCCCTTATTTAACCCTATAACTCATGGGGCTCTATACAGAGCCCCATGAGCACTTAAATTAACCCTATAACTCATGGGGCTATATGCAGAGCCCCATGTGACTATAATTACATCCCTCAGTCCAATAGGGGTCTATACAGACCCGTATAGGACACTGATAACCCCTAGGTTAACACTACAAGTGCCATGAGGGTCCTTCAGGACCCTCATGGCAAAGTCTAAGCACTACACTACACTATTAACCCTAACTATACCCCATTAACCCATACAAAACCCTATCTCTCCCTAACTGGGCCAATCCAACCCTAATTGGGCCTATTTAAACCTATCTGGAACTAATACCCTAACTGGGCCTATATAACCCCATCAAGACCTTTGTAATCCCATCACTTATGAAGGTCTATATAGTTCCTTCAGTCAATCAGAATGGGATATAGGGGTTTATCCCATCCTGATTGGCTCACACCTTGGCTCCTTCTGATTGGCTGAAATGTGATTGACAGCCTTTTCAGCCAATCGGAAGGCGCCACTGCCAATTTCCTACCGGCAGAGGCAATGACGGAAGGGGTGCAGAATTCTGTTAGTTTTTGTTTTTAGAGCGGGGATTCAGTAAGGGCCCAGCCGGGGCAGAAGATGAGAAGAGGAGAAGGCCGGGGACAATGGGGACAGGTAAGTATAGATAGGGGTGATGTTTAGATTTGGGGTTAGGAATAGATAGGGGGTGATGTTTAGATTGGGGGTTAGGTATAGATATGGGGTGATGTCTAGATAGGGGGAAATGTATTGTAGTTAAGTGTATATTTATAATGTATTTAAGACTGTAATGTTATGTGTATTTGTGTATGCCTTTTCCTTTGCAGGTGTGTAATGATTTTTTTTTTTTTTATGTAGTGGTGGGGGGATTGTGATGTTTTTTTTATTTTTTGTAGTGAGGGGGGTTTGTAATGTCCTTTTTTGTTTTGCGTACCTTAGTTTTTTTTTATTTTGTGTACCTTAAGTTTTTTTATTTTATGTACCTTTGTTTTTTGTTATTTTATCTAATTAGTAGGGTGGGGGTTTAATAGGGGTTAGGTAGGTAGTGTTAGGTAGTTAGGGGTTAATAGATTAGGGGAGAGAGGGGTTAGTTTAGATTTAGTGGTTTATTGGGGGAATAGTGTAGTGTAGTGTTTGTACTTAGTGTCATGATGGTCCTGGAGGACCATCATGGCACTTATGGGTTAATAATAGGCTTCTAATTGTCCTATGAGGGTCTTCCTAGACCCTTATGGGACTGATTGGGTTAACTAGAGGCTTATGGGGGTCTGCATAGATCACCATAAGGGATGGAGGCTTATGGGGGTCAGCATAGACCATTATAAGTTATGGGATTAAATAAGGCTAGATGGGGTTAAATAGGGCTAGTTACAGTTATTAGGTCAGAAAAGTTTAAATAGGCAGAGTTAGAGTTAGATAGAGTTTAGTATGTGTTAATGGGGTAAAGTTAGGGTTTATAGTGTAGTGTAGTGCTTAGACTTTGTCATGAGGGTCATGGAGGACCCTCATGGCACTTGTAGGGTTAACCTAGGGGTTAATAATGTCCTATAGGGGGTCTATATATAGACCCCTATTTGACTGAGGGGGGTAATTATAGTCTAATGTGGCTCTGTATAGAGCCCCATGGGTTATAAGGTTAATTTAAGTGCTCATGGGGCTCTGTATAGAGCCCCATGGGTTATAGGGTTAATTAAAGTGTTCATGGGGTTCTGTTCAGAGCCCCATGGGTTATAGGGTTAATTAAGGGTTCATGGGGCTCTGTATAGAGCCCCATCGGTTATAGGGTTAATTAACCATATAACCCATGGGGCTCTGCATAGATTGGTTTATAGTGTGCCGCGGGCCCTTTAAGGATCCGCGGCAGGTAATTTAAAATTTGTAAATGCAGCGGGAGCCTGATCGATGCTGATCGGGGACCAACATGCTGCAAGGACCCCTGCAGCAAGTGGTTAATATTGGTCCGGATGGGGACCCCCAGCATAGAGGGGGCTAATTTTAGGTGCCGCGGCTGGGATAGGTTAATTGTGTGCCGCTGGCCCTTTAAGGACCCGAGGGGGGAATTTAAAATTTTTAAATGCAGCGGGGGCCTGATTGATTCTGATCGGGGACCCCCGCTACAAGGGGTTAATGTGGGGAGGCTGCAGGGGTTTCTATAGGGACCTCTGCAGCATGGGATGTGTTCAGGGAGCAGGGGGGAGCATCACACGGCTGTGTCGGGCTGCTCCGAGGCAGCACGTAGAGGCTTTAGGATCCCTTGCGGGCACTTTTTTGTGCCCGTAGGGATTCGTCCGAGGTGTGAGGTTCACCTCATAGATTTATAGCTGTATGTTACTATGTAGCTCTCTCGCAGCCTATTCTCTGCCATTTTTCAATGTCATCTCCCAAAGCAGGCTGTGAGGGACGTATTGCAAAAAACTGTCTTTTGCGAGGACCGAGGGAACTAAGAGGGCTGATTTAATAAGGCCTTAGATAAGCATATTAAGCCATATTGTATGACAACTACAATGGACATTTAACGTTATAATAAAATATCTCTTACTCTACCCTTAGAAATATACTTATTTTGTAGAATCATAAAAATGTTGCTTATTTTTGTTTCTCACTAAGAAAAAAAAAGGCTTTTTTATTTATAATATACTATGATGATACTAATATGAATTGAAGTAATGCTCTGGATTGAAGTAATGCTCTGAAAATTAGAAATATAATGCTACACAGCAAGATTTAATAGTTTTGCTTGTTACTTTCCTTTTTAAATGCTTAGGTATGAAGCAATGTATGTCTGTTTGTGTATTGCTCTGCTAGAGGACTGAACAGTTGCATCACCAGGGTGGTTCTTGGTTTAAGAAGGTATAATGCTGTGTTTCATGGCCAGGAAATCAGTGCCACAAATAGCTTCCTGTTCTTGACTTCAGAGTTGGCTGTATGGAAATAAAAGTAATTAATAGATGTTTTATGGATTAATGGAGTGCATTAGAACTAGTTTATACATTCAGTATTGGTTTGTTTTGTCTTGAGCCACAAAAAAAGAAGGAAAAATGTAGGAAATGCTTTGACGTAACTGATCAATTTTTATGGTTTAGGGAGAACAACATAGCTTTCTCTAAATGTCTATCCAGTTTCTACACTGTGTGTGCTTGCAAATGAAAACAATGAAAACTACTTTCAAAGATTATAGGACACATTTGCTTTCTCCATATTTTATACCAGTAATGCAAATGAATATTACCCATTTTGCCCACACAGTTTGTATTATAGCAGAAGCCACAACATAAAATAGTTTTGGATTTCTTTTTTTTTTTCTTGTAAAACAAATCATTGGTGTTTATAAATTTATATTTATATATTACATTTATAAATATGATTTTTTTACATGACTTTTAATATAATAAGCTGTGAATATACACGGTAGATTCACATTATTATGACCACCTAATATCCCAAATACCTGCTGTGTGCAGCCTGGACAGCAGCTATACGGAGTGGTAGTGAATCAATAAGATACTGGAAGATTGGCAAGGGTATCTAGAGCTATGCAGACTGCAGTACATCCGACAGCTGCTGAAGAGTGCATGGTGGAGGCTCTATACGGCAAACATGGAGATCAAGGTGGTCCTATAGGTGCTCGATGGGATTTAAGGCCAGGGAATTTGGCCACCAGGGAAGTACTTGGAAGTCTTCATAGTGCTCCTCCAACCACTCCCAGACAATTCTGGCCATATGACATGTTGCATTGTCTTGCTGGAAGATCCCATCCTCTTCAGGGAATATGTAAACTGATCCGCAAGGATGGATAGATAACTCGATCAGTTGAGAGTGCCTTCCAGAGGTATGAGTGGACCCAGACAATGCATAGAAAACATTCCCCAGACCATAACACTGCACCACTAGCTAGTGTTCTTCCTACAATGGTTGCAGAGTGTTTGTTCTTAGAGGTTTCACGCCTGACAAGCCAACGTCCGTCCAGCCGATGAAGCAGAAATTGCCACTATTCAGAGAAGCCATCCCTTTGCCAATCAGAAGAGGTCTAATTTTGATACTGTTGTGCAAAATGAAGCCGTTTCTGATGATGAACCCTCGCCAGCATGGTTGCAGTGACCAGCCGTTTGCTTTGTAGCCCCATACGCAACAGGGTTCACTGTACTGTTGTTTTTCCCTGGTTCGTTTGGACAGTGCGTTGCTCAACTATAGCGTGTCGGTTGACCCTTACACATGTTCACTGCCGACGTTCACCTCTGACATCAATGGCACATGGTACTCTGCAGATTCAATGCCATTTATTCACATTGATGCCGTTTGTACAGTCATGGTATACTTTAACCACAGCAGCACGCAAACAGTTCACAAAACGCTGTTTCAGAAATACCGCCACCCTTGGCCCCAAAACCAATCCCCATCTCCTTTTCAAAATCTGATAAATCACACGTTTTACCCATGACAGCCTTGGTTGATATGTTTGCAGAATGCCTACATGCCCTCTTATATACCCACCAAGCCAGCTCATGACACGTGCCGTTTTTCATTGGCTAAGCGCTGCTGAAGTCAAAAGTAGCAGTGGTCATAATAATGTGATTAGACTCTGTGCCTATGCTAGTTGTAGCTGTGAGAAATAGGCATTTCACAACAACATGATGGTGAAGTTGTATAGCAGGTTCACAACCATTTTCACATTTTAAAATGGAAAGATATGGGTTAAAATCCTACCAGTTCCACCCTTTTTTAATAATATTTTTGTACTAGGAAATTGCCCGTCAAAAATGACGGGAGTAAAATTGTAACACTAGCAATGCTGTTTGCCACACAATGCGAGGCTATGGGCCCTTTGAGCAAATTCAGCGCTGATTGCAAGTCTCCCCCCCTGTGTAGTTTATAGGGAGCGCGCTTGAGTGTTACTGTCTTTGGTTGTGTTACTGCCTTGGTTTTAATATTAGTGGCTTTGATTAAGTGTTATTGGCTTTCGTTAAGTGTTACTGCTTAGGGCTATTTTTTAGGTCCTTAGACCTAATTTTCGTCATTTTGCGTTTTTTCGGCAGCCATTTTCGTGAAAAAACGGTAAATATGCATAAAATTACCTTGCAACCTGACTCACAGGCTCCCTGCATCTTCCACTGTGGTGTGTGTGCAAATAAGGTAGAGGTGCTCATCTGAGGACGAAAAATACCTCAGTGGGTTCTTTTCTATAGGTCTGCTTACCTACTCAGAGAGCAACCTCTTAGCTCACTTGTGCCCCTCACAGGGAGAAATATTCTCTAGTATATCAGTCTGATCTCACTCAGAAGAGCGATCCAGTCCCGAAATACCTGCGTGCCTCAACTGCTCACTTTGTGAGGCTCGCTGTGCAATGAGCGCCTTCGGCTCATTGCAGCCTAAGTCCTGCGTGGTCGATGGCTTGCCTCGCTTTGCGAGGCTTGCAAAGCATGACAAACCCACAAACGTGACCAACGTTCTTGAACTGGCAACTATATATGCGATTTAAGTTACAGGAAAAAAGATTTAAAGTGTAAATGAGTAGTTAAAAGAGAAACACAGGTGTTATCATTTGTTTTACATACAGTGCCTTGCAAAAGTATTCACTCCCCTTGGCATTTTTAGTGTTTTGTTGCCTCACAACCTGGAATTAACATGGATTTTTGAGGATTTACAGAACATGCCCACAACTTTGAAGATATTTTTCTTGAGAAGATAACAACAAATGTGACAAAATAACAGAAAAAGTCAATGTGCATAACTATTCACCCACCTAAAGTCAATACTTTGTAGAGCCACCTTTTGCGGCAATCACAGCTCCAAGTCGCTTTGGATAAGTCTCTATGAGCTTGCCACATCTTACCACTGCTTCAAATTTTATGGTTTGCTCTTGTGAATAGCAATATTTAAGTCTGACCACAGATTTTCTATTGGATTGAGGTCTGGGCTTTGACTAGGCCATTCCAACACATTTACATGTTTCCCCTTAAACCACTCAAGTGTTGCTTTAGCAGTGTATTTGGGGTCATTGTCCTGCTGGAAGGTGAACCTCCTTCCTAAACTCAAATCACATACAGAGGGTTACAGGTTTTGCTCAAGAATATCCCTGTATTTAGCACCAGCCATCTTTCCCTCAACTCTGACCAGTTTCCCAGTCCCGGCTGCTGAAAAACATAGGCACAGCATGATGCTGCCACCACCATGTTTCACTGTGGGGAGGGTGTTCTTTGGGTTTGATGTGTCGGGTTTGCGCCAGACATAGCGTTTTCTTTGATGGCCAAAAAGTTAAATTTTAGTCTCATCAGACCAGAGTACCTTCCTCTTTACATTTTGTGAGTCGCCCACATGCCTTTTCACAGACTCAAAATGTGCCATTTTGTTTTTTGCTGAAAGTAATGGCTTTCTTCTGGCCACTCTATGGAGCGTACGGCTTGTTGTCATCCTATGTACAGATACTCCAGTCTCTGCTGTGGAACTCTGCAGCTCCTCCAGGGTTACCTTAGGTCTCTGTGCTGCCTCTTAATGCTCTCCTTGTCTGCTCCGTGAATTTTGGTGGGTGGACGTCTCTTGGCAGGTTTGCTGTTGTGCCATGTTCTTTCCATTTGATTATGATAGATTTGATGGTGCTCCTGGGGATCATCAAAGATTTGGATATTTTTTTATAACCTAACCCTGACTTGTACTTCTCAACAACATTGTCCCTTACTTGTTTGGGGAGTTTCTTGGCCTTCATGGCAGTGTTTGGTTAGCGGTGCCTCTTGCTTAGGTGTTGCAGCCTCTGGGGCCTTTAAAAAAAGGTGTGTATATGTAATGACAGATCATGTGACACTTAGATTGCACACAGGTGGACATCATTTCACTAATTATGTGACTTCTGAAGGTAATTGGTTTCACCAGAGCTATTAATGGGCTTCATAACAAAGGGGGTGAATACTTAAGCACATGCCAATTTTCTGTTTTCTATTTCTAAAAAAATGTTTTATATATATATATTTTTCTCATTTCACTTCACCAACTTAGACTATTGTGTTCTGATCCATCACATAAAATTATTTTAACTTAAGGCTGTAATGTAACAACATAGGTAAAAAGTCAAGGGGGTGAATACTTTTGCAAGGCACTGTAATTAATTGATCTATACAAATAATAATAAAGTAAAATAGAGAAAATAACAGGGATTTGAACTCTGTTATAATAAAGGTAAAGAATGAGTTTAATAATCAATAATGCCAACATACTATATAATCAGTGTGACAGCTACAGCCTGGCCCACATTATTCATGTTATTTCTTGTGGGGGATTCTTTGCAATGACTAAAAATGCTGATATCTAAAGTGTTACTTGAACAAGTTAAAATACATCACCACATGATTTTCAAACCTCTGTCTGATGGTGCAGAGAAGTTTTGTGCAGTTAATGTCTCAGTTATTGTTTACATGCAACACACATCCAACTTGTCTCCATCTAAAATAATCTACATGGTTTGTGAAGATAAATGAGAATTCAGGTTACTGAACACTAAGAAGTAATGTGGTAGAGAAGGTAAAGGACACTCATTTATTGGTCATGTGGTCATGGTTTGATTCATATGGCAATATTTATTATATAAATGGCAATTGATCTGGAGCAAAGAAACTGAAGACCACAGATTTAAAGTAAAAATTTACTTTTATTTAATACTAAAACTATATGTCTATAAATTAACACACATATATATATATATATATATATATATATATATATTTATAAATTGAAAAACAATGGTGAGTAAAATATACTATAAACACAGAAAATATTTCTCGTGTGATGTGTTGCTATATGTTAATTATGCAGATATAGGGTATGTCCCGTATTTACGTTATTAGAACCAAGTCTATAGATGTGCCAGCTACATCAATATACATTCTGGGTAATAATCATACACCCTATAATAAAGTGATTACTATGTAGTCAATATTGGTACTATCTAATATAGATAATGGTCCCAGAGTAGGAAAATGTCAATCATAAACATTCTCAAACTGGCTATTGGTGAATTCTTTAGATTAAGGATGAACTGCTCGGATCTAGCTACTTTCAAACTATGAGCAGAGGAACTTCGGACCAGACTGATGAATAGAAACTATAGCAGAAGATCTGTGAAAAAAAGCGTTTCACAGGGCCTTACATAATCAACAAACACATCAGTATTCTGAAGACTGACACTCTGTTGGATGAAATAATTGCAGAGTGCATCCCGACGGGATGGAGAAGATCCAAGATTTTGAAGGACCAATTAGTAAGGAGTTATTTAAAAAAAAAAAAAAAGATTAATAAGACACTACCTGATGGGACACATGTATGTGGGCATTGCAAATTTTGCAACCAACTGACTAAGATCAATAGTCTATATGATAGATTGGGCAAGGAAATCAAAATCAGAGGATTCTACAATTGTGGAACCTCAGCTGTAATCTACTGCCTTGAATGCCCCTGCCAACTCCGCTATGTTGGAAAAACGAAAAGAGAACTACGGCGAAGAACGTTAGCTAGACACTCCAAACCCATGGTCAAGTGCTGGGTATTAGAGAAAGTCTCCCTGGGCATCTGGAAAGGGAACTTAGATCTTGAATTACTGAGGAGAGAGACAAAATGGATTGCTATATTAAATACCGTAATTCCAGGCGGTCTAAACGAAGGGAACAATTTTACAGTATACCTATAATAAACAACTGAAAGGTATTTCAAACATACTTTACCCTTTCTGTTCAATTAGCTTAGGCCCTAAGTATCAATAACATTGTTGCAGTTTTGTATTACTTACTTACTAATTGCATGTTTATTATTTTCTCAAGAACATCACAAATTATATTTTTCTAGTTTTAGTCCTAGGAAAACATTTTTTTTTCTTTTTCCTCCTAGTCTATGTCCAATACAGTGTGATAGATATCATTGTATTTAGTGATGGTTCTCCTACACAAGACATTTTTTTATGGTTGTCTTATACCTGTCCCATTCTCAAATAAGGAAGATAAAGTGTGCAGCATTAAGGTCACATATTGCGAAAACACATACAATAATCACGCAATAAGCATAGAGATCTTCTTTCTCCATACCAACTGCACTGTCCAATAAACTAGATTAATTGATGTATATTGTTATGGACATGGATACAGTTAGTCCACCTAACACTTTAGGTGGCCATGCACACATTGTCAATAATACTTTCTGTATTAAACTTGGGGACTATCACTCGCAAACACACCTTACCCTTTCCGTTTAATAAGCTCAGGCCCTAACTATCAATAAAATTGTTGCAGTTGTGTATTACACATTTACTAATTGCATGTTTATTATTTTCTCAAGAATATCACAAATTATATTTTTCTACTTTTAGTCCTAGGAAATGTTATTTATTTATTTGATTTTATTTTTTGATTGGCTACAAGCTAATAAAATAACCACGCATTTAATTAGGAATGATTCTATTACAGCTCTAAGTATTCACCTATATGTATAACAATAATTAACGTTATTAATTACAGGGTTTGTTATAACGCAATTTTATTTAATGAGATTCACATGTATACATAGCGTTTATTGTAATTAACTATCATGTCTCAATCTTCACAGTTAAACTCCATCCTCTTTATTGACCACACCGGCAAAAACAAAGAAACAAGATCAATAATTCAATTACCGTATATACTCGAATATAAGCCGAGTTTTTCAGCCCTTTTTTTTAAGGCTAAAAGGGCCCCCTTCGGCTTATACTCGAGTCACTCTCATCCGTGTCTCTCTAACCACCCCCCGTGTCTCTCTACCCTCCTGTGTCTCTCTAACCCCCTGTGTCTCTTTTCCTCCCGCCTCCTCAACCTCAACCCCCCCTCCTCATTCTAAACCCCCCTAAATACCTCCCCCTCTCCCTTTCCTCTCACTTACCTCCATCTGCAGCTGCTGCTGTGGCCTCCGCACCTTCCGGCGTCTTGACCCGGCCACTGCTAATGACGTGGCGCGCATGTGACGTCATGTCATTAGCATATACCGGGTGCCGACACCCTATATCTGCAAAATTAACATATTCACACAGGAATTCTTTTGCTGTGTATATAGTATATTTTACTCACCGTTATTTTTCAATATATATATATATATATATATATATATATATGTTCTTTTATAGACATATATTTTTAGTATTAAATAAAAGTTAAATTTTACTTTAAATCTGTGGTCTTCAGTTTCTTTGCTCCAGATCAATTGACATTAATATAATAAATATTGCCATATGAATCAAACCAGGATATGACCAATAAACAAGTGTCCTTTACCTTCTCTATCACATTAAGGTTTAGTTTACACATTTAGATGGTCGATATACAGCCACAAAACAATGATAACTGATACAAGTCCATGTTTAATACTAAGATAAGAAGGCAGCTTTCTCAGATTTTGAGAATCTGGTCATATAGGCAAGGCCGGATCTACTTGTTTGGAGCCCCTGGGCAGTGAAGTGGAGGAGCCCCTGCGAGTGCGTGCACAAGGTATGCACACACCCATTTTTCCCTTTTCTGTGCGTGTATATCGCTCTCTTGCTGTGTGAGCAAATCGCAGACATTTCCCCATAACAGACATTTTAACAACATACCTACTCATACACACACACAGCTATTACTTGTTTTTTTTTTCAGTTGCCTACTTGGCCTAATGGGTAATCCGGCCATGCATATAGGGGCTTTTTCTGCTCTCAGTATGGATACATTCCAGCAAGGTTTCGTTGGTCAGCCAATCAATGGGAACATATTAAATTATTGTGTAAATCTTGATTACATGTTTTTATTCATGCGTTTTTATAATCACAGGTTAAAAAAACAACAGATAAATGTCATAAATTATTTTTTACAAAACCTACACATTGTAATATTTTTTTAAATATAGTTTTTAATGCGCTTGTTCATTTTTGTTAGTAGACAATATTTAAAGGCTTTCAACAGACTCACATAATGAGATGTACTAGTGTTTTTCCTGTTAGCTCAATTTATAGTGAGTGCTACAGATATGTCCGAGACGAGGAAAAACAAAACCTGGCAAAAAACAAACATATAATAAAAATTTGGAGCAGTTGTGCCAAGTTATACTTCTGTTTGATATAACTGTCCTGGCTTCGGATATTGTTGAGCTCTTATCCTCTTAACATAAAAAGAACAGTTTATTGGAACTTGTTAGTTTAAAAGCCAGGGCACATGGTGTGGTCTGTATGGAGGAGATCTTTTTATTACGGTTATTGGTTTGTGGTATAGTAGGATGGAAAAGATCAGAATGTATTGATGACTAAGACCACCTAATTTCGGATAAGGGGGCAGCATTTTGTTGAAAAATATCTAAAACAATGTGATACATTGTTACAAGATAAGTTCCGTCACTGCTAATCTATTTTAACCATCAAATGTGTATACCTACATATACAAATCACATTTACCTGTCTTTACATATATATATATATATATATATATATATATATATATATATATATATATATATATATATATATATATATATATGAGGGATTGTATTATGAATGGCATAAAATAGGATTGTTTAAATATGCATAATAAATTGATAAATGTATATGAAAAATTAAACAAATGTGTAAAAATATAAAATGGCGGGCCCTGTCTTTGAGCTTAGAATCCAGTGTCCACAGTAAATAGGCATCTGTGTTTCTGTTAATAATTAAATATATTGTTTAAAAATGAATTTATTGAGATTGCAATGAAATGTGTGCAGCTGCAGAGTGGAAATTGTGCTTTGTCTCTGAATGACTTGTGTTTTGACTACATAATATTTGTGTTGGGAATTTAGTGCTACTTACATAAGTATCTGGAGCTTAATGTCTACATAGATATAGACAGCTGCTTGTGGATCTGTGTACAGTGCTACCCTGTTATAGTAAATTAGCTTAATTGGTGCTAGTATTGTAATCTTTCCCCTGCTGTATCCAAACTCAAAGCAGATAGTGCTTGAATGTGAAACGCCCTGTCTACTGGACTATTTGGTTGTTGCATATTTTCCAATTTTATTGGTTCCCAATTCTCCAAAGTCCTCTCCAATATTTCTCTATTGAATGCTATACATATGAAATATAGTGCCTTGCAAAAGTATTCATCCCCCTTGGGATTTTTTCGTGTTTTTTTGCCTCACAACCTGGAATTAACATGGATTGTTTGAGGATTTGCATTTAATTTACAGAACATGCCCACAACTTTGAAGATTTTTTTTTTATTTTTTTATTGTGAAGCAAAGAACAAATAGGACAAAATAAAATAAAAAGTCAATGTGCATAACTATTCACCCCCCTAAAGTCAATACTTTGTAGAGCCACCTTTTACGGCAATCACAGCTCCAAGTCGCTTTGGATAAGTCTCTATGAGCTTGCCACTGGGATTTTTGCCCATTCCTCCTTGCAAGACTGCTCCAGCTCCTTCAAGTTGGATGGTTTGCTCTTGTGAACAGTAATCTTTAAGTCTGACCACAGATTTTCTATTGGATTGAGGTCTGGGTTTTGACTAGTCCATTCCAACACATTTATACGTTTCCCCTTAAACCACTCAAGTGTTGTTTTAGCAGTGTGTTTGGGGTCATTGTCCTGCTGGAAGGTGAACCTCCGTCCTTGCCTCAAATCACGCACAGATTGGTACAGGTTTTGCTCAAGAATATCCCTGTATTTAGCACCATCCGTATTTCCTTCAACTCTGACCAGTTTCCTAGTCCTGGCTGCTGAAAAACATCCCCACAGCATGATGCTGCCACCAACATGTTTCACTGGGGATGGTGTTGTTTGGGTGATGTGATTTGTTAGATTTGCCACAGACATAGCATTTTCTTTGATGCCTGAAAAGTTAAATTTTAGTCTCATCTGACCAGAGCACCTTCCTCCATACATTTTGGGAGCCTCTCCTTTTCTCTCTCTCCCTCGCTGCTCTCTCTCCCTCCTTCACTCTCTTTCCTTCTCTCTCTCCTTCCCTCGCCTTCTCACCCTCCCTCCCTCTCCTCACTCCCTCCCCCTCCTTCCTTCTCTCCCTCTCCCCCCTCCTTCCTTCTCTCCCTCTCCGTCTCCCTTCGCCGCGCAATGTCAGCCTCGCAATGTGCTGCTTCTAATAGGGATTATTTTATTTCTTTTTCCAGCAGTAAATAAGGAATTAATGCGTGAACAGTCTGTCCAACCTGATGATTTAGCCATCTTCCCTGAGACATGTTCAGTTTAACCCTAGTGGATTGCAGTCAAACCCAGACAACCACCAGGTCTGAAAATCTGAGATTTTTATTTTCATTTAAAATTCTTGTGTGCTATGATTCAGTTTAAAATTCAGTTTAACAACACAGTAAAGTATGATTACGTGAAAATTAATATAATTTGTTTTGTTTGGCACTAGGTACTAAATTCTGTGAATGGATTGATTATCAGATCTATTCATGGACACCAGATGTACAGTACCACCTGTTATCTGTTCGCATGCTGTGACTATATCGTTTTATATTGGGAAATATCTTTGGGGCAGTATAGTGACTATACTGAGGGCTATTACATGACATTAAGACAGTTTTACAGATTTTCCATTGCAATTACAAGCACATGTAAGACATTACTTAATTGTTAATTGAAACCATGACATGCTATTCCGGTGAACATATAGGATACATAGTCAAGTCAGTTTAATGAGTGACAATTTAATCCAGAAAAAACACGTCACTGGTAGGTAACAAAAGAACTTGACACAACATCGGTGACAAAAAATTAAACCAACATTTCATTACAGTCACAGCTCCTAATTTAGTAAATATATTAAGTGCTAACAAGACGTTCCCCAGATGCCAAGTCATTATTCAATAAAAAATAAA
Source organism: Discoglossus pictus (assembly GCA_027410445.1). NCBI lineage: Eukaryota > Metazoa > Chordata > Amphibia > Anura > Alytidae > Discoglossus > Discoglossus pictus. The sequence goes on from CM050164.1 coordinate 426,815,616, forward strand.
GCAGAACTTAGATCGTTCACACCCAAACGTAGTGAAAAAAATGGCTTCTTTAAAAGGCAACCAATATATGACAAAACAAAAGGTATATTATTTATATAATACATTGGATCGGGTTCTATGGACAGATGAGACAAGAATAGGTTTTTTTTGGAAACAAACAATATTTGTGGGTTTAGTGTAAAACATGAACATATGCGTGGCATGTGCGGGAACACAAACACACAAAGCCTATTAAAAAATCTTTAAAAAAAAAAATGAGCAAACATTTTTCTCTGAATTTCTTATAAACAAAAACTCATTGACATAATCCCATTCATATTTTACAGTTGAGCATACCTGGGGCTTTCTAAATTCTTAGTGCTCCCACACTAAATTCACATAAAAATGGTTCACTGGTCACAGAATCAAATTTTTTGCAGTGGCCATCCCAGTCCCATCCCAGACCTAAATCCCTTGGAAACCTGTAGACCAAGGACTTTGAAGGATCCGAAAAGATTTTGAATAGAGGAATTGTCCCAAGTCCCATTATATGTGTTCTCCCACCTCATCATGTATTATAAGAGAAAACTCAATGATGTTGTCTTCGCAAAGGGAGGGTGCACAAAGTATTAGATGCAGAGGAGCCAATAATAATGTCAAATGGTTAAAAATATATATATATATATATTGTTTAATTGTATATCTTTATTCTTTTAAATTCTTTAAAATTTACAGGCAATGCATATTCTAAAAGCTTTACAGGGCTAATGAATATAATGGAACTAGTAACTTCCCCGTCATAAATGACGGTATCATAGAATGTTATTTTGAATTGTCTGTGCTCTCTCTCTCTCTTTCCTGTGTCTCTCTCTCTCTCTCTACCTACCTATCTTTCTCTCCTGTGTCTCTCTCTGTGTCCCTTAACTCTGGAAATACATATAATAAATTTTGCTGTGCTTGAAGTATTCCTTATTTCCTTTTATCATGCAAGTTTTTAATTTGGATTGCTTAGTTATAAGAGTTTAAGAAATTGTCAATAAAGAATTTTTGGCTTTATAATATTTACTAGGAACTTGCCCATCAACCATGACGGGAACCCTGCGATAAGCACCCATATGTCTTTCCAGAATCTGTCCATTTTTTTGTCCGCCATTCTTTTCCTCACTTAGGAGATTTTCGAGTGACTAAAAACGCCAAATATTGGTGTTATTTGCTTGCAACCTCACTCCCAGGCTTCTTTTTTTTTTTAAGGGTTTTTAGAGTTACGCACTTGAACAACTGCTGGTCGTGCTGCGCCTTTGGCGCTCATTGCAGCCTAAGTACTGCTGGCTGCAATAAGTACTCCGCTGGCAGCTCGACTGCGTTACAAACAGTGCAAAGATCCACAATTATATATGTGATTGCCCTTTTTCGCTTCCTCTTGCTGTAGGTAAGCTTTTTATGTATGTGCTGTGTGTATTTATTGTGTTTTGAATTTTGTCATGTTCGCAAGTTGCGTCTGATTTTTGCGAGGTCGTAATGTGTGGTAACGTGTCTCGTATGTTTTTTAGGTTGCGAGAGTCGTAGTTGGTGTGTCGTGTTGTTTGCGTTGTGTCATTAAGTTTGCGAGGGTCGCAGTTGCTGGCAAGGAGCGCCGGGCTCGCGAGGGCCGTGGCTCGCTGCGCGAGCCTGCAAGCGTTAGCAACAACTCGTACGCTCACAACTATATATGTGATTAAAATAAAACAAACACCTTAATAGGAGGATTAACAAATTTATTTGAAACAGTGAAAAATATATAATATTTTATATTCAATTACAAACAGACTAATACATTAGTTTGAATGTGTTTCGTTAGCAAGTGGATGAAGATCATAAGAACTTAAATATAACAACAATATAAAAATATATCAACAAAAAAGATCATTCAGGGAGTAAGTCATCCCCTAGTTCTTCATCTGCAAATTCATCCTCATCTCCTCTTTTTTTTGCTGCGGTTTTTGGTCTTTCCATTTGTGGGCCCAGTGGATCTACGTAAAATGCATCTGAATTGTGAAATACAAAATTCTCATTAGATATTTGGCTGAAAATCCAGACATGGACTGCAATGCAGTGTTTGGCTTAAGTAGAGGTATTGGTCTGCAATATCCTGTCTATTTCTACTAATCAACCAGAAAATGAGAAAAACATATTCAGAAAAATGGACCAAAAACAGAATGAATAAGTGAAAAGTGTTGTGTTACTTACAAAATTGCAATGGGCCCTATTAAATTGTCAAAATCGCAATTACTGAAGCCCGTAATGTAGCCTGTTACAGTACTGTGTAATACAGTTATTACACTGCACTCTGGGAACCTGGGCTGGGACATGCAAATGTGTCCACAAAGGCTACGCTCTTGTAATCCATAACCATTTTAAACATATATACTGTATTTTTCCATTTAAAAGACAACATTTTTGACAACATTTCGAGGGGGGTCGTCTTAAATACAGAATAGAGCGGAGAGACCTTGCGCGAGACGCTAGATTGCGCAGTCTGATGATCCTCTCCAGGCCACTCTCTCCAGCCATTGCTTGCTGCTCAGATCGACCACTCCCGTCCCAGCTGCAGAGCCTCCTCCGAGCGGGACACCAGTAGCAGCCTGGAGCCACCCTGCGACCTAACTCCAGAGTCAGGCTGCACCCCCAGGACCAGGTCCAGGGAGAGGATCATCATCAGGGGCAGTGGGATTATAGGGGCACTGAGCTTGTCTCCTCCACTCTGAGGAGAGGCTGAAGGTGTGGTGAGAACCGGGTAATGTGGTGGAAGAGGCGGGCTCCTCATACTGGCTTGATTGGATACTTTTTTATTATTGTACATGGGGCCGTCTTATAGATGAAAAAATATGGTACATGTAATGCTTGTATTTAATGTGTACAAAAAAAAAAATGTAAAATTTGAATGAAAGTCAGCTATCACATTCTTGATAGATTTGACATTGTGTACAAAGTAATGCAGAATGCATTTACACCAATATTTAATATATTATTTATTACTAGGAATATATTTAATATTACAAAATGAAAGAAAAAAAACTATATAAATTACATACCTATCTCTTTATTGTTACTGGCTTCATATGGGTCGCTGGATCCCGGCAAAGTTCTTAATTTGGCACTAAGGCGTTCTCCTTTAGCACTTGTTCCACTGCTCTGTCCACTATCTAATGACAAGAAAAACAAAGAAAAGAGTTAATATACACATATAAAAAGTGTTTAAAATAGGGGAATAATAAATCTTTCATTTGAAAAATATTAGATTTGAAAGGCACTGAGCTTCTTATCATACATAATTTAAGCGTAAAACAAAAAATCCAAAGCTTTCTTTTGCCTTAATTTAAATTAGAGAGGAGATGCTAATGGGAAACCTTTAATATTCAAATATCTATAGATCGAGAGTTGTCCTAATTATTAATATGTTTTATCACTTAATCAGGGAAAGCTGGATCTAGGTGTCTATGCAGCAGGGTTTGCTATATAACAGGATGGTCCCAGGTAGAATCTCTGAGGTTTTTGGGGTATATTAACCAAATCACATAGATTTTATGCTTTGTCCATTATATGTTAGATGGATTATTTTTCCTATAGCCTGCCAGGTATAATATCAAAATTATAGGATATGTTCCTTGTGCAAACTGAGACCACATGACCCCTTATCCTATTCATTCACCAGTGCAATATAAAACTATGAGCTTTTTAACAATTAATAGGATTTTTATATTAGTGTTCTCTCAATGCTAAATGCTATTTTTCATATTGGACCTTCACACGGGTCTTAGTACTTATAGATTGAGTATTTACCCAATGCTCTACTTGTAAATAGCCTCATAAGAATTTTTTCACATTGGACCAGAACATTTCTAACAGTCTGATTATATGGTTTTATTTACTTGCAGCTCTGAACTATTAAGCCATTACTGACTATTCCTTACCGGATATATGATTTCACTTAAATAACTTCAGTTACCTGCTTGGTGCTGCTACAGAAATCAGACAAACTATTTAAACCTATACCGCTTATATCAGAAACACACATTATATTGATTAATTCTATACATATACAGACTTATTTTATTACATACCCCACAGCTGCCTACACAGGCACCTCATACTAACCAATTGAAACTCTGCATTAGAGTATGTTTGTTTTAACCCTATACTAACCTTCCAACCAGTAGCAGTACAGTGCAGAGATCCAGAGCAACTTCATTCCAGGGAGGAGAGAGTGGTGTGTGGTGGGAAGAAAATACTACAAATCTCATGATGCTTTGCTGCAGAGATTGAATACCCACACACTGCTACAATGTTTTAGTTGCCTCTGATTGGTCACAATGAAGTATATGCTCTGATTTTCAGAGGCATTCCTTCTCAAAATCAGACATTTTGCAAACTTTATGGTAAGTTTATTTTAGGAGTATTTCATGTTTTTTCCATGCAAATTTTTTTTGGGATAGACTATTAAATCGGATGAACACATAACCTATGAAATGTCCAATCTTTAATACAATGTCTTATTTGCTTATTAATATCTATGTAGAGAAGCCTAGTAAATATCAGAAACCTTAAAAGACATTTCCACAGCTTCTTCCTGGCTGCTTTAGCAGGCTGCTCCGTGTCTCTATCAGTTAGAATGCGCCAGGAAGCAAAATACTGATCATATTTTCAAATGTAAAAACAAGAAATGCTGATATAACAGAAGTGAGTTTTGGCAAACCAGGCAACCCTAAACACAGGGCCCTATTCATGGTTTCTAGTCAGGAATCAAATTACTTGTGATTACACCACATTTTTACTTTTGAGCATTAGGGGAAGGCATTTTCTTTAGAATCTTGTGATCCTAAATGGCTAAAAGCAGGAAAAACACAGAAAATATTTTGAGCCCAACTATATGATCACATGATGACCCCACATTGAGTTTTGTCTAAGTGGTTTTGATAGTTTACACGTAAAACGCTCTAAACATATATAGTTCGAATTAAAACAGATGCAGAAACAACAACAAAAAAAGAGAAAGAGACAATCAGTTTAAAACCTCAGTATTCTGGGGATATTCTATGTATTTTTTTTTATCACATATAATAGTTGTCAAACTACAAAACGTCGTCACGCGAAGCGAGGGACCGCATTTGCGGAGGTGCACGCTCCAACGCCGGCTGCAATAAGCCCGCGAGGGGCTGCATTTGCGGAGGTGCAGGTTCTACGGCGCCTCACAAGCGTTTACAAAGACACACAGAAGAGGGACTTGGAACAAATACACCTAACACGCAATGACTAAATCCGGACTTACACTAAAAAAATATGAGCCGTTACAGAAAAAAAAACATTAGGAACTAGCAGAAATACGACTCTTAACGGCCAAACCGCGTGCAGCTGAAAACATTAAAAAAACAATAAATACACACAAAAATTACATTAAAAAAACTTACCCACAGCAGGGGGGACTTCTGCAAGTGAAGTTACACATCAATTTAAGTCCAATTTACCGAGCTTAGACACACAAAAAAAATGGCCACCAAAAAATAGCAAAAGCGCCTCTGATAAAAAGAAATACAACAACCAAGAGCCTCGCAAGAGTGCAGAAGGTGATCAGCGCCAGGCTTGCAATGTGCGCCGAAGGATCTCAGACCACCAAAAAAATTAATGTCTGTGGCAAAAAGCATTACCTGCCTTACAATTGTATTGCCCCGTCAGGTATATGGAAGTTTCCCTGTGTACAGTGCCTTGCAAAAGTATTCACCCCCCTTGGCATTTTTCGTGTTTTGTTGCCTCACAACCCGGAATTAACATTGATTGTTTGAGGATTTGCATCATTTAATTTACAGAACATGTACAGAACTTTGAAGATGTTTTTTTTTTATTTATTGTGAAGCATACAACAAATAGGACAAAATAACAGAAAAAAAATGTGCATAACTATTCACCCCCTAAAGTCAATACTTTGTAGAGGCACCTTTTGCAGCAATCACAGCTCCAAGTCACTTTGGATAAGTCTCTATAAGCTTGCCACATATTACCACTGGGATTTTTGCCCATTCCTCTTTGCAAAACTGCTCCAGCACCTTCAAGTTTGATGGTTTGCGCTTGTGAACTGCAATCTTTAAGTCTGACCACAGACTTTCTATTGGATTGAGGTCTGGGCTTTAACTAGGCCATTCCAACACATTTACATGTTTCCCCTTAAACCACTCAAGTGTTGCTTTAGCAGTGTGTTTGGGGTCATTGTCCTGCTGGAAGGTGAACCTCCGTCCTAGCCTCAAATCATGCACAGAGTGGTACAGGTTTTGCTCAAGAATATCCCTGTATTTAGCACCATCCATCTTTCTCTCAACTCTGACCAGTTTCCCAGTCCCGGCTGCTGAAAAACATCCCCACAGCATGATGTTGCCACCACCATGTTTCACTGCGGGGATGGTGTTCATTGGGTGATGTGATGTGTTGGGTTGGGTTTGCGCTAGACATAGTGTTTTTCTTTGATGGCCGAAAAGTTACATTTTAGTCTCATCAGACCAGTGAACCTTTCTCCATACATTTTGGGAGTCTCCCACATGCTTTTTCGCAAACTCAAAACGTGCCATTTTGTTTTTTTGCTGAAAGTAATGGCTTTCTTCTGGCCACTCTGCCATAAAGCCCAACTCTATGGAGAGTACGGCTTATTGTCGTCCTATGTACAGATACTCCAGTCTCTGCTGTGGAACTCTGCAGCTATTCCAGGGTTATCTTAGGCCTATGTGCTGCCTCTCTGATTAATGCCCTCCTTGCCAGGTCCATGAGTTTTGGTGGGCGGCCGTTTCTTGGCAGGTTTGCTGTTGTGCCATGCTCCTGAGGATCATCAAAGATTTGGATATTTTTTTATAACCTAACCCTGACTTGTACTTCTCAACAACATTCTCCCTTACTTGTATGGAGAGTTCCTTGGTCTTCATGGCAGTGTTTGGTTAGTGGTGCCTCTTGCTTAGGTGTTGCAGCCTCTGGGGCCTTTAAAAAAAGGTGTGTATATGTAATGACAGATCATGTGACACTTAGATTGCACACAGGTGGACATCATTTCACTAATTATGTGACTTCTGAAGGTAACTGGTTGCACTTTTTATGGGCTTCATAATAAGGGGGTGAATACATACGCACATGCCAATTTTCTGTTTTCTATTTCTAAAAAATAGTTTTATGTAAATATTTTTCAAATTTCACTTCACCAACTTAGACTATTGTGTTCTGATCCATCACATGAAATTCAGATTAACAAAACATTCAACTTAAGGCTGTAATGTAACAAAATAGATAAAAAGTCAAGGGGGTGAATACTTTTGCAAGGCACTAACTTTTTTCAATCTAACATATGCTGCTTATATCAGAAACACACATTACATTGAGTAATTCTATATACACACACAGATTTATTTTATTTAAAAAAAACTGGTTTCCACACCCCCAGAGCTGCCTAAATAGGCACCCCGTGCTAACCAATAGAAAAACTGCATTTGAGTGTTTTTTAATCCGAAACCTTCCAGCAAGTAGAAGCACAGTGCAGAGATTCAGAGCAATTTCATCATTCAAGGGAGGAAAAAGAGGTGCGTGATGGGATGGGTGAATGTAAGTCCCATGATGTTTTGCTGCAGATATTGAATTCCCATACTGCTAATATCTTGTAGCTACTTCTGATTGGCTACAATGAAATGTGAATTTTATGCTAATTTAGCTTGGATTTTCAGGGATATTCCTTCCCAAAATCAACTACCAGAAAACTAAAGAAATTATGCAAACTCTAGAGTACGTTTATTAATGTTTATTTGGGGATTTTTTCATGCAGAAAAATGTTTGCATATACTACTGGTTCTCCTCTGTCAGATACATTTATAATCCATGAAACTTCCATATGACTTTAATCCCTTTAGATTGGTCTCTCAGCAAAACCCCTTTCCCACTTGATGATGCCATGAGGGTGGAGGTTGACACTCTAATCTTTGAAAGTGCATTTAATATTGGAAATTGTTCTTCAAAATAATCAACTTTATGATCAATACATAATTAAAGCAACTAGCTCCTCTTGTCAGGACACTACAGTGGTAATTAAAACAACAAACTAAGCCTTTCAGCATCTGTATAGCATGTTATAAAAAATAAAAAAAAATCAGCTTACAGTTTACAAATGACATTCACAGAAGATGATTAGACGCAGAGAAATGTGGGCCGTAGGGTGTGTCTGTATCTTGGGACATTACTGCATGCTGCAGACTGATGTTCATCAACATATGTTATGAGTAGCAGTGTCAAATGTAAAGTTGTCATTCAAGGTATTTCCATGTGAAACACACAACTAAGAATGTAGCTTTATCTGAATAAATAAAACTTTCAAGTAGCATAATTTCTAATACAAGTGTAATTAAAAAATAATAGGTTAAAATAATATATATTTTTTTATTATATGAATAACAGATAACAAATATAACATTGTATGCCGATGTTTATATACAAAATGTATCCTGCATACTGACTGTTGCCTGAGTAATAACAGACAGCCAAGGAGCACTGAGTGTGGTGACTATAGGGAAGGCAGTGATTGATAGCAGTTTTTCCCTGGACTCCGGACTGCACTGACCAGTTAACCAATAACTGAACGGTTTAGGTGAGTCCAGCATTCCATGCCTGCACAGATAGATTTATCAAGGGTTATTTTTTTTTCTTTTGATCTCTATTCAGCACAGGAGGGAGCAGAGCACTGGTCGGCATTGTTAAAATTCCAGAGAGGCTAGAGAGGCTAGAGAGCAGAAACCAGAATGTTCTGCCATAAGAAATTAATAAAATTACAATATCTGCTCCATTCATACTGGAAATATAAGCAGTCTTACCATTTACTTGGATATGGGACACACCTCTGCAACCTGATTGGCTGCAGTAATGCAAAAGTAAATGAGCAGTCTATTACTCATGTAAAAATAAAAAATTCTAAACATGTTTCAACATGCTTTTAGAAGATCATTACTATGATATGGTGCAAGTTGTGATGGATTAAGTGAGATACTCTAAAAGATTTGTACAAAATAACACATATAATTCGTTAATAAATATAGAATCAGGATACAAACGGAAGAATGTTCTTGATAGTTTTTTGGGGTTTAGAAATGCAGAGAGATGTCTTGGTGGGAAGAGTAATTATCTGCGGTATTTAGGAAAAAGCCTACTATGCATTGTAAATTACTAAAACGGAATACTATGTTGCTGTAGGGCTGTAAGCCACAATCACTGAAGAATCAAAAACATTATTTATTTTATAAAAGGAGTCATCTGAAGTCAGGAAAATGTATTTCACTTGTCCAGTAAAGGCAGATTTTCAAAATATCAGGAACCTCAAAGCTTTATATAAAGTTATTATACAAAGATGTGGAAGGTGAAGCCATTCACAGCACTAATAGGCAAAGGTATTTATACTGTATGTTCAGAAACAACAAAGCAAAACATGATCATTGTTCATCCCATGCATTGACATTGCTACAAGAACAGTGTTTTCTTATGCAGTCCTTGACTTCAAATTTATTTGAGGGAATATTTTAATTATTTTTTAATGAAAAGGTGTATGGAAGTTTCCCTGTTTCAACCTATTTCTAATCTAACACATGCTGCTTATTCCAGAAAAACACATTACATTGAATCATTCTACACACACACACACACACACACACACACACACACACACAGAGATTTGTTTTATTTAAAAACAAAATAGGTTTCCACACCCTCAGAGCTGCCTACAGAGTGACGCTGTACTAACCAATGGAAAAACTGCATTAAAGTATGTTTTTTTTAACCCTATACTAAACGTCAAGCCAACAGTAGCACAGTGCAAAGATGGAGAGCAGCAGTGCCTAAGCTGCTTCCTTTGGGTTGGAACAAAATATTACACATCCCATGTTGCTTTCCTGCAGAGAATCCCCAGACATTGTGACAATATTGTAGCTGCCTCTGATTGGCCACAATAAAATATTAATTTTATGCTAATTTAGCATGGATTTTCAAGGGCGTTCCTTTTCAAAATCAATTGCCAGGAAACGTAAGAAATTTGAAGACTTTAGAGTAAGTTTGTTAATGTTTATTTTGAGAATGTTTTCATGCACAAAAATATTTGCATAATCTACTGATTCTCCTCTGACAGATGCATTCATAAGCCATGAAACTTCTATATACCTTGAAGGAACTCATATCTGATAAGCATGCATTAAATAGCACTGACCAAAAATATTACAAAAGCAGTTTTACATGAAAGAACCATTCTCCAAGGGTAAAAAAACATATTGGAAATACAGCTGTGTAGCACTGTCAGATACAAATTCTCCCTCTGACAAATTCTCATATATCAATGTCAGCTGCAGCTAATGTTTCTATAGGTAGTAAATGATTCCTTATGCTCCATAGTTTGACTCCTGAAACTCCCTGAGACACTCTAATTACGAGGAAGTCATAACATTTTGCAAATGCAGTCTGTAAAGGTATTAAAAGTTAACAATTACAGTGCTAATTTTTTGTACAAAATGTACACATCAGCTCCCTGTCCTGTTAAAAGACCTCTGCTGTGCCCTAACAGATTTTTGATTAGTCACTGATCATTAATAAAATCCCTATTCCATTATTTAAAAACACACAAAAATGAAAACCCAATATTAAACTTATTAAACTTAAAAATCAGCATCCATCCTCCATATAAGTTGCTCATCTTTATCTCCTATGATGTCATGAAGAACAGGAGAACAGCTGTGGCTGGGAGGCAGCAATAAATGATCAGGGACAAGCTTGTGTCTGGACAGTTCTCTTTATTCAATGCCTCCCAGTCAGAGTTGAAATGCTGCAAGTTTCCAACAAATTAAAACACTCTCTCCACACTCTGTCAAAACAGGAGCTTATTTCTCACCATTTATTACTGTCTCCTTGCCAAAGCTATTCCCAACCCCTTAATGGGTTCACAGGGAATGAGGACGTGCAGGTCAGCTGAAGGCATGGAAGCTGATGTTTCAAAGGAAATTTAATAATGAATATTGTTTACACACCACTGAATAGGAGTTGTGTTACTGACTAGCATATCAGTCTGTCATTAAATGATAGGTAATAATAAATTATATAAAACTAGTGTTTTTTGCCTACTTTAACATGTAAATGTGATTTTATGTGGAAAAATCACGAGAGGAGATAGGAAGAAGACACCTTTATTCACTCCTTACTAACCCTCCAAGTATTGTCAATCATACTCCTATTGCTTATTTCCCTCCCACAGTTTGCCTGTTGAATCTGGCTAACATTAAAAAGGTATATAGATTATGAATGCATCTGATAGAGGAGAATCGCTAGTATATGAAAACATTGTTTTGGCATGAAACAAAACCCCAAAATAAACATTTTTAAATCAGTCTGCAGCAAAGCATCAGGGAATGTGTAATCTTTTATTCTCACCACAAAGAAGCGGCTCAAGCAGTGCTGCTCTGAATCTCTGCTCTGCGCTGCTGTTGCCTTGAAGGTTACTATAAAGTTAAAAAAACATACTTGAATGCAGTTTTTCTATTGGTAGGTGCAAGCAGGCAGCTCTGGGGGTGTGTAATCTTTTATTCTCACCACAAGAAAGCGGCTCAAGCAGTGCTGCTCTGAATCTCTGCACTGTGCTGCTGTTGCCTTGAAGGTTAGTATAAAGTTAAAAAAACATACTTGAATGCAGTTTTTCTATTGGTAGGTGCAAGCAGGCAGCTCTGGGGGTGTGTAATCTTTTATTCTCACCACAAGAAAGCGGCTCAAGCAGTGCTGCTCTGAATCTCTGCACTGTGCTGCTGTTGCCTTGAAGGTTAGTATAAAGTTAAAAAACATACTTGAATGCAGTTTTTCTATTGGTAGGTGCAAGCAGGGAGCTCTGGGGGTGTGGAAACCAAATTTTGTAATAAAATGTTTGTGTAGAGATTGACTTAATGTAATATGTGTTTCTGATTTAAGTAGTATGTGTTAGAGGATATATGGACCTGTTTTTGTAATATTTTTCTAATCTAAGATTATATATCAGATCCCATCTGTTAATGAGGCATTACAGTGGTGCTTTACGGTTTTCTATGGACATTAAGGGAAAGTTCATCCACCTTATTTCTTCCTTAAGAGCTGCTGGGAGTTTTTGCAAAAGGGAGCTCTGGGGAGGCCGAATATGTAAAAAACAACCCGAGCTGCTGATAGAGCTAATTATTAGCATGTGCTGGAGAGTGGGGGATACGTCAGCAATATGTTATAACCGCTCTCTGTCCCTCACGCCGTGTTTTCCTATACATTTCTCAGCTGCCAGTGATATAATTTCTGTGTAAATGTTTTCGCATTTCTCATTTGGCAGAGTATGTCTGAAACATTAGAGAGTATCATACGAGTCCAAGCCTGCAGCTGGTATCCCGGGCTAGCACCTGCCTGTCCTCCCATACACTGTCCCAACACCAGTCCAAAATGTGCTTAATATTACATTATTTACACTTTATAGGCTGAGACTATTTCCTGTATGTAGACTTTTCTTGTAAACAGTTGTTTTTATGATTTTCCAGCTCTAAAAATCGCTGTGGAAAATCTGGAATCCCTCTTGCTTTCTAGCAAAATGTTACAACATCTTCCACTCTAAATAAGTGTTTGAGGGAACATTGCTAAGAGTCGTAAAGGACCACAGTAGTGCAATACTTTTTAAAAATGTACATGAACCCTGTAACCTCAACCAGTTGTTTTCATCATAAAGAGCATTGAAAATGGTCTATAAATTATATTAGCCATTTTTATTGACAGGGAATTATTCCCTAAATATATAGCATTGCTTTGCAGCTCCTTAACGGTGTAAGGAAGTTTCTCTATTTTTAACTTGCTGCTTATATCAGAAACACACATTACATTCTATTAATTCTATACACACACAGGTTTATTTATTTATTTCTTTATTTTTTAAATGATTTCCACACCCCCAGAGCTGCTTACATAGGCACCTGGTACCTACCAATAGAAACACTGCAATCAGGTTTATTTGTAACCTTGTACTTACCTTCCAGCATATAGCAGCTGCACAATGCAGAAATAAATACTGCAATGTCTGAGCCCCTCCTTGCTTTCTTGTAATGGGAAAAAAGACTACACATCCCATGATGCTTTGCTGCATAGACTCACTTTCCAGACATGCTATAGCTGCCTGTGATTGGCCAAAACGAATTATGCATGTTATGCTAATTTAGCTTGGATTTTCAGGGGCATTCCTTTTTTTAAAATCAACTGCCAGAAAACTGAAGCAATTTGCAAACATCAGGGTAAGTTTATAATGTTTATTTTGGGATTTTCTTTGTGCAAAAAATGTGTGCCTAAACTAGTGATTCTCCTCTATCAGATGCACCCGTAATCAATGAAAGTTCTATTTACCTTTAATGTTAACATGTAGCTATATAAGCTAATTTGTATCTTAGACTACTTAAGCGTGGGGGAGGGGATTTAGCTGCAGGGCATCATTGGGGAACATTGTTTTGGCACCACAGAATCAAACAGACTGCATATCAAAGCAGCTAATAAGTATTCGATAACCACTAATTTTCATAATAAAGGGGCACAAACAATGGTGAATAACTCAGGGGTGATTTGCTTTAGAAGAAACAGTCCATAGAAGTATCAAATATCAGTTTAAACAACTTTTCAAGCTATTGTAACTTAAAAAGTTGGTATTTTGTAAGAATATACACAGTGAAACTTGCTTCTTTTCTTTTCTTCTTTTCATATACCACAATTAAAGTGTGAATATACAAAAAAAATTGTCTGCATGCAGTCACACCTCCAACTATTACTGACATACTACATACATAACCACACATACACCAACAATATACTATATAATACGTTGACAGGTGGATTACTAACTTGGGCATGGGGGAAGTACAAATGTGAACAGGCCTAGGGCAGCATGAAACCTAAATACGCCCCTGGCCAAAGTTTCAGATTTAATTATGAATCCAGAATCAAGACAACATACGTGTACCAAAGTGTCATGGTGGATCTAAATGGAAAACATGTTTTAAACTGAATAGTCTTATATAGGCTTAGTTAAAAATGTTATGGATGGGATTAAGAATTAGTAGATCTGATTTTCATTAGGAAAATTGATTCCATAAACATAAATACTGTAGCTTAGCTACTTGTTGTGTTTTTTTTTCTTTTTCTTGATTTGAAAGCTTTTTACTTATTGGCAAAAAGCTCAAACCTGTCACCTAAGAGGCCAAACTAATACACTGACCTCACAGCACTGATGGACAATTTCCAGGGCCATGATGGAAATAAAGGGGCAGAGAATCATCACCAAGATAATCAGAGAGAGATTTAAATATAATATTTGCAGAATTCTCATAATGTACGGTAATTTATAAAATGGCCATTTACCTCTGTAAGTGCTCTTCATGTTGTGAAAAAGCCTAAGATTATATGTTAAAATTAACTATTTTTCTTAAATTGCATTAATAACAGATAAAAAACTAAATAAAAGTTTTAAGCCTCTGTTTACATGCAAGGTGTATCCTGCCTACTGGCTGTTGCATGAGTAAAAACAAATAGACAAGGAGCATGTGCTGTGCTGACTGTCTATAGGGAAGACAGTGATTGATAGTTTTCCCTGGACTCAGGACTGCACTGACCTTTTTAAGTGAGTCTAGCATCCCATGTCTGTACAGATAGACTTGTTAGGGGTTATTTTTTTCTTCTTTTGATCTCTACACGGACACAGCTTGAGTGAGCAGTGCACGTTTCTGCATTGTTCAAGTTCCAGAGATGCAACAGAGCAGAAACCTACATTTTCTGCAGTAACATTTCAGAAAAGTTTCAAGGTCTGTTCCCTTCAAACTGGAAAGGGAACTGTTAATTGAATGGGACACACACTCTCGCAACCTGATTGGTAACAGGAATGCAACAGCAAGTGGGCAGTCTATTGCACATGTAAACACAGATTTGATTTGATTTCTCATTGAAAATGCACATATTTCTGAAATTCAAAAAAGTATTTTACATGCTTTTTAGGAGATGTTTATTGTGATGTGGTCCAAATTGTGTTGAATTAAGTGGCCCTTTTATGAGACAATGTAAACTCAAAATAATGTGGTCTTTAAGGAACACGGAACACAATTTTTTATGCACGTAAAACAGCTGTGCTTTGCATAAAAAATATTAAAATTAAACTTCATTGAAACTAACAGAAATGCACAGACCAAATGCACAATGTGCAGATATACAGCCTTATTAAATTGTGATTCGGCCAATTGAAAGGGGCTCTATATAAGCACACAGCATATTTAAAGTTTTTAGTTAGTGAACTTCTATTCAAAAGCAAGGTCTTCACTAACTAAAAACTTCAAAATCAATTAAATATAGTTTTTTTCTGTTTTGAGAGCATCATTTGTAAATGAAAACACACAGTGGTACATAATCAATCTTACAGATGCAACATAGAAAAAAATGTTTTCAGCATGCCCTTAAATAAAAGCTCTTACATGAATATTGCAGAGCAAATCAGAGTTACTCCATGACATCTCCATATTCTCTTCCAGCTACTGAAATCACAGCGATGAAAGTTACATTGTAATGTTTTTTTTTTTTACTTACTAATTATTTGCTTTATGGTGAAAAAAGTTTAGACCTTTGGAAATGTTTACCACATACAGATAGAGGAGGGCAGAATACAATTATACTGAATTTCCTCACAACAGAAATCAGAGTCTTTAATAAAAAGTACCATAGGCTTAGTTCATGATAATACAACATAGTACATTTAATTGAAACTGAAGATGATTGTAATCTTATCTAGAAGGTTTGCTATTTGAGAATATACACAGAAAAAATATTTCCTGAGGCTTCAGCTTCCACACAACCATCACATAATAACATACTTACCACTGCTTGCGCTCCCCTCTCTACGACTCCGGGCACTGCCATCTCTACCGGACCGGACACGCTGCAAAATTATAATATATTTATGTTATATTGCTGGACATTATTGAAATGGACAACTGGTATATTGGCCTCTGGTTTTATTTTTCTACCCAAAATGAATTTTTTGATTAGATGTTTTTCTTCTTAAATAAACTTACTATACAGTATATTTATGGCATTATAAATGTAATATATTCCTTCATGGGGCCAGGTTTCTTCTCTGGACAAAGCCTGGTCTTAGCATTAATCTGAATATATCTCTGTGTATAAATGTACATACCTGGTGGATTGCAAGACCAAATACAGATAAATATACTTGCTTAATTGTTGCAATGAATCCCAGCTTTAGTAGCACACCTCATAATTTTCCAATATGCAATTTAGATACTAGTAACTTGCCAGTCATAAATGACGGTAACATATGTTATGTTAATTCGTCTGCTCTGTCTCTCTCTGCCCTCTCTATGTACCCCTCTCTGTCTCTCTCCTTCTTTCCCCCTTCTCTCTCCCCCACTCCTCCTCTCTCTCTCCCACTCCTCCTCCTCCTCTCTCTCGCCCACTCCTCCTCCTCCTCTCTCTCTCGCCCACTCCTCCTCCTCCTCTCTCTCTCGCCCACTCCTCCTCCTCCTCTCTCTCTCTCGCCCACTCCTCCTCCTCCTCTCTCTCTCGCCCACTCCTCCTCCTCCTCTCTCTCTCGCCCACTCCTCCTCCTCCTCTCTCTCTCGCCCACTCCTCCTCCTCCTCTCTCTCTCGCCCACTCCTCCTCCTCCTCTCTCTCTCGCCCACTCCTCCTCCTCCTCCTCTCTCTCTTCCTCCTCCTCCTCTCTCTCTTCCTCCTCCTCCTCTCTCTCTTCCTCCTCCTCCTCTCTCTCTCTTCCTCCTCCTCCTCTCTCTCTCCCACTCCTCCTCCTCCTCCTCTCTCTCTCCCACTCCTCCTCCTCCTCCTCTCTCTCTCCCACTCCTCCTCTCTCTCTCCCACTCCTCCTCCTCCTCTCTCTCTCGCCCACTCCTCCTCTCTCTCTCCCACTCCTCCTCTCTCTCTCCCACTCCTCCTCCTCCTCTCTCTCTCCCACTCCTCCTCCTCCTCCTCTCTCTCTCCCACTCCTCCTCCTCTCTCTCTCCCACTCCTCCTCCTCCTCCTCTCTCTCTCCCACTCCTCCTCCTCCTCCTCTCTCTCTCCCACTCCTCCTCCTCTCTCTCTCCCACTCCTCCTCCTCCTCTCTCTCTCTCCCACTCCTCCTCCTCCTCTCTCTCTCCCACTCCTCCTCCTCTCTCTCCCACTCCTCCTCCTCCTCCTCTCTCTCCCACTCCTCCTCCTCCTCTCTCTCTCCCACTCCTCCTCCTCTCTCTCTCCCACTCCTCCTCCTCCTCCTCTCTCTCTCCCACTCCTCCTCCTCCTCCTCTCTCTCCCACTCCTCCTCCTCCTCCTCTCTCTCCCACTCCTCCTCCTCCTCCTCTCTCTCCCACTCCTCCTCCTCCTCCTCTCTCCCACTCCACCTCCTCCTCTCTCCCACTCCACCTCCTCCTCTCTCCCACTCCACCTCCTCCTCTCTCCCACGCCACCTCCTCCTTTCTCCCACTCCACCTCCTCCTCTCTCCCACTCCACCTCCTCCTCCTCTCTCCCACTCCACCTCCTCTCTCCCACTCCACCTCCTCCTCTCTCCTGCTCCACCTCCTCCTCTCTCCCGCTCCACCTCCTCCTCTCTCCCACTCCACCTCCTCCTCTCTCCCACTCCACCTCCTCTCTCTTTCTCTCCCACTCCACCTCCTCCTCTCTCCCACTCACCCTTCCTTCCTTTCCCCTCCCTCTCCCTACTATTATAGGTGATGACATAGGTAGCCTTCATGGTTCTCACTAGGCCCACTTGAGAATCCACTCATGAGTGAGAGCCCCTAAGCTCCCACCTACTGGGTGTTACAGTGGGTAAATTGCATATTCACCTCATGAGAACTCCAGATGACTTGCCTTCGCTGTAGGAATTTACACTCCTACCTGTCCTAGTTAACACTTATACACTGCAACTAATTTTCATGATACTTTAAACTGAGACTGTTCCACAACAAGGACTTCTCACAAATCAGTTTTCTGTATAAAACAGTTAACATATATTTTATAAGTACCACACGAACAAATATGCAGTTGGTAATGTCTTGCATATTTCTGCTGAAAGCATCTGGCTTGATTTTAATATCAAAAGATTTAAAGATTGCTAGAAATATGATTGGAATTTAAAGCGGAAATACTTGGCCTAGATGAGCACCCTAGAGCTTTATTTAAGCTAGATGTAACTAAGTATTTATACGTTTGAAACATAATGTAGATGGAAGAATTAAATATATTCACTTATTGATGTATAAAATGGACATTTAAAACAATTTTATAGGCCTATAGGCCTGCTGAAATATATTATTAATAATTATACTAATAATAATATTACAGGGTCACTTTCAAGTATAACAATGCAAGGATTAAGCAGAGAGGTGAATATATAGAACTAACAAATTGCTCGTCAAAAAATGAGGGGCATGAAATTGTAAGCCAGGAAATGCTGTTTGAGACATAATGGAAACTGTTTTTTACCCAGAGGACCTTCGGCGCTCATTGCAAGGCTTGCGCGCTCATCGAATGCAAGCCTTTGGCACTCATCGCATGCCTTGCAATGAGCGCCTTTGTCGCTCATTGCAAGGCTCTTGGTTGTTGTATTTTTTTTTTTTATCAGAGGCGCTTTTGCTGTCATTGTAAGGTCAGCGCTGATCTGCTTTTTGCGCTTATTACAAGTCTGTCCCCTGGTGTAGTTTGTGTGCTATGAGCTCGTTGGTGCTCGTTGTGAGGCGCGCAGTGAATGGCTTTTGTGTTTATTGCGATAGTGTTTTTTTAATGAAACAATTAATAAATTAATATACTTTACCTATTTGAAAGTAATATATGCAGGAAGCATTGTTCTGAAGAGCTGACAATCTGTTTTGATGTTCCTGCAGCATACAATGTAGGTTTGCACTGTTGAGGTGTAAGTGTCAGCAATGTGTGCAGTGTGTAATGTAAATAGGCTGCGTGCGCGAGGGGAAGCCGTTAGTGTAGCTGGGTACTTCCGCATTGTGTACGTTAGTGTTGTAAAATGGCAGCGAATGTGTATGTGGTACGTGTGTGTGGATAATTTAGCGTCCTTGAAAAGCCGTATGTGCTTGTTGGTGTTTTGCGGCTTTAGGGTCGTGTAGCCTCGTTTTCTTCAGCGGCCATTTTTTTTCTCGCTTAGGGGATTTTCGTGTATCTAAACTCAGTAATTTTGACTTAAATTGAGGTGTAAGTTCACTTGCAGTGGTCCTGGAGCCCCCCCTTGCTGTGGGTAAGCTTTTTATGTCATTTTTCTGTGTATTTATTGTCCCGCGGCTCGTATTTTTTTCTGTGTAAGTCCGTAATTTCTTCATTGTAAGTCCCGCGGCTCGTATTTTGTTATGTAAGTCCGTATTTACTCATTGCGTGTTTTGTGTTTTTGTTCCAAGTCCCGCTTCTGTGTGTGTTTGTAACGGCTTTGCGAGGGTCCGCATTTGCGACCTGCAATGAACCTTGGGCTCATTGCAGCCGACGTTGGAGCCTCCACCTTCCTAAGCGTGACGACGATTCGTAGTTTGACAACTATTATATGTGATAAATAACTACACTCCTAGAATATTTTAATTTAAACAACCATTGAAATTTAGGAAAAATATCATATAGTTGTAGGGCATGTAAAAAAAAATAATTAGCAGATTATCAGTCATAAGCAGGAAAAAAAACTTAAGAGAAAATCTAATTTTAATCATTGTCTGCTAGTGTATATGGACTGATATGTTCGTTATCCAACCTGCTAAGCTCATGAAAGGTTGGGTACAGTGCAGGGACGGCAGGTTGTTCCTATGAGAATCTGTAGGGGAGGGGTATCAAATGCTAAATGTGGACCTCACTCGCCAATGAAGCCACAGATCTACCTCCACTGCTTTAAACAAACAAACGAAAGAAAAAAAAACATTTGGTAGAGAATTCCTGTTCATGCGGGCAAACTGGGCCTTAAAGGTTAAATATGGCACTAGACACCAACAGATTCTGCTATAATTAAGATGCCCTGTTTGTGGCTTACATAGCGGCTACTATAGTTATTTTGTTTCATACATCGCAGACATATGAAGGTTTCACAAAATCTAGCAGTGTTTTAAAATAATGTATTTAAAACCCTTACTCAGTTAGCTTACTTGATAATGTAATGTGGATAGCTTATGATATCCATGTTTGTGCACCCGTTCTGTGCATCTTGCCGTGCAGAGCAGGTAATACTATCTCTACAGAGAGAATATGCATGGCTAACTTCAGAGTTATTTTATTGCTTGCATTGGGATGAGATTCAAAGCATTTTTCTAAGACAGCTCTGCAGGGAAGCCATGAAGAAGCATTTATGAAAGGTATGTTCTCTAATGAGATCCAAATGACAGAAGATTCTAATAGAAAATAATGTAAAAAAGCGGAGTTTCTCACACAGAATCTAAATGGACTAATATGTAAATTCAGCTTTTCAACGGCAAATAAAAACAAGCTGTCAATGAACTCTATTACTGTAAGTATGGTCACATTTACTGACAATTGTACATATTAAATCTGTAGCTGAATATATAAAATATTTTGACAAATACTTAATATTAGATATACCGTAATCATTTTAGAAATTAAAAAAGCAGAGCCTTTGTCTTAAACTGCAGTGGCCCTTTAATAAACCAAAGGGCACTTTTTTTTTAAAGTATGTTACCAGCTAAAAACATTAGCAGCTGCCTAAGCCATGGATGTAAAACATTGTTTAGAATATCTGAAGACTCTGTGTATGAATAGAGGCATCCATTTTGTCTTTGTTATATAAAGCTGGACCATGAGGGTTTGTTTTTATCTGGATGGAGTGGTGGGGGAGCAATGAATATAGAGGTTATATTAGATCAAATTGAAATGGTATGGTATAATTTAAAACTATAGTTATCAACAAGTACACATACTTTATCAACTGAAAGTTTAAGAAATCCTACAGTAAACTAACATTGAAGTTTGCGATTTTGAGCCGTCATGTCAGCCTCTCATAAACCTACAAATCAAGATTCTAATCTTTCGTTAATGATAGATCACTACCATTAATTATTGATTATCCCCTGAGATGTTGGATCCATTGGCTTGAGATTAGGCCAAGGTGACTGCATTCAAGACAATGGACTGAATACCTCATGAGTAATCAAGGGAATGATTTCTCATTAACAAAAGGTTAGTATATGGATCAGAAAGGCTGACTGATAGGTAAATAATGCAAACTTCAATGTTAGTTGATTATAGGAAAAATCATTTTTTATAGAACATTCAATTGATAAAGTACTTGCTATTACCTATAGTATTATCTTATGCCAATTTCTGCTAGGTCACTTTAATAACTTTTTCAATTAAACATGTTATAGTGCTCATACAATAAAGTTGTATTTAGGGTCTTATGCTTACTTACATTTGAACTTTAGAGTATTTCAGATCTAATTCTCTCCACCCCTATTTTTGGTTTGGGAGTAAAATCTGCACCAGGAGATTGTCCTAAAATATCTACTATATTGGTTTAGGTTTGGATACAATGGCCACTGTTTGGAAGGAGGTAGACCCTCTCTGATCCCCTGGATAAATGTCTCAAACATTAAAGGCTCCAATGTAAGTTTTAAAAGCAATACTGATTCTTATTTCTTACAAAACTGGTTTATTGCTAATCCATTATTAAATAAACAAATGAAACCCTATTGTATAAATACCACAGTGGCCCTTTCACATAAGCTAATAATAAACCAGTACAAAGATGCCTCTTTATTGGAATGAATAAAGATAAAACATATTGAAAAGTAACTTATTTTTACGTCCTATTGGTGATAATGGATATTAGATATTAGATATGAAAACAGTATTTAACTGTGGACAGTGAGTACCTTCTTTTTTAAAGCTAGCAAATAAATAATAAATGCTGTGTGTAAAGTTAATTAGAAAATACCAACCTGCTCTCTTATTTCTTTCATCTTTTCCACCTTCTTCAGTTTAGTTGCATACTCTTGAACTTCCTTTAACCCAATGTCAGTGCAGAGTCGTACAAGAAATCTCAAACCTAAAGCAAAGATAATATGCATTATTTCATAAAACATGCAGATTAAATCTGCACTATTTTCAGTAATTTTTATTAAGTAAATAAGAATACTTACATTCAACGTTATCTGGAAACTTTCTGTGAATATCTTTATACGTATCAAGAGCTTTTTGGTAATTTCCTGAAAGAAAATAAAAGTTTGAATAATGTGTGGTAATAACACGTACAGAATAAACATCCATTTAATCTTGTAATCTGCAAATAGCGACAATAATGGTCAAGCTTTCATAACTTAAAGGTATATGGAAGTTTCATGGATTATGATTGCATCTGATAGAGGAGAATCAGCAGAGAATACAAACATTTATTTTTGCATGAAAAAAATCCCTGAATAAAAATGAATAAACTTAGCCTAGTTTGCAAAATGTCTTTAGTTTTCTGGCAGTTTATTTTGAGAAGGATTACCCATGAAAATCCAAGCAAAATTAGCATAAAATTCATAATTTGTTGTGGCCAGTCAGAGGCAGCGACAACAACGTAGCAGTGTATAAAGATTCAGTCTTTGCAGCAAAGCATCATGGGATTTGCAGTCTTTAGTTTCCACCTAGGGTTAAAAACCATTCTTGGATGCAGTTTTTCTATTGTTAGTACAAGGTGCCTATGTAGGCACATCTAACTGCGTGGTAGCCATATCTTTTTTTAATTATTATAAACAGTATGCCTTGTACTTAGCCCCTGTATAGTGCTACAGAATACATTGGCATCATATATATAGTTGTCAGTGTTAGGGACGTTTGCGATGTTGGCAAGGCACTTGCGGCCCTCGCGAAGCAAGGCGACAAAGGTAATCATTGAAGGGCTTGCAATGAGCGCCAGAGGAGCTCAACACAAGGTCCCCAGGGTTTGCATCACCCCCAGTACCTGGTTTCTGCCAGTGGAGGGCTCGAGATGAGCACAAGAGGCGTTCATCACGAGGCCCCCGAGCTCGCAACACCCTGCAGTATCTGGTTCCTGCCAGTAGCTCAAGCACCTACCTGGATGCAACCCTGCCAGCAGCGACACACTCCGTCTTCAACCTCTGTGGCTCCCGTCCTCCGGCAGGAACTACTTTCTGGATCAAGCTGTGAAAGTAGTTCCCCGGTGGGCAGGGGCCACAGAGGAGGTGAGTGCGTGCTGCTGGCAGGGTTGCATCCAGGTATGAGACACAGAGGATGTGGGAAAGGAGACGGGGGGGGGGGGGGGGGTTGGGGAGACACGAGGGTGGAGGGGGGGAAAGGAGACACAAGGGTGGAGGGGGGAAAGGAGACACAAGGGAGGAGGGGGGAAAGGAGACACAAGGGTGGAGGGGGGAAAGGAGACACAAGGGTGGAGGGGGGAAAGGAGACACAAGGGTGGAGGGGGGAAAGGAGACACAAGGGTGGAGGGGGGAAAGGAGACACAAGGGTGGAGGGGGGAAAGGAGACACAAGGGTGGAGGCGGGAAAGGAGACACAAGGGTGGAGGGGGGAAAGGAGACACAAGGGTGGAGGGGGGAAAGGAGACACAAGGGTGGAGGGGGGAAGGGGGAAAGGATGAAAACTGACAAGGGAAAAGGGAGAGCGGTAAAGGAAGAACAGGAAAGGGAGAGACACAGGGGAGGGAGAGGGGGAAAGAGAGAGGAGGAAAAGGGGTACAGGAGAGGGAGAGGGGGAAAGGAGGGAAAGGGAGAGGGGCAAAGGAGGGAAAGGGAGAGGGGCAAAGGAGGGAAAGGGAGAGGGGGAAATGAGGGAAAGGGAGAGGGGGGAAGGAGGGAAAGGGAGAGGGGGGAAGGAGGGAAATGGAGAGGGGGGAAGGAGGGAAAGGGAGAGGGGGGAAGGAGGGAGAGGGAGACGGGGGAAGGGAGAGGGGGAAGGAGACACAGGGGAGGGAGAGAGTTGGGGAAAAGATACAGGACGGGTTGGCCAAGGCCAGCGATGAGCGGCAAAGTCGCTCATTGTTCGCTCGGGGTGATTGCCCAAGGCGCTCATTGCGAGGCCTGTAAAGTAGATGATGGGACATGCTCGCGATGAGTGCCGAAGGCGCTCACCGCGAGGCCCGCTGTCTGGCAAACAGCATTGCCAGCTTTAAAATTTTATTCCTGTAATTTTTTACTGCAAATTTCCTAGTGGTACATATAAAGGATAATAATAATAATTGTTCATTATTATAATAAACTGCTAAATCAATTGAGAAGATCAGACTACCAAGATGCCGGATGGCAAAAAGCAAGATGTTTCAATATTCAAGTGCAGAAAGGTTGAGGTCTAGACAGATAATCAATAACAGTGGAAATTTAATAGACCCTGTATCAATGTATATGATAGTAGATACATGACTTCACATTAATGGAAAACTATGTATTACTGCAATTGGAAGAACCTCACTCTTTCCGGCATTCATTATTAGAATTAGGAATCTTAGCAGATCCAGTGAGTCTGCTACGTGTATCTGAAGAAGGAATCTTCAGTACTAAAATCCTATTCAAAAGAATACAATTTACTAATGTAAACATATGGTATTACATAATAATTTTTAATCATTAATGATTAATAATATAATAGTAGTAGTAGTAATAGTAGAACATAATATATTGTTAACAAATTATGCCTACCGCTCCTTCTGTAACAGCTTGCCACCATGAGCTGCCATTTTACTTGAGTGGGTCTACAAAAGAAAACAACAGAAAATAATTGTGAATATAAAACAGACTTACAAATAATTACAAACAGGACATTATTCCTTTCATCTTATAAGACTTTCTGATTTTAATGCAGAAACAATGCAACTATATAGAGGACCACTCTTGAAGCCAATTCTTGAGTGTTTTGAGATTGAACTCACTGGGCTGTGTCATTCAGTCTGGAAGCTGATTATATCCATATGGATTTAATAAACTATGCTATGATCTCAGTTAAAGAAAAGTTATGTCTCAAACACAAAAAAAAACAATGTTGATGCCTTGGTTGGTACTTGGTGGCATCCATGATAGTTTGGTAAATGTTGCATGTATGAGAGGGGCATTTAATTTTCTGCAGGTGCAGGTCTTCCAGTTATATTTGAGGCTACTTGTGAAAAAGATGGGGTAAGTGCCAAATACTAAAAGTTCCAAACAAATCCCTCTTCTACCACATCTCCCTCCACTGATAACTTAATCAAGATTAATGAATGAACAGAAAATAGAAAAATAAAGTTTAATAAAAAATAATAAAACAAGACACCATATATTCTTTAGATCACACCTAAGAAAGTCAAACCCTGAGGATGTTTAATCACGAATCGCGCAGGATAGGAGAGGGTCCTTGGCATTTAGTACAGTAGCACTGCCATTATAGTAATTTTATCTAAAAGTCTATATTTTATAATCATTTGAGGTCAGCTTTAGGATCCAAAAGATATATTATGCTTATCTTATCCACTTTTTACCTATAATAATTTTTGTATATACCCTTAATAGGGGTAATAAGCAAAATTAACTTTTTCTTGTTTTTTGCTATTTTTGTCCTGCTTTTCCTGAGACTGTTGCAATTATGATCATTCTTTTAAAAAAAGAAAAAGACAATTCTTATTGTATGGTCTTGTTAATATGAAGATACCCAAACTGTAATGCTGTACAGTGGTACCTTGGTACTCGTCTGCCTCAGAACTCGTCGAATTTGGTATTTTTGTTTTTTATGAGCAGAAATTGCTTTGACACGCAACACCTTTATAGTACTTGTTGTCCTTGCTGTAGCCTGTATGAGTCAATTTACATCACTCCTTATGGGAACTTGGTACTCGTTGTGTTTGGCACTCATGGTGCATTCTAGAACCAATTAGTAACGAGTTCCAAGGTACAGCGGTATATTTTAACTTTTTTAATAAACCACTGGTTTTAAATACTACACTATTAGACCTATTAAATTCCCTCCACGTGTAAAACCGTAGCCGTAACGTAGCCCGCAAGACATGCGGCTACTAAATTGGCCCCCGTAAAGTAACCCGCCAACGATTTACAGGATAAGGGCGAGAAAATAATGAGGATGTGGAAATTTGAACTGTGCGCCGGCAAATCCTGTTAAGCCCGTATCTGTTACGTTCCAATCATGATATTAAACTGCAAAGAATTCACTGGCGTTGAAGCCAGTAATACGCAAATGGAGCCAAATAGCCAACGGGTACTAGAGAGAACCCGGTTGTGGTTAAAGTCCTATCCGTAGCACTGCAAATGCAAATATACACACACTACTGTACATATAAAAAGGGAAAGGGATGTTAGGTATTACAATTAATAGCACAAAATTCTCAAGCTCGCAAATCTGCAATATAAAATACTTTATTTTCAGTTTAGTTTCCGTGTTATATCGATCCTGGCAATCAATGTGTTAATACATATAATGGAACTCGATTGGACTAGAATATCATATTTATGGCTGTATCAATATTGCATAATTTCTGGAGTGTGGTGCCGATCAAAAAAACTCGTAATTGAAGCCCGTAAGGCTTTGAAATCTAACCTCCATGTTTCAGTGACATAATTATGACGATCTCATTTTGCCATTGGTTCGCTCTAAACCCGTAACTATGGGGTTGACTAATTGATCATGTTCATGGCCGCACATCCAACGTGTGACAAATGGTTTACGGGTTTGTGCCTCAAGCCCATAACTCGCGGCATGGTCTAATTTAACAGCTCTAACGCAGCAGAATTTTAAGCCTGCAGCCTGTGCGGGCTTGCCGATTCTGCTACAGGCTTCATATTTAATAGGGCTGTGTAAAGCCAGACAATAATTAAAAGGCTATACAAAGTGTTAAAAAAACAAACAAAATAACCCGCACTGAAATCTATATGATGCTTTTAGCTTAAATAGCTACTCATTTTCTTGTTTGTTACATAATTCATAAATAAGTGACATTTTCCCCAAACTACAGTGGTCCTATTGCTTTAATATAGCATTAAAATATGTATGTACAGGCTGGTTCTCTTACTAACTTATGTGACTAGTAGTTATATACCCAGACATGTTCTGCACTATATAAGTAATACATTATCTGCGTGCATTAGGGATTTGCATGACACAAATGCCACTTTTGAGCATTCACAAGGACTTTCATTGAAAACAAACAGCCCTCTGTGTATATGCTGAGCTGTACTTTAAACTGAACAGGTTACACATTGCACTTCAAAAAATCTGGACATGGAATGAAAAAGACCGTTTCAGTTAGGTTTAACAACATAATTCAAACGCTTAGCAGAAATGTCAATAATCCGCCATATTTTTTTTTTTTATACAGAAAATTAATGGCCATTAAATCTTGTCTGCGAGGCAAATTATGATAATGAGCCTGTGTAATAAAAAAAAAGTTATATATGAATGATGTATTTGTTCAAGCGTCTGTTTCCATCTAATAAAACTTCAAAATGGAAATTCTATGCACAGCTCCACTCATCGCTTCATCATAAAATAGGAGTGAACTCAACTATTCAAGTAATATTTAGCACTCCTTGTTTTAGGGTACTGTCTTCATGTGCAGGTATGTACATTTAAAGGACCACTGTAGTCATATATTTAGCATATAATATCTTGAAGAATTATACTTAAACATAGGGAAAGTGTTTTAGAACGGAAAATAAAATACAGCCCCGAAATATTAGGTAATTCTACCCTGAACAGGAGAAGCAGCAAACCCCAGACGTACGTTTCGCCTAAGGTACAGTGAGCAAGGAGTCCATGTCTGGAGCCCCCTACCCCTCAGGGTTTCTCCTCTTCAGGGTAGAATTGCCTGGCATTTCAGGACTGGATCACTATATTGAGTGATATCAGACTGATATACTACTACAGGATATTTCTCCATGTGAAGGGCACAAGTGAGTTGAAAGAGGTTGCTCTCTGAGGGCCTCATTCAATTGTGATTTGGCCAATTGAATAGGGCTCTAGATAAGCACAGAGCATATTTTTTTAATGATCTTTTTAGTTAGTGAAGACCTTGCTTTTGGATAGAAGTTCACCAACTAAAAACTTCTGTAGTTGAATGAGGCCCTGAGTAGGTAACCAGACCTACAGAACAAACCTACTCCGGTGTGGTTCATTCTCAGATGAGTGCCTCTGACTCTTTTTGTATAGGTATATTATATACCTAGTAAAATCCAGAAAACTTGTATATCTCTTTGGGGAGGAACAGAGGTGTCTATAACCTTGAACGCAACTCAAATCCTTATTGGAGTTAAATCACAAACATAAAGGATAGCAGTTAGAAAGACCCAGGGGTTCTTGACAACTAGGAAATGCGACAACCCTCCATTTTTAATATAGAGGAACAAATACAACCTTATCTGCATTTAAATGACATATATGTTTTATTAATTAATATAGTTCCAGACCAAGCTTGTCCAATGATATGCTTCCAGGGGACGATTCAGCCCACATTTTTATGATATACTACTTGAGTACAGATTAATCAGTCAGTGGTTCAGTCAGTTTGATTTCTTTAACTGTGCTGATATCGGGATATCAAGAAAATGTGGCCTGATCA
Organism: Discoglossus pictus; assembly: GCA_027410445.1. Lineage (NCBI taxonomy): Eukaryota > Metazoa > Chordata > Amphibia > Anura > Alytidae > Discoglossus > Discoglossus pictus. The sequence goes on from CM050164.1 coordinate 426,844,202, forward strand.
GCCCCCCAGGACACAATGTTGGACAAGCCACTTCATCACAGTGGTTATTACGTTTCTGGAAAAACTAAGAAATCCAAAGTAGACTACTAAACAAGAATATAATAATAATAATGTAGTAGAATTAAAAATTGCTGTATAGATGAAACCTTCCAAGGCACAAATTACAAATCTTCTCTGAGGGTTACAGATCTTTTTACACCCTGATCTACTCTTCTTGACTATTTGAAAGGAGAAAACTTACAGCCAAAAAATTACAATCCAAAGTTCTTAAGTAAATGTTTTAATAATTATTTTTGCTTACAAGTCATTTTTTTCAGAATGTGTTCTGAAATCCGAAATGGAAAAATATAGTGGTACAGCTTTCAAACATTTAAGATTTTTATGAAGAAAATGTGATCTTTGTAAGAAACCCTACACTAAAAATACATCTCATGTTACCACCTCCTCCTAGTCGAAAAAGCAAAGCAATTTGTAAAAAAACAGGACGAGCTCCACCATAAAACTAGTGGGAAACCAGTTATTATCAATGTAATATACTGCCCTCTGCAGTTCATGAAAACACAGACTCTGCTGTATTTACTGTAGTGTCTCATACTAACCAATTGGGGCCCTAGGTTTCTGCCTAGTGTGCCGATATTCTGAGCAGTAGTAAATGCAAAGTATAACAACTATACTTACTGAATAAGCGCCGCTCTTTCAAAGTATTGAATGGCTTTTTCACAGAACTGGGTGTCAATGTAATACGCGCCCAACCACTCAATGACTTCAATGTTTGAAGGAAAATAGCGATAGGACTGACAAAATATGAAAGGTGAGAAAAACACAATTTTAATAATAATAATAAATAAGACCTTTATTTTACTTTTAGAATATATTAGCCATGTAAATATGTAAGCTTCTATCAGCCAGTAACTTGATACATGTGAAAGGAACCAATGTGAGAAGTAAGTAATCCCAGGAAATGAAGGATCAACGCTTTGTAAAGTGGATACAATACATGTGTTTTGTTACCACATCATTATCATTAACATTAACATTTTAAACATTCTGACCAGGCCTCCATTACAGACAAAATATTCATTTTAATCAAAAAAAGCTTCATTTAGTAACAGTTATATGAAAATGCTTGTGATGTATTAGATTTGCAGATGACCCCACACACAAGATTGCAATATATGGAATTTCTCCTAGACACTAATGTTTTGTGAAACAACCTACTTTAGCTTATCGCTTTCACATCATTTGGCACATTTAGCTACTTTAATTTTGCAAGCCTTGCCATGACAAATTCCCCCTAGAGTATATGAGTATATGAACAAGGGTCACAAAAAATAGCAAAATTAAACTAAATCAAGCATAGTAGATTTGGCCACTAGAGGGCTATAGAGCAGTATGACTTTCCCATTAAAACGCTTTGACCCATAATTTATATGAATGGAATTCATAGAATAAATTGAAGAAATAATAGAATGGAAATATATCAAATACCTCATAATAGTACTGAAAGGCTTGTGACTTATCCCCTTCAGTGTCGTATAATTCTCCAAGTTTTGCAAGTGCATGTGAATCTGTAGGAACAACGCTAATGAGCTGCATGAGCCACTCGATCGCCTGATTAGGATCCTCCAGCATCTCGTATCTAAATATGGTTAGTTAAGGGGAATATAATCTTATAATCTCCCATTCCTGTGCACATGCTTTAAATTAGGGGAATAAGTAGGAACAAATGGAGAAAAGAAAATCAATAATACATGGAACACACACACACATCTTCCTCGCTCTCCCTCTCTCTGTCTTCCAAATATGGATTGCTATGAGACTTAGTTTTTTATACTTGAATTGATAAATAATCTCTTTTTTTTTTTTTCCACGAAGAGGGGAATGTGCAGACTAGTTAAACCAAATGTATCTGATCGAATAGAAAAAAGCTGGCTTGTTTGGCCTTGGAAGGCAAAACATGACACTTCCCAGTGCAAACTATTACTACTCATTTTGTAAAAGACCATTCGTTCTCAAAATGTCTTAATAAGTTGATGTCAAAATCAACGGTCTGGAAAGCCAGTTGTGCATGATAAATAATGGTCTCATTGTTTTCTGTTCACCAGCTTATTTACATGAATTTTCTGACACTCAACTCTCTGCACGATTGAGAGAAGAAGACAATATCAGACATGATATAAAGAGATCCTGTAATGGTCCAGTCTTCATAAGTAGAAAACGCCAATTTATTATAATTTTTAAAAAAAGTTGATGTTTTATTAAAAATAGCTGGCTCCTAAACCATCTTAAGTATGGGAACTCCTGCCATATTTTACTAAATGCTTAGGATTAGTAGCAGAGTATACTACCACTTTCCTTATGCTATCTCACTGCTCCACAGAGCAGCAAAGTCAAAGTAAATTAAACTCTGCCAGTGATTTTAGTTACAAGAAAAATCCCAGGGACAACAGTATAGACTTTGGTAATAAGCATGCATACTGTAATAAATTGCTCACATGAGTTACCCCTAGGAAACTGGCATTTTGTTGTCAATATCATGGGAATGTGTTTGTCTAATAAGACATCATAGTGAATACAGTGACCATCCTGCAGTGAGCTTTCCAAACTACTTCATTTGGTAATGATTCTGGGCCATAGCCATTGGTGACAGATTTGTCAAATCATTTGCAGCATGTACATGTCACTCCCCTTTATAATGAAACATATTTTAGAAAACTTTAGAAAGTGCATTTGCTGTAGAAAGGATACAAGCTTGTTATCTGGCTAAGAACCTGAGCGCTGTTTCTGAGAATTGCATGGAGTTTAAGGAAACAATCAAGAGCCTCGTCCAGTCGGTTCAACTTCTTGTAAGTCAAAGCTAAAACAAAAAAAACAAACAGTTTAGTTGAATAAGGAGAAAGGCAAATAATTCCTCAAACTAGTAGGAATTTTAAATTTGAAGACAAAACCGGTGCCTAATCGGACTAAATGTCCCAACTTCCTATAATACCTTCTGACAGACCACAAGAAAGTTGTAAGATGTAATGAGTGATATTTTAGGAATAGGATCTGTACTATAAGAAAGCTTTTCATTTTACTCACCAATGTTATACAGAGCTTCTGTGCAGGAGGAATCGTTTCTCAGAGCTTCTTTGTAGTATTCGGCTGCCTTTTCATAGTCTCCATTAATAAACACAGCATTGCCTTTATTTGTTAGTGCTGATGGATTGTACCGATCGGAAGATACAGCTAAATCTGCATAGAGGTCGGCTTGTGTGCAGTCATTCTCCTGTTAAAAGAAACAGAATTTCTCTCGGTGTCAAAATTTGATAACAAACATATAAACAACAATTCCATGTCTAAGTGCCAAATACTTGCTTATAGATCAAATTTCCCCTACACACTGGGCCTAATTGGTAAAAATGCCAAAGGCCCGAAAAATCAAAAGAAGGCAGAAAAGAAGTGTCCACCCAATCATATCTCTCCCCTTTACGAACTTGCTTTCACCCTTATCCTCCCTATTACCCTCATTCTTTTTAATCCTTTTACACTTTCCCATTTTGTTTTCCTCTCCCCCCCCCCTCCTTTTCCCCTTGAATATCCCACCTTCCAGTGACTTCCTTAAATTTGTCCCTTTAAAAGGACCCTGTAGTTCTATATTTATAGTACGTTCTTTTGAAGGGTTGCATTTTAATATGTGTAAATCATTTTTGGAAATTAAAGGGAAAAAAAATAGCATTATGGGTTCTGCGTCTACATGTGGGTGAAGAGACAGAATGTAGAGTAAGCTTTCACTACTGCCATGGAAACGTGGAAATTCACTGTGCCAGTTCACTCAGCAGGAGTAATGGAGGTACAATTATTTTACAAGGGCTCACGCACGTACAAGAGTGAGTGTGTCTTCTTTTTATTGGACAAAATTTTTAAAAAAAAATTAACTCAGGTATTGCTTCCCTTTGCCAAGTACCGTATATACTCGAGTATAAGCCGAGTTTTTCAGCCCTTTTTTTAAGGCAAAAAAGGGCCCCCTCGGCTTATACTCGAGTTACTCTCCCCCCTGTGTCTCTCTAACCCCCCCCCCCCCCCCGTGTGTCTCTAACCCCCCCCCCGGGTCTCTTTCCCTCCCCCCTCCTCAACCTAAACCCCCCTCCTCAGCATAAACCCCCCTCAACCCCCCTAAATACCTCTCCCCTCACTTACCTGCTTGTGCTCCGGCCTCCGCTCCTTGACCCGGCGCCGGCGCGCATGTGACGTCACATGCGTGCCGGCGCCGGGTCAAGGATCGGAGGCTGGAGCACAAGCAGGTAAGTGAGGGGAGAGGGGGAGGTATTTAGGGGGTTTAGGTGGAGGAGGGGGGTTGAGGAGGGGTGTTGAGGGGGGTTGAGGTTGAGGAGGTGGGTTGGGGTTGAGGTTGAGGAGGGGGGTTGAGGTTGAGGAGGGAGGTTGAGGATGGGGGGTTGAGGAGGGGGGGTTGAGGAGGAAGGTTGAGGATGGGGGTTGAGGATGAGGGGGGAGGATGAGGAGGGAGGATGAGGAGGGAGGATGAGGAGGGAGGATGAGGAGGGAGGAGGGAGCTTGAGGATGAGGAGGGAGGTTGAGGATGAGGAGTGGGGTTGAGGAGGGAGGTTGAGAATGAGGAGGGGGGTTGAGGAGGGTGATAAGGGAGGGGGGAAGAGACACAGGAAAGGGAGAGGGGAGAAGAGACACGGGAGAGAGAGGGGGGACACAGAGGGCCAGCACATTTCCCACCCTCGGCTTATACTCGAGTCACTCACTTTACCCAGTATTTTGTGTTAAAATGGGTGCCTCGGCTTATACTCAGGTCGGCTTATACTCGAGTATATACGGTATTATGTCAAAAGTATTATTGCTCAAGACCATGGAAGGAATTACTTCTTGAAAGCTCATGTCCAAATACAGTCAGTTAATCCAATATAAAATATATCTCTATATAAAAGCATAAAACAGCTATTGAGCACATATTGAAATTATTACATACTACTAGAGGCAAAGGTCCTCATTCAATTGCAATTTGGCCAATTGAATAGGGGTCTAAATAAGCACATAACATATTTTTTTCAAATAATGTTTTAGTTAATAAGCATCTATCCAAAAGCAAGGTTTTCACTAACTAAAAACTTCTCTAAAAAAAATATGTTATGTGCTTAGAGCCCTATTCAATTAGCCAAATTGCAATTGAATGAGGGCCCCAGAGTTTACAGAAGATCAACATAGAGTGACAGGTTCATTGTCTTTCTTTCTCCCATTTTCTCCCATCAGACACAAAGCTTAATATTCTTCTATGAGAGATTTTTTCAGGTAACACATGGAAACAAATATCTTAGCAATCTACTTAGCATGTACTAGGGGGGATACAGGGTCAACAAAACCATGTCATGAAAAGAAGCTCTTTGTATTACTTACTATTTCAATTACTTCAAATGTCAAAAACATTACAATAAGGTTCAAAATGATTTATTGATTTCATTTAAAGAATCTATGTGTAATACATTTCGCCATAGTGATAAACCCAATGCATGGAAGTGGTCCGGATTTAATGGACTTGATCTGTATGAGCAAACATGAATACTGAACTAATGTCAAGCAACAATGTCTCATTATATAGAAGAAAAAGCAAACTTAACTATTCATCATCCAAAGGACACTTTCTTCAGTTGGGGACCCTGTACATAACTGATTTGCTGTCTTGTTAATTATTTCTTTTTCTTTCTCTCCAAACAGTTTTTGAGTAAAAAAAAAAAAAAACTATGCCAATGTGTTGAATTCTTGTGCAAAGGTTGTTATTACAAAAGTCCCCCCCCCCCGACAAGTGCACCAAAGACTGCTCTTTCTTAATATGTTTTGTCATTCCTTTTACATGAAGGTACCGTATATACTCGAGTATAAGCCAACCCAAGTATAAGCCGAGGCACCTCATTTTATATACGGTATATGAGCAACCCTAAAAGGTCCCATGGAAAAAAAGAAGTGAGTCCAAAAACGATTAAGCTCTGTGCTACAAAATCCAGGATGAACAGACAGAGATAAAAAAAAATCTCTCTTTAAATTAGAATTTTGATTAAAAAGGTAATTGTTAGTACACAAACATTGCATTTAATCATTGTAGAAATGTGTGGATTATTTGTTCTTTTAAAATGTTCTTATCAGAATATAATATATGTGCAACTTGAAAATATATGTGATACTTTTACAGTAATAAATGCAATTATTAAAGAAAAGTTGATATTCCACAGGATATTTTTCTATATAAAACGGGCACACTATTCTACATATTTATATATATTGTGTTTCATACTGTAATCCAGTTCAATATCAATATGTGAAGAACCTATGTGGTCAACATTTCTACATGGCCTCCTAAGCATACCTTAATATAATACGACTACTACGACTACTACGACTACGACTACTACGACTACTACGACTATTACGACTACTACTTTTACATTTTTAACTTTAATAGGCAATTATTCTTCACTGCAAAGTTCAGTTTTCTTTTTCAGGAGGATGTGTCCTTACAAACTGATAAACATTCATCTAATCCTAAAGAAAGTACAGGGGTTTTAGCTGCCACATTCCAACTGTTCATGAAGAAGCTTCCTCTGCATTTAAGTCTAGTAGAAAATAAAATGGTAGTTCCCATGCATCAGAACTCCATATAAAAAGGTTCAAAATAGTGGCTGTTCTTTACATTCTAAAACGAATTGCTTAATCACAGACTATAATTTTATTTGCATAATTAAATGAACATTTAAAAGGAATATATTTATACATTTCCTTAGCAGATCAGTGACTCGGTGTATCCAGGTTAATACGTCCCGGTTCCTTTCCAATTCTGGCTTTGATCAAAGAAACAGAAAACTAGACTTCAGGAGACACAAATATGCACTTACCAGGAAAAACAGGAATGATAGGTTGGTTGCAGCTGCGCTTTTCACTCTGCTGTCCTTCTTCTCAAACATTTTTAAAGTCTCTACAGCCTAAAGGAGGTGAGAGAAATGTAGATCCATATTTTAACATACATTTAAATACCAAATATATCGAAACTGATGATATATAGCATTATTTTATGTATTCAATGTTTTTCAAATAGTATAGATGACTAAAAGAACGCATCTAACCAAGTGTTTCATTTAATCTGAAAACTAGCCAACCTAATGGACAACCTATTTAATTGATTATGTAACCCCTAAGTCCACAAAATGCCCACACAGTACATTTTTTTAAATTAAATAAATATATTAAAGTGATAACACACTTTAATTAAATATGACGGAAAAATTATACTTTCACCGGGAAAAAACATTGAGGTAATAGATGAATAAATAGTGTTGATAAGTGGTTGGGGGACAACAGAATGATATACTAGTTCTTGGAAAAGTATACGGATTGTGTGGTATGGAAGAAAGACTTGTTCTTTGACTCCAGAGGATAGGATGGGAACCACATCACCATCACGTCACCAACCAAAGACATAACTTTTGTGGGAGAGTGGGATACTAAAGAAGAGTTGTAATAAGAATGAAGAAAGAGACAGCGAGGAGAGAAAGCGATAGATAGAATAACAAACATGAAGCTGAACATAAGTGATGTGCAGAAAGGGGTAGAGAGGAATTACAAAGGAAATATGTGCAGAGACAGAGATAGTGTTTTCCAGCCGCCCCTCGATTTTCAACAAATTTACACCTAACCTCCTTTTTTGGGCTCTGGAAAAATGTGGCAAAAAAAACATATCAGTACTATTTTCCTAAACTACCAAAGGCAAATAAATTTTCATTGTTTCCATGAAATATGAGATACATATAACAACTGTTTCATAAAATATTGGAGCTTCTTTCAATTTAAGGACACATAGGCTTGTGCTACGTGACCATAACCCATAGTGAAGTTAACTCATTATAGGATATAATGCATCTGCTGAACATTACCAAATCACCACTACTAGTATAATGTATTATTATTTTAATCCCAACAGGAACCCTGAAAGAAACATTTGCTATATTTAAAAATATCCTCAAGCTTTGAAAAACCATTAGCATTCCTTTGTAGGAAATAGAGGTTACTATAGCTGGAAATATAGGTGGATTGTGGAAGTATGTATTGAGCATAACGGGGCAAAATTAAAATCTCCATGTGAGCCCAGAGAAATATGAAATGTGACACTAAAAAAGTTCATATTGCTCAGTCTGCCATATTTTCACCTATCATAAAAATATTTTACATTATCCTTTTCTATTTAGTATTTGCTATTCTACTGTATCCTAAATGTTTGGATTACTGAAGCCTTCAGATGGTGCAAAATGGGGAAAGGCTACTGGCTAATCCGAATCGCTCCGGTCACATTTCTCCACTACTTCTCTGCCATGGCTACCTATAAAATAGTTAATTTACTTCAAAGCTCTAAAATATGAATTCTTGGTTCCCTACGCTCCTGTTCCCGATCTGTGATCGCCAAATGCATCACAACTAAACCTACCAAGAGTTTGATTAGCATCTTATGGTGCTAGAGCCTTCAGTAATGCAGCTCTAGTTCTGTAAAACTCTATCCCCTTAAGAGGCCGAGAGTCTTTATCATTGAATATCATCAATAAGAATCCTAAGACGTATCTATTTACCAAAGGCATTGGCTAACGCAATCTCTGAAAAATAATTATAAAGTTATTTGAGTCCAACAAGGCTAAACATTTATTATTCTAATAGTTCCTATATCATTAACAGACGGCTTATTTTTTTTTTTTCATATTACCAAAATATATGTATTACAAAGTAGTACAATCATGAATAAACTGTGCAGCATATAAACTACTTCTTAGTACATTAGCCATGGGTCAGAGCTACAAAAACACTCTAAAAAAGGGGAAAATCTGCAACCTGTACGTTTGCAAACTAATGTAAAATGCTGATGTGCAGAGATTAGTACCTACCACTTCATACTTCCAGTGTAAAGCAATGGGTAAGTAAATATGAAATATGAATAAGAGGAAAAACAAACAAAAAAACAAATGACTGTTGGTGAATGCTGGATAGTGATAGACATAAAGGTAGCATCTGCTCTTGGGTATACAGGATTGGAGATATATCAAACAGAAGATTTGAAATACATCAAAATAATCATTTTTCAAGTAATTATGAGTCAGTAATTCAATTCAGATAGTGCTCACAACCTTTACATGCATTTTGAAATTGGTGCCATGTCAAAAATATTAAAAACTTTAACAAAAATACTTTTATTTCACTATTGTGAGATATATCTTCGCCTTTAGATAGTAAGTCTGCGAGTTTCAATCCTGCACGGTGCTTTAGGGAAAGCGCTATGGACACCGGATTCCAAGCTCAAAGACAGGGCCCTCCATTCTTTGCAATGTGTGAATATTGAACTTGTCATTGCCTGTAACTTAACTTATGTATAGCGCTGCGGAATATGTTGGCCCGGTACAAATAAACGATAATAATAATAATAATATATTATCTTCTAGTTTGTTCTGATACTATCCTACAAGTCAATTAAAATAACAAATAAACAGAAGAAATGCTCAACATGATAGGAGTTTGTTGAGACTAACTTTTTTGTTTAATATTATTTTAATTTTAATCTTGATAGTTACTACAAGATATGTACATAAAGAGAATCCGTTATCGCGTATATTATACAATAAATATAAAAAAAATAAGAATTTCTAGCAGTGTGATGGTATACTAAAAATGAACATGAAGCTACCCCTGCTATCTTATGTCACAAGTAAGACAAAGGGAAAATTGTTTAGCCATGGGTTTGTAAATCAAACAAAAAAATATTAACATATGTAGCCTGTAATCTTCCTTTATGTTCCCCTTTAAAAGTCAAAATATTTTAAATACTTATGAACACCTAAAAAACAAAAATTCCAGGAATCAACATTATTTTTCAAGACATTTCAATCTTTAAAACGGATTAACTCTTACTTAATTTATACTTTAATACTTATTAATACTAATACTCTAATACTTCATTATCTCCTGCCTTTGGGCAAGATCAATATTTTATGAACATGGAGTTTAAGAATAGACAGAACTATATAACCAGAAGTACCTGATTGAAGTCCTTTTGTCTTAAGTATGTGATTGCTTTGTTTATTTCTAAATCATTGGCCAGTTCCACATATGGCGATGCTTTCACCACTTCAACGCACCTGCAAGATAAAATAAATGTACTCTCAAGATACCATTCAGGGCGCTACTTATTATGGAAATATGCAACATTTTCTATATTTTAATAATACTAATGCAATTACTCTCTATGTTTTTTTATCTACATAGTAGTTGAGGATTAAAAAAAGATACATTATTTATGCTGAAATTGAATCTCTGAGGCTGCACAATTTGTAGACCTACAAACATGAATACTCAATAAGGTAAGAGATTTCCAATTAAAAATATAACTTTTTTTTGTAATATTCTTAAAACATTTTTTGAATTTTTGTAGAATAGACAATTATATACGTTAAGAGGAGAGAAAAAAATCTGAAACAATAAAACTATTTTAATATAAGCAGAAAAAAAGGGGTAACTAGGAAATGTATCTTCTAATTTCTTATCTAATCCCCTCTAACTCGGAATTAAAACAATTTATTGTCCATACATTTTGGGCTGAATTTTTTTTTCTGGTTATTAACCTTAGTATTCCTTGTTCTTTTCACTTCTATTGTGTAATAAGGATTAAGTATATTTCAACATGAAAAAGTATAATGGTCTGATTTTTTTTATTTTACAGATTCTTTATTGGCTAAATAATCCCAAAAAAATGTGGTTCTTAAAATTTATATTTTCTCAGTTAAATAAAAATCTAAATACTAGAAAAACTTCAAGTTAAATCAAACAGAAATTATTTTCTTAAGATTTTACAAAAAAAAATAGTAAAAAAATAATAATAATCAGAACTGAATTGATATCTTTCTCTGATCTCTCCATTCAAGGTTCCAAGTAAGTTTGGGTCATTTTTCAGTTTACAAGCTGACTGCTGACTGCACCATTTATCTTCTTCTTATTATTATTATTATATATTTATAGATATTTTTTCACTACCATATATACAAGTCCTTAGCTATGCAATGGCAACATCCAATGTCCTTTGGTTATGGACATTAGCTATGATTTATATTAATTTCGGCTACTTATATTTATTTAGATCCTCCCTGGTGGTCCAGTGGTTAGGATTCTGTGCTTTCACTGCTGAGACCTGGGATTGATTCCAGTCAGGGAACCAAGAGGTCTCGCCATCCTGAAGCCATGCAGGGTTGGGCCTGGTCAATACTTGGATAGGAAACCACTTAGGAATACCAGGAGCTGTATGCTGTGGCCCACTGGAGAAGGAACTGGCAACCAACTCCAGTATATCTGCCATGAATACCAAGTGGATCAGCATGGTATGTTACAGTCCATGAGATCACAGAGAGTCGGACATAAATGAACAGCGCAAATACATGAATACATTGTATGAGGATGATTATAGAACTGATTTTGTCAGTAGGAGTGCTTAAAGACATTAGAGAAATGGCTTTTGTCAGTGGGAAGCTACAGATTTCCCTAAGCATGGTGATCCAAGGGCCCATATCTGGGTTAACCCAAGTCCATAAGCAATTTACATACACAAAAAGATAGAAAAAAATCAAAATATTCATGAACTTCTTTACTTCTGCAGGAAGACTGAAACTGCTTCAGAAGACATATATACTCAGATTTTTTATTTTACAGACAATTTTGGCTAAATAATTACACAAATTATTTTCTCAATTAGCTAAAAATCGAAATATACTCCTGGTGAATTAGTGTTGACAATGCAGGAATGATAAATAGCTATGAGGATCTCTAGTGCTTAATAATGCAATTGCCCTCATATCACAAGTATATGCGCATTACCTGAATGTATAACACCACCAAGTGGTATAAAGAAGAATACACATTTCTGTGGATAAAGGTCCACTGATCACACATCATGTCACACATGTCTATATGTAGTTTGTATTAATGGTAAATAAAGTTCCCTGTTTTGGGCTATTGTTTGTGACTTCCACCCCACCATTTGTAGTGGAAGCTGTGAGACTCTGTTATGGAAGCACCACTGCAAGAATATTATAGTCTACTACACATTAAAAAAAACACACAAAAAAACACATTCTGAAAAGTTTTTCTTTCTGTAGGGAACATAAATTATACTAGTTTAAGAAAATATACACTAAAAGAACAGATACATGCATACAATTACAGTGTTTGATCGTCCTTAGAACTTAGAAGTGAATTTAAAAGATATAGAGAGGAAGTGTAAACAAGGCCTCATGGAGAAACACGAGAGCTTTCCATTTAGACTTAATAGAATGGGTAAAATGTTGTTGGACTCTCTGCCCCTCTCTTTTTTGTGTCATATTGCAGGACAAAGGAGGAGGTGACAATCCCTCCCTTGTCTCAATTTGTACATTTACAGACAACTTTGCAATCATCCATAACAATATGCATGATAACACATTTGGGATTATAGGGTTCATTTAAATGGATTGCTTTTGATAAAGCCTCTTATACGAAACGAAACAGCCGTTAGGCCTACTAATGATCTGTTACTGACGCTCACAAGTTGTCAAAGCCTGTATTAGGAAATGTATAATTCACTCTGTCTCTGAGTTTCTCAACTTTTGAAATAATTTATGAAGCCTTGATTAGGTTGTTTCCAACGGAGAGAAATAAGTGATTTTTAAGGTATTAGGGCACAGTTTGGATATGATTGTTTTTTAACAGGGTGAATGTATTGGTTTGTAGACTATACCTGCAAATTACAGAAAGAAAAGGTGGGAATCTAATTATATATGCCAGTAATTGGCATTAGATAAATATAATACATAGGATTAATGTATTCTATTTCAAGTCTACAAAGGGATACAAGGCAGATTGGGGGCTTCAAGAACAGGATGGCGGCATCCCATGGGGATTATAGGTCTGTCCCTACCCAAATTTATTTGCCTTTTAGATTAAGTTATACATTGCAGGTTTTTTAGTGTGGTGTTGTTTATCACATGTAATAATAAAGGAAATATGCCCCATTCCATTTTAAATGATAATTGAAATTGGTGTTATGCCCTGGGATTGTTTGGCTCAATACTATATGGCTCAAGCTATAGTATGCTCTTATCAAGAACACAGCTTCATAATGTGCGAAAAGTTTCACAAACTTTAAAATAAATAAATTAAGCGTTTCATTTTTAACTGTTGTATTCAATCTTGCATTAAGGTGGGAGGCAATTTGCTTTTATTCCCCAGACACCTGAGGGGAACAAATGATTCAGATAAGACCTCTGTTCAGTTCTGTTGAAAACTGCTACTCTAACATCCTTGACAACAGAACTAAATTGAATAGCATTATCCAGTAGGAAAAACCTTACACTCAGGCTAGCAGTACAAGATGGTGGCACCCTTGACAGAAGGAGAGTCAGCTAAATATTAGATGTTCTTCAAAGTGCTTTCATGCTTATGGATTACACAGCTACTAATTTTGTTACATACTTCCCAAACCTGTGAAGTTTTTCCCAGAATAAAATCGTCCTTTAACATCTCAATCACATATCAAAAAGCGGCCACCCAAATACAACTTCATTGTAAGTACTTGCTAGTTTACACAACTTATTTTCTAATGACCTTTGGAATTAGAAATATAAATAAGACAAATAAGAAAGAACATTCCTACCAGTCATAACCAACAGCAAACGAAGTTTCAATTGCAGGAGCAATAAGTTTTGCAGCCGTCATGATATATTTTTCTGCCAGTGCTTTCCTAAAGAAATAAAAAAGGATAATAAAATGTTGTTTCTTATTCAACTAAATATTCCTGAAAATAAGTACCAACTCTCCCGGTAAAGAAAATCCATAAATCTTTGGCTGTTTGAATTTAAGTCTGCAGTTTCTTAGCCTTGAGACAGTGATTAGGAAATATGAATAGTTTATGTATTTATCTACCACCTTTTTGAGTAATAGACAATCTAAATTACTGTGAAAAGCCACATTTGCACACATTAAGTTTTCAAAACGACCGCTGTTGTCATTTTTAAAATGTGCTAACCTGTAGGTATGCAACATGTTTATAAAATTTAAAAAAATACAGCCTGTAATTTATATGCAATTATGCTGCTGTGGAATCAACCATTTTGGTTACGGAAGATCAACTTCATGAGTAGGGGGAGGACTTTGAATACACAGGAAGTTTAATGTCTGCACAATGGCAGTGCTCTCAGTAGGTCTAAAGTGAAACTGTATGTATATACAAGAATGCATACACCCATTCAAGTAACAGCCCACAGCAGCCAAGAGAGCAAAATGGAGGCCTGCACCACTAAAGGATAATTGCATATAAGAGTTGCAAAATGTAAAGGGTGTGCTTACATGTTTGCATTCTTAAAATATTTTGCCTTTGTTGTATATATGGCAAAAACAATATAATTTATCCTGCTAAATAAGAAAGCAAATATTAAGTGTCGGAACACATTTATTTTGATGCAGACAGTAGTATGGTATGGGTAAAAAAAATGGCATGTGTGCTGTGGAATAAGGACATGGTTTCCCACTGTAGTGAGCACAATGCAGGTTGCAAGGGAAGTCTCCAAGGACTGATTGTCAACCTTTATTTATTTAAAGAACTCGTAACATACTGTATATGTGTGTGAGGAGGACAAACACTCTCAACCTCCACTCCCATGCATCATGGCTACCACAATGTGACACAATGCTTTGTAAGTGATCGAACAGGGTCTAATTTTTATTGAATGTGTAAATGTTATTTTACTTCAGTATGTGATATAATTTGTATACAACTTTTAATGATGCTTGGAACCATACACGTACAGGAACATTGCATTGTTCTACTTTACTGGCGCATAACAGATACTTGGCAGATTGAATTTATGCATCAACTCCAAAATATCTGACTCTATTCCTGGGAGTGAAACAAATCCAAATAATATGCAGATGGATATTAGACACTTACTATAGTTCTAGGGAAATGGGCTGTGAAAGACTGCTTGATAGGCCTGAAGTTTATTTATTTTGGAAATGAACTTTCAAATACAATCTGTTTTTACAATTTGATGCTATTAATTGCAAATATTTTCTTAAGACTTGCACTTTGTAAATCCATAATAAATGTCAAGTACTGTACAGTTAGATATATATTACATTACCTTTCTCGCTCCATCTGATGTAGGCTGTCATTTTTAATAGCTTCTATAACCATGTTTGTATGTGGGTCGTCCTAAAAAAATGACCAATAATGTAAATTAAAATATGCATACTGCATGAAACCCCTTCTGGATCGCTACCTTGTTGTGGTGAAGGGGCTTTTGTACTTCAATTAAGCTGTGAGCTATACTATATAAGGTCACCCAAGATAGGCAGGTCATAGCAGAGAGGTCAGCACTGGAGAATGGCGGTCCGCTGGCAAAGGAACTGGCAACTCAATCCAGTATATTTGCCAAGATATTACAAGATGTACCTGGCTTGCTGTGGCCCATAGGGTCACACAGAGTTGGACATGACTGAACAACAACAACAACAACAATGCATCAAAATCACAAGACTACATTCAGCTGAGAGAAATCTAACATCCCATAACAAGGCATCAGAGAACCATGGGAAAAAAAGGAAAAGGAGTAAGATTGATAACAGTCCAATAACATGGTGCTTCCAGCATTAGATTCCTATCAAGTTAGCGTGAGCAATGATAGTTTATGGAGAAAGAAGATTATGAGTTATCATTACAAGCTATATGGGACTACATACAATTATATAAAAATAAGCATGTGTTTAAAAAGGTCTTAAAATGTTTAAATGTTGAGATTTTAAAACAATTCTGCAAGCACTTAAACTAAAAGCTGAGAACTGGAAATTTAACAAGTCGTTATCACTACAAAGAGAGTAATGCAGTATCACTATGTTTCTTTTTGTTGGAGAAGAGCAGCTGTCACTTATGAGACCTAGATTTCAATTAAAAAAGGACATTTTTTTGTTTTATATAAAATGTTCAAACTTTGATTACTTTTTACAATGTAATGTTCATTTTTAATGGCCATTTAAAAATCAAAGAAGAAGTTGATATCTACACTTTCTGTAAATATAGAGTATTACATCAATGCTACAAAAGGATACATAGAGCTAGTTATGGCTAGGCCCAATTACTGTTACCTCCTGGCTCAAAAATAGTGCTCAACTGTTATTAAAGAGCCAGCGTAAATCTTCCCTTCTTTCCATAGTTACAACCACTCTCTAAAAACTGTTTTAGTTCGAGAACCATAATAACTTGTTCTGGAATATCAGTGATTCCAACAAGGCGGTGAACCACCTCCCCTTTAATTTATGTCCATAACCCGCTTAGATTGTAATCTAAGAACAGAAAGACATCTACTCCCTCTGTAACCAGTTTGTTTTTATCAAGTTTGTCTCATGGATTTGCTTTTTGACATAGTTTATCTGATTACTTTACTTACACTTGGAGATATATATTTGTCTTCATCATCAATTCCCAAAGGAACAGCTATTAGTTTTTGGAAAGCCTTCTTCATTTTGTCTCGATCTCCAATAGCAAAATAGCAAAGGATCAAGTTGAAGCCAGATTTTAGATTTGGGGATTCACTCATGATGTGTTCAAAGGAGTTAATAGCATCTGCATATTGACCAGTCTTAACAAATGTAACCCCAATGTTCTGCATAATTTTGATCCTAAAAAGAAAGAAAGCAAAACTGAATGCTTGTATATTTTCTTATGCACATTACTCAATTTGTGTGGTTTGTGTATCATAAATAAGGATATTGTATACAAGACATTATTTTGACAGATAGTTGAGAGAGATACAGACACCCACAATTTTTATTCTTTATTGACTCTTGAATAAGAAACCTTTTTACCAAGACAAACAACTCTGAAAGGTGTCACCTAATTCGGAGAACTCATTCTTCTCCCAAACCATTATGGCAAATTACTATAATTGGTAGGAAAAACATAATATTTATGATCTTCCTGTATGACTTTCAATATTCATGAAGTCCTATCTGAACAAAACGCATAGGAGCCCGTTATGTTGTTTTGCAAATACCACGGTTTTGCTACTGTATTAGGAGTATATGTTTAAAGTGCATAATAAATAGTGTATTCACACTACACTGTGAGCCCTTTTGCTCTCCTCCTCTTCCCTTCTAAAATATAATCTGACAACTTTTTCACAAGAAGTTTGGCCACAGGCTAATACAGAAGGAGACAAATAATTTGGGGGCAAATGCCAACATAGGCATCAATTCCATGGCTCCCATAAGAAAAATATCGAGTGACGGTCACATGTAAATCACTACTTAGCGATCATATAATACACGTAAATCTAACCTCTGAGAATGGCATTCAAGTACTAAAAACATCCCTAATATCCTAAGCCTGGAGTACCTGTCCCATAACAATTTTAAAAATCGCCTCCTGTATCCGATCTCACTGAAGTTTACTCGGAAGTATCTCAAGTACCCGAAAAAAAATTTTTTACACCTGTGTGTACTCCGTTACTATGAAAAAGCTAACAAATTAACTGCTTTGCATTTGAGGCTTGGCTGCTAAAATCCGACACAATCAATGGCTACCTTCAATTAGAAAAAGGATGCCTTATATTCAGAGCGGGAGCTGCTCGGAGGAGGAGCTCCATTTGTTTTTTTAAAGAAAGGAAGTTTTTTTTAGGCGAAGGCCCATTTCCACAGGCTGAATATGAGACACAAGGGCTTCAACCAAGTAAAAAAAAAAAAAAAGGACAGATACTTCAGTCAAAAAGCCCACTTATCCAGGGCGTTGATCGTCACTGGGGGATGTCAAAAGGATAGTGAATATTTTTTATGCAGTGTTTTTCTTTATGTATTTAATATTATGGAATATGAGATCCTTATGGACCTGCATTGGGGTGTTAGAGTCCATGGGGGTCAAATATGGATCCATGTGGTGGAAGGAAGGGTGCCATGGGAGTCCTTGAGGACCCCCATGGTATAGACATTATCTTTAGCTGGGTTAACCCAGGGATACCTGGGCTCATAGAGGGTAGCAGGTATTAAGTGGAAATCTCAGGGGATAACCAGCTTATAGGGGTAGCAGGTCAGGAGGGGTCATAACCCCCTGCATTTGTTTTTATTATTATTTAAACTATTCCCTGCCATGGGAGGAGGTATGTATATATAGATAGGGTAAAGGGAGGAGTGGCTAGAGTAGTGTGTTCAAGTTAGGGAGTATCATGCCATAATGCTGCTATGGAGACTCAGAGTATCCTGCTCCAGGCAACCCCCTCCCCCAACCATCCCCCCGTAACTGCAAGTCAGCCTTCCAAGAGTTGTTACGGGAGCCATGAAATAGAGGTCATATTTTGGTTTAATATCCATATGGTTTTATGGCTATTGCACTAATAAACTGATATTAAAGGTTAAAATGTATTTTTAATAGCTGCTATCACCCATGGTTACAACCCGTTTACTATATGTGCGTGGACCACTTAGTGTACTAGGATGTTCTGTCTTGTTCTCCATTGTTTTAATATACAATAGATCACATTAAACAACAATGTACAAATGTAACTCTAGTCCATATTTATCAACCAATAGTGTTTGCTGTGATCTCAAATATGTCTCAACTATGTCTAAAGAATAGTCTAACCTCTGTTGTCAAAACAGAAGATTTTCCTGCTGCTTGAAGAATCGCATATGCATTTTTCTTGTTCACAGTTATAGCAGTTCAGAAATATTACACAGTACACTGTGAATCATAATCAACAATGATGTAGAAATGTTTTCCATGTTGCTTTACTAATAAAGTAAATTGTGTTTGCTACAACTCTATATGGGTAAACTGCTACTTACCTCATCTCCTTGTGGGCGCCAGGAATTTGATCAAGAGCCATACGATAAAATTTAATTGCTTTTGAGTAGTTTCTCTGTTTCACAAATATGTTTGCCATATTCACCTTTAAACGGCCTTTGGAGAATAAAAAACAAAAACATTTAATTCTATAAACCAATCAATCTATGCAAGACTTGTTTTCTCTGTACATTTTTCTCTTGTAAATGATTCATGTTACAGAAAAAAAATACGTAAAAGGACCACTGTTTGGCAAAGTTTGTAAAAAAAAAAATTAAAAAAAACGTACAACATTAGTTATATAAGAGAGTATAATTTTTTTTTTTAGAGAAAATCAAAATTTTAGCAGATTCTACTTGCATCTGAGGACTTCCATCTTGGATGTCCACAATACTTTCTGTTTGCTTTTGCTTATTTTTTTACATTCATGAGTGAGAGGGGAGGGAGAACAATTTGTTCCTTCATTCAATTATTCAGGCTTTTAACATTTGACACCTTCATTTGAGCTCTACACATGCTCAGACATATGCAGTCACAGGAAAACTTGCAAGAAAACTTGTTCAGTGGTGTCCAACTCTCTATGACCCTATGGACTGCAGCAGGCCTGGCACATCGATCTCTGGTTGTGCTTATAGAGAAGTCATTTAACTGTTTGTGTGTTACAGAAGTAGACAATGTTATAGAAAGCACAGTTCAAGTGAGTAAAAGAAGACAGCTAGTAGAAGGGAGTACGTATATAGTGCAACGGCTCAGAAGGCGGAATAAGTATATCGGCACATCATGTTATGATGTAGGAACACTGGTGGCAAGGTCATCATATGCTGTACCACAATGAAACAGGGAATATATTATACTAGCAACTTGCCCTTCAAAAATGACAGCAATAAAATTTGATGCCTGGCAATGTTGTTTGCCACACAATGCAAGGCTCCCCCCTCTAACTTGCCGGCCTCGCAATGAGCGTCAAAGACGCACATTGTGAGCCTCTGCCCCCTCTACTTTACAGGCCTCGCGATGAGCGCCTTTGGAGCTCATTGCAGCCCGCGGACAACCAGCAACTTTTGTGTCCGGCATGAGTCCCTTTGGCGCTCATTGCAACGCTCTCCCCCTCCTCTACTTTATAGGCCTTGTGATGAGCTCCGAAGGCTTTGTCGCTCATTGCAGGTGTCAGCCAACCCGCAACTTTTAGGCCTAGCAATGAGCCCTAGACCCATGATGTGCGCCTTTGGTGCTTATTGCAAGCCTCTCCCCACTCTCTCACCCCTGTGTCTCTTTACCCCTCACTCCCACCTGTGTCTCTTTGCCCCCTCTCCCTCCCCTGTGTCTCTCCCCCGCCCCCCCCCCCCCCCCCTCTCTCTCCTGTGCTCCTGTTTGAAATTACGGGTGTGAAACCATTTGTGGGCTTGGGAAATTGATAATTTTCTCCAAGCCAGAAATGGGTTTCCGATTTACAGGCTTGAAAAATTATTATGGCTTTATGGCCGCTATTTTTTTCCCTTGCCTAGCCGTTCTGAGATTTCTCAAAAACGCCCAAAAACTAATTAACTTGCAATTTCACTTACAGGCTCCCTGCCTCTCCCCCTGTGCTGTGTGCAGGGCCGTGGAGTCGGAGTCAAAGAGTTGGAGTCGGAGGAAATTCTGGGTACCTGGAGTCGGCAAAAAAAAACACCAACTCCGACTCCTACTAAATTTAGATTGGAATAAATAAAAAAAAAAGCAAGTTTAAATATCCCAAATCACAAAAAGTTATAATGAATGACTTCTCTACTGTAAGAATAAAGGCCCATGCATGCAGTGCCGCACCTAACCGCTAAACGAACACTTTAAGTGACCGTGAAAAAGCATGCATTTCATGTGCTTCACTTTATGCTACGCAACGCACAATTCGGAGCACCAATACGTATAAATGTATTTTCCCTTGTTGTTTACAACTTATTTTTAAACGCTCAACAAGGTTTTCAATACCTTGTTGGTAGAAATCATTTGGTGTAGACTCGAAAAATGTAGCCAACCAAGCTCAGAACAGCTTCTTGAATTCAACTGTAAGTGTTTATATTTGTTTTTAAACCTGCATGCCTGCTTGTTCGTATGAGGGAAGACATGTGTACATTAATACAGAGGAGTCGGAGTCAGAAGTACACAAAACTGAGGAGTTGGAGTCGGAACATTTATCTACCGACTCCACAGCCCTGGCTGTGTGTGAGGTTTTAAGTTAATTTTCTAATGAATTGGCTGTTTTTGGCGGCCCCCAAACGGATTTCGAGTTACGGGTTTGAAAAAAAATGGCCGGCCGTTAGCCTATAATTTTTTTGAAGCCTGTAACTAATGGTATTGGATTACAATAGCGAAGCCTTTGTGGGCACATTCGCATGTCCCTGCCCAGGTTCCCAGAATGCAGTGGAATTACTGTATTTCTCTGAATTCTGAGCAGGAAATAATGTGAACACAAATGTGCTATTTATTTAATACTAGCTACTTGCCCGTCAAAAATGACGGGATTAAAATAGTAAGGCTGGCAATGCTGTTTGCCACACAATGTAAAGCTTTTGCTCCTCTAAGCACCTTTGGCGCTCATCACGAGCCTTTCCCCCGTGTACTTCAACTTTCCTGCTTTGCGCTGATCTCCTTCGGCGCTCATTCGCCTATCCTTCCCCCTTCTGCACGGGCCACTCATTGCAGGTTCCGTTGACCTGCAGGTTTTGTGCTTGGGAATGCCATGTGTCGCTTTCCACAATCTCCCCCGTGTCCCTTCCCTGTGTGTTTCTCCTCTGTGTGTCTGCATGTTACGCACTAAAGGCTGTTTGTTTTATTTTCAAAGTCTTGCGTGCCTTCAGCGCTCATTGCATCCTAAGTGATGCGCGGCTGCTTCACCTCGCGAAGCTTACATGTGTGACGGCAGCGCTGGCTTGCCTCGCTTCATGAGGTCGCAACTGTGTTACCAACATTGCAAACGTCCCCAACACCGACAACTATATATGTGACTAGCGACTTGCCCGTCAAAAAATGACGGCAATAAGCTTGTAAGGGCGGTAAATTTTGTTGGTGTTCCAAAATGCTTCGGCGCTCATTGCGAGCCTTGCGCTGAGCGCCTTTGGCGCTCATTGTGAGGCTGTTGATTGTTTGTGTGCTATGAGCATTGTTTTTTGCTAATGCTAATTAAATAAGTAATAAAATAATACATGAATATACTTTACCTATTTTGAAGTAATATCTGCAGGCAGCATTGTGCAGAAGAGCTGGCAATCTGTTTTCATGTTGCTGCAGCATACAATGTGTGTTTTGAGGGCTGTTGAGCTTCTGTGTAAGTGTCAGCAATGTGTGCAGTGTGTAGTGTAAATAGTGTGCGTGCGCGAGGAAAATCCGCTAGGGTAGCTGTGTACTTCCGTATTGTTTAAGTTAGTGTTGTAAAATGGCGCCTAATGCGTAGTATGCTTCTGTGGCTGATTTGGCGTCCTTGTTCTAGGATCGCGTCCGTCTTCTTGAAAAATCTGTAGGTGTTTGGTGGTGTTTTGCGTCTTTAGAGTCCTGTAGCCTCGTTTTCTTCGGCGCCCATTTTTTCTCTCACTTAGGAGATTTTCGGGTGTCTTAACTCTTGTATTTTGAGTGAAATTGAGGTGTAACTTCAGTTTTCGAGGTCCTGGATGTCCCCCTTGCTGTAGGTAAGATTTTTAAGTATTTGTTGTG
This sequence comes from Discoglossus pictus, assembly GCA_027410445.1. Lineage (NCBI taxonomy): Eukaryota > Metazoa > Chordata > Amphibia > Anura > Alytidae > Discoglossus > Discoglossus pictus. The sequence goes on from CM050164.1 coordinate 426,866,769, forward strand.
TGTATTTATTCTGTTTTTAATATTTTCATGTGCGCAGGTTTCGGGCAGTAAGGTCGTATTTTTGCAAGGTCGTAATGTTTTTTTTCTAAGTTCCGCGTCTCGTATGTTTCTCGGAAGTCCGTAAATTTTGCGAGGCCTTTGGCGCTCCATGACAGCAACGGAGGCCCTTGCTTTGCGAGGGCCGCAGACTCGCTGCGCGCTCCAGCAAGCGTGAGCAACAGCTCACATACTCACAACAGCTCACATACTCACAACTATATATGTGATACTACTGTACAGTTGAGGGCTTCTATCGCTCTTTTGCCCACCACAAATGAAATGATTTTTGTGATAAATAAATATAAATATGCAGAAGTAAATAAAGTATCAGGCTGTATAATTTAAGCAGAACCCTAAAATAAGTCTTCAAAAATATTTTCTCATATCCTTAGGCTGAGGTTACCAACCAAGTTTAAATAGACATGATTAGATGTTTTGGCACAGAGGTATAAAAACAAGTTGTATTTTGACCTGTAGATGCACAAATATTTTTAAGGCTTTTATATTTCAGTAATTTTTAGCCATTTGGTTGAAAGAAAAACAGATGGCAAAAGCCGTTTTAGGACACAGAGTACTACATGCGTCCAATTCTGTTATGGTCTCAGCAGAAAATGAGACCTTTACAGACACATCCAGATTAACACAACACTGTCCTGTTACAAGCATCATGCAAATTCCTGAGGTTGCAAAGACCCACGTAATTTCAGGCTAAACAAACACCACAAGCACGGTTTATACCTACTTTTGAAAACTGCCCCATACCTTAGTGGTTTACCACCTCTCTGATGAATCTGAGCCTCAAGTGATATAGAAGAACTACCTGCTGTTTTTGTATTTCTTCATAGCAGTTCGTACCAACAGCCACAAGCTACATTAGCAGTGACAATATTATACTCCTGAGGTGTCACATTAGGTTAGGATAACACATCATATAATTGCATTTTAGGTGGAAATAAAGTGAATGCACTGCAGGATGGTATCTGAATGGCAAAAAAGGACTCTTATTCAGTCAAGTAAAGACTTTACATCTTCTTACTCTCACACACACATATTTACATTAGATATTTTCACTGCAAAAAAGTATTTTGTGTTTTTTACAGTGAAAATATGTCCTTAAAAAAGGAACATATATTTAAAATAAACTATCTTCCGTAATGTAAACAACAAAATACACTATTATTTTATATTATGTATGCACTTTATATTAAATGTGTTTATTTTTATTTATTTAATTGCTTTCTAAAAACGCTTTGCCTTTTATCAAGTTCAGTTATTCAAAATACCATAGAAAAGATTTGATCTCTTTGGTTCATTAATGTATTTGGAATATTAATGGATGCTTATAGGAAGTGAGATATGGATAATGAATATCTTTTGCTAGTAAACATCACCCTATGTTGTCATATTTAGTCTCAAATTGGATTATACTTGGTTTAAAAATGCATATTTGTTAACACAATTGTAAATAGACAAGCTAGTAAAAAGTAAAGATATTACATTATTAACAAAGGTCTGCATAGTTAGAACTATGGTGCTCCAGTAGTAACATACGGATGTGAGAGCCGGACCATAAAGAAGTCTGAGCACTGTAGAATTGATGCCTTTAAATCATGGTGTTGGAAAAAACTGCTTAGAGTCCCATGGACTGCAAGAAGATCCAATCAATCCATACAACCGGAAATTAAGACAAACTGTTAACTGGAAGGTATGATCATGAGGCTAAAGCTTACTTATTTTGGCCATATAATGAGAAGACAGAATCCCCTAGAGAAGACTCTGATGCTGTGAAAGATTGAAGGTACAGAAAGAAGGGGATGGCAAAGGCGGATAGATGAGGGCATTGAAGCAATGAGCATGAGCTTAGAGGGGAAGTGGCTGACAGATGTGCCTGGTGTGTAGGATCATAGAGAGTTGGATACAACTGAAAAACTAAACAATTGTCCTGTCTTGCTTTCAGAATTACTTTCCAAAATTATATTTTGTGCTAAATGATAATGGTCACCTTGAAATAATTATCACACTCTACAGCAAACAATAAGGACCATGATATCAATGACGATAAGACAGTGATTTTTTTGTTCGTGTCTTATTTAGATCTCAAAACATTATTTAGTACTGACATGTTTTTACACTGTTGGATAGTTACAGAGCCCATTTAACATGTTATGTAGTTGCAAAAAAATATTTCAGAGGCTTTGGGCTTTTACATTAGGGATAGCTATGTACATTGTAAATACTAAACATAGATAAATACTAGCGTGGACTGCAGCCATTTGTCTATGTCTAGCTTACTGTTATGTGGTTGTAAAACACTGTTTATGCACCAGAAACCAATAAACAGTTATAATTTTCTATTTATTGGAGTGCCTTGAATATGTAACTGCTATAATGCCCGTTACATTGCTCTGATGCTTTTACTGCTGAGATTACTCAAGATTCCTCCCAAAGTAGTAACACTGCTGTTCTCCAGCATGACTTTCATTCAGAAGAATCCCTGGCTTAGCACTGGTCACTACCAGTAATTTCTGATGACATAACCTAAAGTGCTTACCTGCATGGCTAAACATTTTATTCTTCACAATAACTTGGTAGGTACTCAGTGCTTCAGTATACATCTCATTTGCTGAATATTGACTTGCCAAGTTGAATAGTACCTGCAATATAAATTATAAAGAATCATGTGTTTATTTATTTAAGTCTGCTAATAAATAACTTGATGAGTGGCTCAGTGACGTAGTCTAGCACACTCCAATACAAATGTAGCTTGGTCAAATCTTAAGTTTCAGGCCATCAGTCAGAGACTGACATTGCCTAAAGATGCCATATGCAATATTAACTTTCTTACAAAATTACTTTATTCAGTCTAACAGAAAGAAGGCAAGTAGCACATTCACAGCATATTTTCCAGAACCCAAAAGTCCATAATAATAGTTAAAAGCATACGATAATGGTCTGGATATCATTACTTTTAAGCAATATACACACTTTTTCCGTTTTTCAAGGTTAAAAAAATTGACATTTTGTGAGAAATCTGCCTCTGAAAGCTGCTGTTTTTGCCCTGAAGCTTAGTCTGAAGCTCATTTTATCTTTAGCGGAAAGTGCAGCCAATTTTCCCAGGCTTTGCCAGTAAATATGTGCCGTAAATAAACAGTGACAAGTAAATCAGTTGTAGGCTGTGCCACAGACTGAAAATGATAGTTAAAGCTCCAGGCTTAAAATGTTAGGAAACCAGCTCACTTCAGTGTCCACTGTTCAGAAAAGATAACTTTTTTTAGTAAAATTAAACTGAAAAGTTGTTTAATACATAAAAGGTATGCATGCTGGACAAGTGTCCAGCATTCATACCTTTAAGGAACAAGCGGATTTATCACCAAATATTTATTGTGGTCAGCAATACTGATCAAGAAGGCAGCTACCCCTAGACAAAGTTCCTTTTAAAAATCTTTGAAGATCCTTTGAAAAAAGTAAAGTTGGAGAGTGGAATTTAGGACTGGACCCAATCACCCAGTGGTATTTATAGATTATAAAATTAATTTGTTTTTTATATTTTTTTTTTAGTGGGTAACATTGGGAAGTTTATATAAAACACTTATGATTTATTGTCACTGTTTTCGTGTATTTTTCTTGTTATTTTAAAATTTGTTAATTATTGTAATGCTTGTAGTTGAGACTGCAGTTATAATTGCACCTGAACATTTTAAATATCCCAGTTGTGATCAAACTTGTGAATTTTACAGCTCTAGCTATGAATTATATTTTAGGTTTAGAAGGAGGCAGCCAATTTAGCTGCACAGTGGTCTTTTTGAATTTACATTAGTATTTTCAGGTTCTAGTCTGACCACAATAATCTGGTTATTGATTGATCAATAAAAGTTAAGTTTTAAAATTCTTGTCATACCGGTGAAACCAAAAATATATGAAGTTTGATGATATACTACAGTTGTGCTCAAAAGTTTGCATACCCTGGCAGAAATTGTGAAATTGTGGCATTTATTTTGAAAATATGACTGATGTTGTTTAGCTCCTTTTTGAATCATAATGATACCAGAAATCACCCAAATGGCTCTGATCAAAAGTTTGCATACCCTTAGTTCCTAATACTGTGTATTGCCCCCTTTAGCATTAATGACAGCGTGCAGTCTTTTGTAATTGTTGTCTATAAGGCCCCTAATTCTTACAGATGGTATAGCTGCCCTTTCGTCTTTGCAAAATGCCTCCAGGTCTAGCAAAGTCTTTTGCGATCTCCCCAGAGTGGCTTGATGATACTTAGGTCAGGAGACAGATGGCCCCTACACAACCTTCATTTTTTTCTGCTATAACCACTGGAGGGTCAACTTGGCCTTGTGCTTGGGGTCATTGTCATGCTGGAATGTCCAAGAGAGCCCCATGCTCAGCCTTCGTGCAGAAGAATGCAAATTGTCTGCCAGTAGTTTCTGACAACATGCCTCATTCATCTTGCCATCAATTTTCACAAGATTCCCTGTGTCTTTAAAGCTCACAAATCCCCAAAACATCAGTGAGCCACCACCATGCTTCCTAGTGGGGATGGTAGGCCTTGTTGACCCCTCTCTAAACATTTGCTTATGGTTGTGCACACAAATTACAGTGTGCCAGAAGCTGTGAGGCGTGTCAAGGTGTTGTCGGGAATATTGTAATGGCGTTTTTTGTGGCAATGGCGCAGTAAAGGCTTCTTTCTCGCAACTCGACCATGCAGCTAATTTTTGTTCAAGTGTCGTCGTATTGTGCTTCTTGAAACACCACAGCATCTTTTGCCAGAGTAGCCTGTATTTCTCCTGAGTTTACATGTGGGTTTTTCTTTGTATTTCAAACAATTCCTCTGGCAGCTGTGGCTGAAATCTTTCTTGGTCTACCTGACCTTGGCTTGGTATCAAGAGATACCCGCATTTTCCACTTCTTAATAAGTGATTGAACAGTACTGACTGGCATTTTCAAGGCTTTGGATATCTTTTTATATCCTTTTACAGTTTTATGAAGTTCCATTACCTTGTTACACAGATCTTTTGACAGTTGTTTTCTGCTCCCCATGGCTCAGTATCGAGCCTTCGCAGTGCATCCACGTGAGAGCTAACAAACTCATTCACTATTTATACACACATACACTAATTGCAATTTAAAATGCCAAAAGGTGTGGGAAATTAACCTTGAATTGCCATTTTAACCTGTGTGTGTCACCTTGTATGTCTGTAACAAGGCCAAACATTCAAGGGTATGTAAAGTTTTGATCAGGGACAGTTGGGTGATTTCTGTTATCATTATGATTTAAAAAGGAGCCAAACAACTATGTGATAATAAATGGCTTCATATGATCACTATCTGTCAATAAAATAGGTTTTTTGCATGATCAGTCATATTTTCAAAATAAATGCAAACATTTCACAATTTCTGCCAGGGTATGCAAACTTTTGAGCACAACTGTAAGTAACCCTGGGGATGAATTCCCCTATTCTTTGAAAATATTTATCTTCTTTGCAAAATTATTTATTGATGGCATTTACTCTAAAAATATAGTTTACTCTAGATATTTGTGACTTTGATAAACATATTGTATTAGAAGTAAGATAGATTTATTTTGCTTTCTGTAGGAAATCTTATAAAAATATAGCAAGTTTGAATTATTGCATGCTACTGAAATTACTCATAACGTGACTGTAAAGAGACATTACAGAGAAGTAGGTGCTTTCAACCACCAATGTTAAAGAAATCTAATGATATGATCTCAGGTGAAAAATATCAAACTGAAAAGTAAAAATTGTGGCTATTTACATGAACAGGGCAAACCAAATGCACTTACCGAATAGGTCAGGTCTAAATTAATATTTTCTGGAGATACAGTTTGCTCACGCTGTCGGACCAAGACTCTTTCCTTCTTCCCAGCCTCTTTTGCCTTTTCTAGGGCCTTTAACATTGACAGAAAATCAGGTTAAGAAAATTGGTCATGGAAGAATTTTAAGAATTTTACTTAATCTGCTTCACTCATCGCAAAAAATGTACAATACAAGTCAATACAACAAACTTACAAAAAAATTTTTTTGCTAACAAATAAATTAGGTTAAATCCCTAATCACAGTGTCACCCCATCGCTGTAATTTTTAAATTTGTGTTTGCAAAGTATTACAGCAATCTAGATTTATAGTTTTTGGAGTAAACCTCAACAACGGTGTTGTACAGACTTTATATTATGAATTACTTACTTATGATATAAGAATATTCTAATCAAGAAATTTCATGTAATTTTCCTTTTGTGGGATACGAGAAGGCCAGCTTGGAAGAGTTTTTCAGCCCTTTTTTTAAGGCTGAAAAGGGCCCCACTCGGCTTATACTCGAGTCATTACCCCTGTGGCTCTCTTCCCCCCCCCTGGCTATTTCTCTCCCCCTCCCTTATCATCGTCAACCCCCCATCCTCATCCTCAACCCCCCATCCTCAACCCCCCCATCCTCAACCCCCCCATCCTCAACCCCCTCCAATTACCTCCCCCTCTCCCTTTCCCCTCACTTACCTTTCATCTGCAGCTGCTCCTCCACGCTCCGTCCGGCTGCGTCTTGACGCGGCCAATGCTATTGAGGAGACATGCATGTGACGTCACATCATTAGCATATGCAGGGTCCCAACGCAGACGGAAGGAGCTCGGAGGAGCAGCTGCAGATGGAAGGTAAGTGAGAGGAAAGGGAGAGGGGGGAGGGAATTGGAGGGGGTTTAGGATGAGGATGGAGGGTTGAGGATGGGGGGGTTGAGGAGGCGGGTTGAGGACGAGGAGGGGGGGTTGAGGACGAGGAGGGGGGGTTGAGGACGAGGAGGGGGGGTTGAGGACGAGGAGGGGGGGTTGAGGACGAGGAGGGGGTTTGAGGACGAGGAGGGGGTTTGAGGACGAGGAGGGGGTTTGAGGACGAGGAGGGGGCGTGAGGATGAGGAGGGGGAGGGAAAGAGACACAGGGAAGGGAGGGGGAGGGAAAGAGACACAGGGAAGGGAGAGAGGGGAAGAGACACAGGGGTTGGAGAGGGGGGGAGAGATCCTCATCCTAAACCCCCCTCCTCATCCTAAACCTGCCTCCAATTACCTCCCCCTCTCCCCTCACTTACTTTCCATCTGCATCTCCGCGCTCTGTCCGGCTGCGTCTTGACGCGGCCAATGCTAATGAGGAGACATGCATGTGACGTCACGTATTTAGCATATGCAGGGTCCCAACGCAGACGGAAGGAGCACGGAGGAGCAGCTGCAGATGGAGACACACCCTCGGCTTATACTCGAGTCACTACGTTTTCCCAGTATTTTGTGGTAAAATAGGTGCCTCGGCTTATACTCGAGTATATACGGTAAGTATACAATAAATGTACCACAACAAGTGGAATCTCTGTCCTTTCTTATTTTCTCTTTATAAATTTATCTTCGGTTTGGTTGGCCATGTAGGTCACACAACTTTCTCTTTTGGTATACTGGTGACTCCACAGCTGGGATAATCAATAGGCTAACCTCAATCCAAAATCAGGACTGTTGGTAAATTTATTCTGGACATTTACAGCCTTATTAAATTGCGATTCAGTAAATTTAAAAGGGCTCTATTTAAGCACACAGCATTTTCTTTTTACAGGAGTTTTTAGTTAGTGAACTTCTATCCAAAAGCAAGGTCTTCACTAACTAAAAACTTCTGTAAATTAAAATATGCTGTGTGCTTAAATAGAGCTCTTTTAAATGTACCGAATCGCAATTTAATAAGGCTGTTAACTTTTCAGTAAATCCTAAAGCTTCCAGATCTTTAAAAGTATATTCAGTAAAGCGAATTTCTTTTGCTGGATCTGCCATAACATGTCATTTTCCTTTCAGTACAGCTTTCAACACTATTGTTTTAAAATACTTGTTTTTCAATATACTTTCTGGATCTTTACTTTATTTTCACAATTCAGACCTCAAGAAATTTTGTGAAAAGTAATTGACTAGCCCTGCTTTAGAGCTTTCAATATACTTATATAATATGCAATTTATTAATTTATATATTTCTTCTATATTTTTTAAATACCATAGACCTACATTGGTTTACTCCATATATTTGTTTGCCGTTTTAAATCATCATATTATATAGCATGAAAAATAGCTCACCAGTTTTAAATCACCACGGCTGTTGGCAATGCAACTTTCTTCAGTCAGCTCATTAACTTTTTTCTCCAATTGCCTTATCTTTTCTTCAGGACTGAAACAGCACAAAGAACCGAGATTAGCATCAAAACATTTACCATGCTATTACATGCTCTTGGAAAGCTCAGATTCCTCAAGAATACTCATTTGTAATAATACTGCAAATTTACTGTTAAGCATAAAATTTATGGCTTTCTCTTAACTGGACCAATGATATATAAAACTGTAGGTGCCACAAAATTATACCTAAAGGAAACATCTACTACTGTTTCAAATTGCATTTAAAGAGACATAACAACATTCCCCTCACAAATCAATGAGGATATGTGAAGTAGTTGTCATTAAAAATATAAAAAAGTAAGATCATTTATATGATACATTTTTGTAGGCAGAAATTACTTTTTAATGTCATTAAAGGGACATTGTTATTGTAACAAAAACTGAGAATATAATACAAATGAATCAGCTTACGTGTCTTCATTTTTGGTTTCTAGAGGAGGAGCAGGACCACGTGATTGGCCAAGGGGATCAAAAGCAGAACCTGGAAGTCAAAAAAGGTATATCTGAAATAAGATTGCACTATATGATTGCATTGAATGTTAGCCCCTGTACCATGGGGTTCCTCGCGTTTTACCTCTGAAAGCAGTCTTCGTGAAGCCTGCAGCACGGACAGCTGTCATGGGTCGAGCCACCCCATCCTTTAAAACACATAGACAGTTGTTATCAAATATATTTAATCATTCTAAATAGTTTTATAAAGGACAACACAAAAATGCATAATGTCTGTATATATCATCAGCATCAAACTGGACCAAGTAACGTCTTGGTTTGGGCAAATAGCTCGAAAAAGCTTGCAAAAAGAGCAATTTTACCAGCATAACCCTGCACATAGATTAGAGTATTGACCATTACATCAATATTTACTGGCATTTTCATACCAAAAATGTTTTATTGGAAAGACATAGCAACTTAAAAGGTTCACTTTGGATTCAACAGTGAGGTTAAAGGATCAGACAGTCCTATACTGGTCACACATTGGTTAATCAAACAGACATAAGGAATGGCAACATCTGAGTTAAAACAAAATGGAGAACACAGTACATGTGGGAGGAGAAAGAGGAGGCAGGATAAACAGGAATAGAGTGTAAAAAGCATGTGAGGAAAAACAGGAGAGCATAAAACCAGCGTAAGTAGAAGAGATGGGAAATGGCAAAAATTATTGACCAACGAGATGGGAGAAACAATCAATTGTTCTCAGAGAAGGAGAGATGGGGAGAGTGTAAAAATGAATGAGCCAGACGTAGGACATTTGTTTTGTTAAATTTGCTAACCCTATCAGTACTGTATTCCCTCTCCTATTATATGAAAATTATATATTAAGGATTACTTTATTTGCACAAAATCTCAACATCCCATATAATTTAAAACAAAACAATAACAAGGAAGACTAAAAAATGAGTGGATTCATACTATGTCCATAACAAAATACAGTGTGAAATAAAGTCATATGATGAAAGCTGCATTTAAACCATCAACATGTAATATTGTGGTCAGGTATTCCTCTTGAAATCTGTAATCATCTGCACTAAGATTTAGTAAGTATAATGATGTCATTGTGTCTATATATGTAGTTTTTAATACCCTAGGACTGGTGCCCGAGACCATATGTACTGATTTTTAGAAACAAAGAGTGATGAGGAAAGTCTAGCATTTTAAACATATGACTAGTATTAGTCACAATTGAATATAGATTATTGATTGGCTTATCTGCAGTTAAAATGTATTCTATACCTGCCGTCCAAATGCAGTGTTCACCTCACTATACTAACGGGCTCTTGTCAGTGATTTACTATATTTGTAGGCCTATTGTACAATTTGGTTTTTCAACATGGTATCAAAAATAATATGGCTATATTTAAAGCACAGGCAAAAACAGAGTCTGAGGCGCTCAATCTGAGAACATACAACACCTATGTAGGTTTGTTAAATGAAAATGTAGTGTGTTACATGCAGTATCATCAGGTTAGAATTGTTCTGGATTTCAAAGGTTAAGAGGTTAAGCAGCTGGTTCCCAGATCAAAAAGGTTGAGACTGGTCTTTATAACTAACTAATATGTTTAGGTATAGGGATAATACCTGCACGGCTCCTGTCATTGGCCTCCCCATCGATGACAAAAGTGCTACTCTGGGCTGGAAGAAAACAGTAGTGTTAATGATGTAATTTATCAAAGTTAATTAATAAAGGATAATTCAAAATAAATTATAAAAACATCTTATGAATGTGCAATTGAGTAATTTCAGATAAAAAAAATTCTGATAGTTGTTGAATAATCAAATATTTGTTGTGAAAAGTCATGCATTCACATGGTAATAAAAAAATAAATGAATTAAATGATAGTGTGATTCTATATTCATCCGCTTACGTATTTGTCCATCCCTCAAGAACGGACTAATGATGACTATAGAGGTTCCACTGTACTACTAATGAGTATAATAGAGGTTCCACCGTACTACTAATGAGTAGCAAGCATTTTGGTTTAGGAAATATTCAAAACAACTGAAAAGATTATTCTTCAACGATATAATGAAATGCAAATACAGCAGTTCACTTCAAAGAAGAAAATAATATAATTTAAAAGAAAATCTGTAGGATAGTAAAACAACCAAAAAGAATTAAGTTTGGGGCATTGATATAAAAAAAATTACAAAAAATGTCAATATACTAAGATATTTTTAAAAAATGAACACTAAAACAATAAAGAAGGTATTACATATTGAGGCTTGTTGCACTGGGGCATGGTAATGTTATTAATAATAAAACATGTAAAGTAGTACATTAAACTTACACCAAATCCAGTCCCCAGGGGTCGTGCTGCAGTTCCAGGAACTTTTGCTGTAATCTTAGAAGCAGAAATGTCATTTTTACAGTAGCTATGGCCAATTACATCTTACAGCTAATAAAATAATATTTGTAGATAGAAGGAAGAATTATTAGGCAATCTCTGTTAACCCAGAATCAAAGAGTTTGTTAAAATAATTCAGAAAAGACTCTTGTGTAAATTGCCAGTTTCATGGGTAAAAAGTAGAAAATTTTGAATTGAATTACAATAGACCCTTGGTTCAACCTTAATCCGGTCCGGACAGGAATGAGTACTAAAAACGCTGAGTACCAAACTCGCATTATGAATAATGTAAATTAGTTTTAGCAAGGACGACGAGTACCAATGTTTTTTGCACATCCAGACGTGTCGAATACCGTAATCGATGAGTTTGGAGGTAGTCGAGCACAGAGGGTCCACTGTAATTCAAAAGGTGTCTAAAATCTATCTATACTATTGAATCATATATGTATATGCCCATGTTCATATATATCTGTACAAGCACAGACTGGCTTGAATTCAAGTATTAGGGATTTACAGATCCATCACTGAAGAGCTACATCAGCCAACACTGTCAGGACAATACAGTCAATGTTTTACATTTGTAACGGAGCAGTGACATCAGAGGTCAATCTCTCCGCTAATAAATAACAAATATAGCCAAGTATAGCGCAGCCCGGTCCCACAAGTCCCTCTCTCCACAATGGACGATACACAGTGTGGATTTTCAGAACAGGAATAACTTTTAATTCTTTTACACACATATATATATACAGTCAGAAGGGGGTGAGAGTCTCCACAGGGACAATGGAATACTCCCACCTTTGGCCATACAAGGACTTAATTAGCAACTGGATTATAATCTTATCACATCATCACGGGAGCCGACTGCTTCCATACACAATAGAGCTACAAACAAAGCAGATGGATAATTGGGTTAGCTCTTCCTGTCCCTTGCAGACTCCCATTTCTAAACAAGAGGATGGAAAGCCAAGATTAACCCTTGGGCCTCGTATAGTCCAGTGGTTCAAAAGATAGATCATAGTCCTTTCTGACCAAATGAAGCATGGCTTCCATGTCTTTGTAGGGGGAAAATCAACATGGGCAGTAATCAAAAGGTAGAATTCGGGCAACCAGGCTCCTCCAATTCGCAGTGACGAGACAGATCTCGTCACAACATTATAAATATAGAGACATGACTAAAACCTTCAGTACAAATATTACATAGCATTAAAACCTGATACAACAGAGTATAATTATTTCATAACCCAAAATAAAATATATAGTAACATAATTATTTTTTTTGCATAAATACCCAGGAGATTTAACAAAAGTGTAGCAAGACCAGGTATACATATTATGTTATACTTGTATGAGTAAACTGTATCTCAACATATTTTAAAAGACCCTTTTGTGGAATATAATAAGGGTCTGTGTTTTATATCCTTACTCATTTTACCTACTGACATTTATTAATTCCAAGATCTGCATGTAACACCTTAGTTTATGATGATAACCTAGACATGCAGTGTGGATATCCAAAAAAATAAAAATGTTTATCTTATTCTCCAGCAAAGTTTTTCACATATTATAAAAAAAGCAATGTTTCTCAATACTTACAGGGGGCCTCCGGCCATGGCTCGTCCGGATAGCCTGCTGAAAAGCTGCATCATTCTCTAAATCCTACACGGGTGAACAGAATAATTTCCTTTTAACTACAAACAATAAATTTGTGATTCTCAGATGTTAGTGCTTTTATATTGCAAAAATAAAATAGGTTACTCTTCTTCATCTATCTACTGTACACTGTAAATATGATGTTATTAAATGAAATGAGTGTGAATATGTACAAACCGAGTAAGACGTCCATCTTCAATATACATAAAGCAAAAAACATACAATAGCAAAGAGAATGAATAGGATAACTATTGTGTTGTACAGATAATTTTTGGAAACAACACTTTATTTATAAGGTAGATGTAACATATTCTTCTTTAAATATATCTCTTTAGTATTCAGTGACACATTATTACATATTTACATAGTAATTGAGGTTGAAAAAGTCCATCAAGTTCAACATTTTTAGATCTCCTCTAAATCTTATAATATGTTGATTAATTGTTAGTTGTTAATTGATCCAGAGGAAGGCAAACAGACAAACCATTGAAACATTGTTCATGGGGGGGGGGGTGATTCCTTCCTGACTGAAGATACTGGCGATCGGATTCCTCCCTGGATCAATACTCCCTCTCTAATTATACAAGATAGCCCTGTATACCCTTTTTATTCAAAAATATATCCAATCCCTTTTTAAAGTTATCTATCAAATCTGCTGTCACCACCTCCTTTGGTAGAGAATTCCACAGTTTAACCACCCTTACTGTGAAGAACCCTTTTCTTTTTACTTCTAACCTCAAAGGATGTCCACTTGTCTGTTGAAAACCTCTTGGCACAGAAAAGTTCAAAAACCTTATATTGATCCTGGGTATATTTATATAAGGTAATCATATTCCCTTTACGTGTCTTTTTTCTAGAGAAAATACATTTAATTTGGACTTTCTTCATAACATAGCCCCTTTGTCACTGCCCCCTTTCCAATGACTGAATCCTGGTCCATTGAGCCACCATAGAGGACCGACTGCTCCATTGGAAAATGGGTAGGGGAATTACATTGCCACATGGGCAATATGGGTAGGTGGGGTGAATAGCACTAAGACATAGGGCCATAGTGTACTACCATGCTTCATGTAGTCTTATGGCATATGCCCCTGCCTTATCCTGTATACTGTATGTAATTTCCAATGTAATAATACTATATTCTGTGTTATTTTTAATATTTTTAATATTTAAACTGTGACTGAGTGATCATAATGGGGTTAAAACAGGGTGTGAGGAGTCTGCAGTAATCAGACTCCTCTATTGTGCCGTTATCTGTTCTGGCCCATTGATAGCAAATTAAGTTAATCCAATCTGCCATGTACTCTATCTAAGGTCTGGACCACTCAGACACAGACATAGCTGGATATGTATTAGAAGTTAGCTCTATTGTTGTCAGGTGTCAACTATCAAGGTTACGGTTAGACCCCATGTGGGGTCATCTCCTGTAATTGTCTGCCACACCCTCTCATTGTTACATTGTGGACACCCTTTATGTATCTAACTGCTATAAATATTGTTGACTTTTCAAAAATAAAACAGTTCACTTCTGGAGACCTATAGAAATTGTGTGTCGCTTATTTTGCTTCTGGTGGCTGCGATACTGAACCTATCTCCACCATGCAAGTAACCAGTCCTGGTCATTACCACCGGAAGGTTACTGAGACTCCTGGAAGTGCTGATTCCTGATGGAGAGACCCTGACTGATACAGAAGTCAGATATAAGGGTGCTGGTGCCGAGATTTCCAAGAACCCAGTGGGTAGTTAACCTGTAGTCTATAGCAGGTGGCCCTGGGTAGTAATAGGCCCTAATCCTGGATCATCACACTCTCCATTCCCCTTATTAGTTTTGTTGCCCTTCGCTGTACTTTTTCCAGCTCTAAAATGTTTGTTTTATGAAGTGGTGCCCAAAACTGCACTCCATATTCCAAATGAGGCGTACTAGGAATTTGTAAAATTATTAGTGCAAAGATATCAAATGTGCAGCTGTAAAATACGGTAAGATTATTACCTCAGCGTCAAAAGTAGGATTGTAATCATTATAGCCAGAATAGAGATCCTCTTCATCTTCTTCGGGTACCAGGTGGACGTGTTGCATCATAAGTGTGGAAACACAGGTTCTGTCAGCTGTCTAAAAAAGCAACAAGAAAAGAAGAGTAAAAAAAAAAAAAGGAAAATAAAGACACATTACATGATTTCATATATAACATGCTAGTTATGCTTTATTTAGATATAAATATATTTCTTCAATATACCATAAGTGTTTACAACTTATATTTTGTTCACATCACTTCGCTTGACAGATTGTGTGATCCAGCTGCCTTAACTGAATTTTTATCTAAAAGGGGGTTAACATTATTTGCATGAATGATACCATTTCTGTGGATGTTTAAGCTGGGGTGGTGCCCCGCCAGCACATGAGATGACTATGGTCCTCTACCTGATTCAATTCACACTATTATTAGAGGGCTGAAGTATTCCTTTAAAGGGACACAGCAACAACCCAATTATATGTGCGAGCTTCCACAATGCCACACACAAAACAGGTAAGGGCCTAGAAACATTTGTATGCATGAACTATGGGAAAGGCCTTTGCAGGAACTGCTTGGAAGGTTTTGTGAGTGAAAAAGCTTTTAAGGACAAACTTCCATATACTTCTAAAACACCAATCAGGGTATTTAAATAGATGCTTCAGCCCTCTAGAGTGTGAATTGAATCAGGTAGAGGGCAACATATTGTTCATACAAATGTTGTTAAATTCATTTAGATGACTTACACCTCAGCCTGTGACACAGCAGGATGCCCATCTGTTTTTCTGTCATATAAACGTCTCTTTGCATAGACCATCAAGTCAAAGTTAAGGTGATTGAAGCCTTTACATCAGTCACTACAGCAGTAAAATAATGTAATTACGGTAGTTTACAAGGACATACCCTCCTGAGAAGATAACAAGTAGCATCAGAGAAGAAAGGCAAATGGAACCATGCATTGGAAAATAATTTCATATAATAGTGACTAAATGTAAGGGTTGTGTTTTTTTTTTATTATTATAGGTTTCTAATACATTTTGCTTATTTGTTTATTCAAAACATCACATAGAAAACAAGTGGTGCTTTAGTGCCCATTAGACAGCTAATGCTAGCTGCTTACATCAGACATACCTAAGTGATAAGAGCCCAGGTCAGGCTGCTGCTCCAGTGATGTGTGTGGCTGGTCTGGGCCTGGTTACTGTTCTCCTCCTAGTCAGTATGTACTTCAGGTATGTGATCCAGGTTATTAACAGTAACAACGTCCAGATCCCCGGCTCTGCTAATCATGCGACAACCGTTTGTTGATGTCAACGAGAGCTCCAAGGGAATCGCTCCCATCATACATTTCGCACCGATACAGCTGCTGATTGGCTGAGAGCTGACGACGTAAACTAGTTACTCCATTACCTTTACGTCGTTGCTAGACAACGGAGAAGCTAACTGGCAGTATCACAGACAGCCAATCGGAGAAAAGAAGGGCGGGGCTAAACGCAATTTACTCCGGGGCTAAACGGATTAAACTGCAGTTCCAATGCTAGTGTACAGCAGCCAGCCTGTGGCTGTTGGTCTTAGTGTAGATGCAGCTCATTGCTGCTGTGGAAAGTAAGGATAGAGATTAATGTATAACTAGCGTCTAAGTATTACCAATTTACACATTTTCAGTGGTGCATCCCTCCCGTCAAAGCTTGTTTCCATAGCACCATACAAGATTGAAAACTCACAAACTTGCAATCTAAAGGGTTTGGGTGAGGTACAGGAGGGCGATAGATGCAAGAAGGGAGTGTGAAAGCAATTGGTTCAATGTGGGTGTTAGTGATATTAAGCTATATGATGGTGATAATATTTTGTATTTATTTTTAGTGATTTTTCTGAAGGTTTTGAGGCAGGAAGATAGTCTTGTTTAGCGAGACATGGAGTTTCAGATAGTAGGGGCAGCACGAGAAAAGTAATGGAGGCGGCAGTGAGAGGAGGAAAGAAGGTCATTAGCAGAACGAAGGGGGCGCTTGTGGGAGTATTTTGAAACAAGAGCAGAGATATAAGGGGGTGCCCTGTTGTTGAGGGCTTTTTTTTTTTTGATTTGAATGATATTAAGCCGTGGAGTGTGCAGATGTGCCTATTAAGGCTGAAGGTGATAAGCTTTTGGATCTTTCCTGTTTGTTGGTCATGCGCAGTGGTGCCCATCGGCCACTAGGTGGTGCGGCCGAAGGGGTCCATCAATTTCTTCACAGTAAACCGAACGCACTTAACCCTAACACCCCTCACCCTAAGACCCCTCATCCTAACGCCCCTCACCCTAACACCTAACCCTAACACACCTCACCCTAACACTTAACCCTAACACCCATAACCCTAACACCCCTCACCCTAATACCTAAACCTTACACCCCTCACCCTAACACCTAACTCTAACACCCCTCACTTTAACACCTAACTCTTACACCCCTCGCTCCACCCTAACACCTAACCCTAACACCCATCAACAGTAAACATAAGAAATTGACGGACCCCTCGACCGCACCACCTAGTGGCCGATGGGAGGCACGGCACACCGGTTGCCAACAGAAAAGGTCCAGGCTTTTTTAAACAGATGCATTTTTATAGATTTTTTTAAAGGTTTTGATGCAAGAAGATAGTCTAGTTGAGCGAGGCAAGGCTTTCCAGAGAGTATGGGCAGCAGGAGAAAAGTCATGAAGGCGGGAGTGAGAGGAGGTGAAAAGAGAGGACGAAAGAAGAAGGTCATTAGCAGAACAAAAAGGGCGGTTGGGGATAGTATTTTGAATAAAGAGCAGAGATATAAAGGGATGCACTATTCTTGAGGACCACTGTTGTTGAGTACTTTATACAGTTGCAAGCAAAAGTATGTGAACCCTTTGGAATGATATGGATTTCTGCACAAATTGGTCATAAAATGTGATCTGATCTTCATCTAAGTCACAACAATAGACAATCACACTCTGCTTAAACTAATAACACACAAAGAATTAAATGTTACCATGTTGTTATTGAACACACCATGTAAACATTCACAGTGCAGGTGGAAAAAGTATGTAAGAACCCCTAGACTAATGACATCTCCAAAAGCTAATTGGAGTGAGGTGTCAGCCAACTGGAGTCCAATCAATGAGATGAGATTGGAGGTGTTGGTTACAGCTGCCCTGTCCTATAAAAAACACACACCAGTTCTGGGTTTGCTTTTCACAAGAAGCATTGCCTGATGTAAATGATGCCTCACACAAAAGAGCTCTCAGAAGACCTACGATGAAGAATTGTTGACTTGCATAAAGCTGGAAAGGGTTATAAAAGTATCTCCAAAAGCCTTGCTGTTCATCAGTCCACGGTAAGACAAATTGTCTATAAATGGAGAAAGTTCAGCACTGCTGCTACTCTCCCTAGGAGTGGCCGTCCTGTAAAGATGACTGCAAGAGCACAGCGCAGACTGCTCAATGAGGTGAAGAAGAATCCTAGAGTGTCAGCTAAAGACTTACAAAAGTCTCTGGCATATGCTAACATCCTTGTTAGCGAATCTACGATATGTAAAACACTAAACAAGAATGGATTTCATGGGAGGATACCACAGAGGAAGCCACTGCTATCCAAGCAAAACATTGCTGCACGTTTACAGTTTGCACAAGAGCACCTGGATGTTCCACAGCAGTACTGGCAAAATATTCTGTGGACAGATGAAACTAAAGTTGAGTTGTTTGGAAGAAACACACAACACTATGTGTGGAGAAAAAGAGGCACAGCACACCAACATCAAAACCTCATCCCAACTGTGAAGTACGGTGGTGGGGGCATCATGGTTTAGGGCTGCTTTGCTGCGTCAGGGCCTGGACGGATTGCTATCATCGAAGGAAAAATGAATTCCCAAATTTATGAAGACATTTTGCAGGAGAACTTAAGGCCATCTGTCCACCAGCTGAAGCTCAACAGAAGATGGGTGTTACAACAGGACAACGACCCAAAGCATAGAAGTAAATCAACAACAGAATGGGTTAAACAGAAGAAAATACGCCTTCTGAAGTGGCCCAGTCAGAGTCCTGACCTCAACCCGATTGAGATGTTGTGGCATGACCTCAAGAAAGCGGTTCACACCAGACATCCCAAGAATATTGCTGAACTGAAACAGTTCTGTAAAGAGAAATGGTCAAGAATTACTCCTGACCGTTGTGCACATCTGATCTGCAACTACAGGAAACGTTTGGTTGTAGTTATTGCTGCCAAAGGAGGTTCAACCAGTTATTAAATCCAAGGGTTCACATACTTTTTCCACCTGCACTGTGAATGTTTACATGGTGTGTTGAATAAAAACATGGCAACATTTAATACTTTGTGTGTTATTTGTTTAAGCAGACTGTGATTGTCTATTGTTGTGACTTAGATGAAGATCAGATCACATTTTTTGACCAATTTGTGCAGAAATCCATATCATTCCAAAGGGTTCACATACTTTTGCCTGCAACTGTATGGTGGGTCATGATTTTAAATTTGATTCTGGGGGATCTGAGAAGCCAGTGAAGTGATTGACAGAGAGGTGCTGCGTTTCGTATGGTAGACAAGTCTAGTAGAGTCATTCATTATGGATTGGAGTGGAAACAAATGAGAGATGGGGAGGCCAGCAAGTTGATGAGTCAAGATATGATGAGAGACTGTATTAGAATTTTAACTTTTTCTTGTGTTAGATATTGACATGGTTTGGAGATTTATTTTAGGTGAAACTGACAAGATTTTGATTTTGATTGTATGTGAGGAATGAAAGAGTGGGAAGGGTCCAGTAGAACCCCAAGATAACAGGCATGGGAGGTGGGGTGATGATGGCATTGTCAACACAGACAGATATTTGAGGAGTGAAAAGTAGTAGTAGAGCGTACGAAAATTATGAGCTCCGTCTTTGACATATTGAGTTTGAGTTGATAGGCAGACATCAAGGAGTATATGCTAGAGAGGGGGGATAGATCTGGTGCCGAGAGGTAGATTTGAGTGTCATCTGCATACATCTGCAAGTGCATGCTCCATAATGCCAAAAGCTTGCCAGGAAAATAGGAGAGTTATAATTACTAGATAATGAGAAATGGGATTTAATAGGCATTACTGAAACATGGTGGGATGAATCCCATGACTGGACTGTTAATCTGGATGCCTATAACCTATTTAGAAAAGATAGGGGTAATTGTAAAAGAGGAGGAGGGATTTGTCTGTATGCTAAGCCTGAGTTTAGGCCTATAGTCAGAGAAGATATTTATGCTGGAACTAACGGTAATGTTGAATGTTTGTGGGTAGAGTTAAATAGTGGAGCAGCAAATTCTAAAAGAATATCGGTTGGAATATGCTATAAACCCCCAAATATAATTGAAAGTAAGGAAATGCAATTATTGTTACAGATTGGAAATGCAGCTAAGCATGGGCAAGTTCTAATAATGGGAGATTTTAATTACCCTGAAGTAAACTGGATAAATGAGACCAGCAGTTCAGCTAAGGGGAGCAGGTTCTTGAGTACGCTCAGGGATCATTATCTGGTCCAGGTTATACAAGAGCCTACTAGAAATGGGGCCATCTTGGATTTAGTCATCACAAATAATATTGATATAGTATCAAATGTTGAAATAGGGCAACATTTGGGAAACAGTGATCAAAACATAATCTCATTTAAGATTGAATTTAAAAAAAAATGTAAGGGGCCAACAAAAACTCTTAATTATAAAAGGGCAGATTTTAATAGTCTAAGGGCAGCAATACATTGTATAGACTGGGACAAATAACTGACAGGTAAAAATACTGAATATAACATGGAGAAAGTTCAAATCCTTACTAAATAAACATACTTATCACCATATACCATGTGGGAATAAAAGTAGAAGGAGTAAATCATATCCCATGTGGCTTAACAATGAATTAAAGATGAAGGACGGAGTAAAAAACAAGCATTTAAATTATACAAACGAGGGAACAGAGACAGCTTTACGCAAGTACAAGGAAATCAACAAGGCTTGCAAAAGGGCTATTAGACTGGCTAAAATAGAAAATTAAAAGTTAGTTGCAAAGGAGAGTAAGACTAGCCCTAAAATATTTTTTAAGTATATTAATGGGAAGAAGACCAGGAAGGAAGCTATAAGAACATTACAATGTGACACAGGCCATCTGATAATTAGTGACCAGGAAAAGGCCGATGAGCCAAATAGGTTATTTTCTTCAGAATGCACAAGGGAGGTACCAGTGGGTGGGACATAATGGGTCTACACTACCTTCACCAAATTACTTGTTTGTCGCAGGAAGAAATCCAAAAGAGGTTGGAAAAAATAAATGTTAATAAAGCCCCGGGTCCTGATGGAATACATCCAAGGGTACTAAGGGAACTGGGTTCTGTAATAACCAAACCATTATATCTAATTTTTCAAGATTCACTCACCACAGAGTCTTGAAGAGAGATGGGGGAGAAGTTGCAGATTGAGTGAACTTCAAAAGATGAGAATTAGAGGGAGGGAACTAAGGTTATGCCGTAAAAAGTGCATTAAAGTAGTATGATCACACCTCCACCTTGCTTGTTCCCAGGTCTAGGAGTGTGACTGAAGTGTAAGCACCATGTCAGAGTGCAGTAAGGGAGACAGAGTCTGATGGAGTGAGCCAGGTTTCACTGATGGCCAGTCGATTGAATCCATGAAATTATTAAAGTTTGAATACCATCAGCACTTAGACTGGACCAAGAATTGACTACAATATAAATTACCCTTTATATTAGTATTTGCACACTGTCAAGGCCTGACACATGTTTAGCTCAGGCGTTACCTGAACCTGACGCATGTTTAGCTCAGGCTTCATGTGAAGCAGATCTATTCTCCCATTGAATCTGTCAATTTACTAATTCAATCAATCAAAGAAAAAAAAAATCCTCCTAGGGTGTGATGGCCTGAAAAGAGGCTGTCATCTCTTTTCTGTCAATTATATAAGGGCATATTCATTTTATTATTATTAGCCTTTATTTATGAGGTATCAATATTTTAAGCAGAGCTTTATACACAGGAAAATAAAATGTAATACAATGAGCATGTGACACATTAAAGTCATATGGAAGGTTTGTGGATTCCACAAGGAATAAAATATACCGAAGGCATCTCACTTCTTTTATTTACTTTATCTTATTACGAAGTACTTAAAAGATCAGCTTTTACTGTCTAAAATAATACAATTTGTACTTGTTTGGGTCTGCCCTCTGTAGCTCATTCAGCTCATGAATACACAGACTGTGAAGTGCACTGTTTCAAATTAGCTTATCAGTGACTTCTCTCAAGTAGCATATTGCAGTATTCCATTCATATAGTATGCTTAACAAAATAAATAAATAGAAGAGCACTCTCCAGTAGGACAAACCCCCACCTTACATTATAAGCAAAGTAGCAGTATACTATGGAAGCACCCATGACACAAGCAAAGCCAGCAAGGTTTAATATTTTCTCAAAAGCAATTTTATGCTTATGTTTTTTTCAAACTTACAACAGTTCTTTATTTTTATTCTTACTGTTTGACATTTTTCTCTCAGGATTGTACAGGTCTAAAGTAAAAGAAATGTGCGCATGTTGTAGATATCAAAGTTAAATGTCTATAAAATAATCTGTGTAAACCGACCTGCCCTTCGCATGCCACAACACAACACTTGGCTTTTTTGGCATTTGATTAGTTTTAGCATATGATTAACAGGGTAAAGTGAAGAATCACAAATAAAGACTAACACCTCTCTATTAATAGAACACCACGAAGATTCCAAATATGGCGTAAATTAAAACTAAATGTAGTTACGGGTACTTTATAAGTATAATGTTATTGAAGTTTTTGGTCAGCCTTTCTGCGTCTTTTTCCAGCGTTGATTTCTTATTTTTATTTTATTTTAGAGTGTTATCGTTGCAAATGACAGTCTCTGGGTTTACACATTTTCAGCTTGATTGAAAGTAATGGCAATAAAAATGCAGGGCATTGTTCTCAGTCTCCAACCACTTGCTACAATCAATCTGAGCTATTAGCATTTATTACACTATAACACAAATATGACATTAAGTTTTGTGGGAGGATCAGAAATACTGATTGACAGACAAAAATGTATTCAATGTAAGGCTATTGTAAGGCTGATTATAAAACAGCAACATGCATTTAGTAAATGACTCTCTAGAGTTTTAAACTGACTAATATTTGGAATTTATGCTATGTCCCTTTAAGTTAGCTTTGCACATAAGCAGATCAGAGATGCTTCTTTCCATCTCCCTATGCGTATCAGGGGGTGTGATCTGCTCTTCCCAAGGCAGGATTTAAAAATAGTTGAAACTGAGCATGCTCAGGTATTTGTAAGTGATCCATTGTCTGCAGTTATCCGCAACTTTGCATTGTCAGCGGTTATCTGCAACTTTGCATATGCTTATACTTGTCAATCAGTCCAGACCTCCTGTACATACTGTGCAAAGCTCAGTAACAGAAATCCCATGGAAGTCTATGGCCAGTTAAACTGTACTTTGAGTTAGAAAACCCCTGCACATCCTCCCGCTGTCCTAATAAAAGTCCCCTGGCCCAGGGAAGAGTGGTTGTGGATTGGCCAGCCATTACAAGATAGTAGAACCCCCAGCTGGCTTCAGCCATACTGGCAACATGGACTCCAAACAATCAATAGATACCCCACTGGGTCCAGACAATTACCTGTGCTTTGTTCAACTATTAGCCACATTAAATTCCCTCAACGTGTAAAACCGTAGCCGTAAACGTAGCCCCCAACACTTACGGGTATTAAATTGGCCCCGAAAACGACTTGCAGTAAGTGTGTAAAAACCCTACATGATGTCGAAATCTGAACTCCTTGGCCAGAAATCCTTTGATCTGTCAAGCCTGTAACTGTTACATAAAAAAATCGCAAATAAATTGCAACAAATCCACTGGCGTTCAACCCCGTAACCCGCAAATGGAGCCAAAAAGCCAACAGGTACTAGAGAGGACCCGCAAGGGGGTTAAAGTCCTATCCGTAGCACTGTAAAAGCAAATATCAACACACTACTGTACGGTTGTTAGGTATTAACATTAATAGCACAACATTCTCAAGCTTGCAAATCTGCAATATAAAATAAGTTTATTTCTGTTTAATTTCCGTGTTATATCGATCCCGGCAATCAATGTGTTAATACATATAATGGAACTCGCATGGACTTGAATATCATATTTACAGCTTTATTAATATTGCATTATTTCTGGAATGCGGATCCGATCGTAACTCGTAATTCAAACCCGTAAGGCTGACGATCTCTTTTATCATTGGCTCCGTCTAAACCCATAACTACGGGTTTGACTAATTGATCATGTTCACGGCTGTACACGTGACTCGCGGCATGGTTCAATTTAATAGCTCTGTAATGCAGCCAAATATCAAGCCTGCACCCTTTGTGGGTGTGCCGATGCTGCTAAGGGCTTAAAATTTAATTTGTGAGGGAGATAAGAATGACACAGGCTTGACACAGTAAACTTGATGGCACCTCAGCCCCAGAATTGACCCTGTAACCTTCTCCTCGCAGCCTATACTTGGGATTTCCACCAATCTGCGTCTGATTGGTTAAGATATTACCTACTGGTGTATTGTACCATTTTATTTCTCATCAATTGAGGATTTGAAATTGTCTGTATAGTTTGTTCAGCTAACAGATGATTAGAGTATATAGTGCACACTATGGTGCTTAGAATGAGGAGTTCAGTATAGGATTGAATGGGGATCTAGGGATCCAGTGACAGAGGGCAATTAGCGGGGCCTTTAACTTCTGCTAAACCAGTCTTTGTAGGGTCTCAGACATAGGGTATTCCTTACCACCCTTAACACCTGGTAAATATTTGTATGCATTCCACCCTTGACTATTTAGTAGTACATCAAATATTTTGTTAATCAATATTTATCTCATGATCAACAATGATGGTTAATGAATTGTACTTGTTTTTAAGATTGTAGATATTGCGAATGAATTGATAAAAAAAAAAATATATATTATCAATAAAAGTTATATTTTCTTAAATATTTTTTGTTGGCATATTCACTCTAACTAATTGTCATTCTCATTAGTTTATCCAGCTCTCATATTGTGTAGGTACATAATACTTTTGTTTAGGAAGATTATTTTTTATCATACTCATTTTACTGAGGAATTGGGAACAAGATAATTATTTTTGTGTGTACTTTTCTTTCCATATGTTTAATTTGTATTTTTTGCACTCTCTGGTCCTGCTTCCTTCTCCTCTTGATATAATTTGTGCTTCAGGTTCATCCCATTGGGTTACCAGTTTATGAGCCTATTATGTTCCACCCTATAAATATGTTGTGATTTTCCCAATAAAGGATGCTCTGTTTGAATACACATAACCAGCATGTGTGTTTCTTCTTGAATGATGCTCTAACCCTAGACAAGAGATTAGAGGCACGGCTTTATTATTTTTAATAATCCGGTAACCCTTGATATCCTGATTTCTTGAGTGATGGTCGTGATTGGCATGCTGAGCACCAGGAAACCAAAATCATTACAATCTAGGAGTATGTTCCTGTACTGGAAAGGCAAGAGGGGTTTGGAGTGAATGTGGTTATGACATAGGCCTTTTATTGGCTCAAAGTATCACAAGATGTCACTAGTTTCTGTGCCTCCTGTGATACTTGTCTTGCTTCAGTGGCTGTGGACAAGTGCCCAGGCACCCTTGCAGGCCATGCCCATGATAGAAATTCCCTTTCACCTTGTGCTTGTAGATACTATTGGCCCCCCTGCCAGGCCTAGTAAGTCAGGCAATAGATACATCCTCACGGTGGGGGATTAAGCCACCCGGTATCCCAAGACTGTTGCTTTTGGCCATATTGCAGCAGCATGGGTGGCTGATGCCTTGATAGTAATTTTCACCCAGTTTGAGTTCCCAAGAGAAATTTTGTCAGATCAGAATACCCAGTTTATGGCTGGGCTGAAGTGTGGAGTGAGCCAGCTGAGGTCGACCCCCAATCGTCCCCAGACCAATGGCTTGTGTAAGAGGTTCAATGACACCCTAAGGGCTATAATTAGAGCCTTTGTAGACCAGGAGAAGGGTTCGTATAAAGTTGTTTCCTATCTCCTCTTTGCCTACAGAGAGGTTGCTCAAGAGTCAGCAGGGTTCTTTTCCTGTGAACTCTTGTATGCGTGGTGAGTGAGGAGTCCATTGGACTTGTTACAGAGTTTTGAAAAGGGAACCACCAACTTCCCATAGTGCTGTGACTCAGAGACAAGGTGGAGACAATGACTGGGCTAGCTAGTGTTCCTTCTAAATCGACTGGAAACAAGCTAACACCATCTGTATGGTAGCACTGGATGAGCAACAGCAGATTCAGAAGGCGATCCATGTGAACATGCTGAAGCCATACCTCAGTCAGAATCCCCAAGTAATGATCGTACGCTCCATAGAGTTGGGCTTTATGGCCAGAAGAAAGACATTACTTTCAGCAAAAACAAAACAGCACATTTTAGTTTGCGAAAAGGCATGTGGGAGACTCCCAAAATGTATGGAGAAAGGTGCTCTGGTCTGATGAGAATACAATTGAACTATTCGACCATCAAAGAAAACGCTATGTCTGGCGCAAACCCAACACATCACATCACCCAAAGAACAGCAGCCGGGACTGGGAAACTGGTCAGAGTTGAGGGAAAGATGGATGGTGCTAAATACAGGGATATTCTTGAGCAAAACCTGTACCGCTCAGGATGGAGGTTCACCTTCCAGCAGAAGAATGACCCCGAACACCCTGCTAAAGCAACACTAGAGTGGTTTAAGGGGAAACATGTAAATGTGTTGGAATGGCCTAGTCAAAGCCCAGACCTCAATCCAATAGAAAATCTGTGGTCAGACTTAAAGATTGATGTTCACAAGCACAAACCATCCAACTTGAAGGAGCTGGAGCAGTTTTGCAAGGAGGAATGGGAAAAAATCCCAGTGGTAAGATGCGACAAGCTCATAGAGACTTATCCAAAGCGACTTGGAGCTGTGCTTGCCGCAAAAGGTGGCTCTACAAAGTATTGACTTTAGGTGGGTGAATAGTTATGCACATTAGCATTTACTGTTGTTTTGTCCTATTTGTTGTTTGCTTCACAAAAAAAAAGTACAAGTCAGGGTTACGTTATAAAAAAATATTCAAATCTTTGATGAGCCCTAGGAGTACCATCAAATCTATCATAACCAAATGCAAAGAACATGGCACAACAGCAAACCTGCCAAGAGACGTCCACCCACCAAAACTCACAGACAAGGCAAGGAGGGCATTAATCAGAAAGGCAGCACAGAGACCTAAGGTAACCCTGGAGGAGCTGCAGAGTTCCACAGCAGAGACTGGAGTATCTGTACATAGGATGACAATAAGCCTTACGTTCCATAGAGTTGGAGCTTTGTGGCAGAGTGGCCAAAAGAAAGCCATTACTTTCAGCAAAAAACAAAATAGCACGTTTTGCGTTTGCGAAAAGGCATTTGGGAGACTCCACCATCAAAGAAAACGCTATGTCTGGGCAAACCCAACATATCACATCACCAAAAGAACACCATGACCCCAGTGAAATGTGGTGGTGGCAGCATCATGCTGTGGGGATGTTTTTCAGCAGCCAGGACTGGGAAACTGGTCAGAGTTGAGGGAAAGATGGATGGTGCTAAATACAGGGATATTCTTGAGCAAAACCTGTACCACTCTGTGTGTGATTTGAGGCTAGGACGGAGGTTCACCTTCCAGCAGGACAGTGACCCCAAACACACTACTAAAGCAACACTTGAGTGGCTTAAGGGGAAACATGTAAATGTGTTGGAATGGCCTAGTCAAAGCCGAGACCTCAACAATCCAATAGAAAATCTGTGGACAGACTTAAAGATTGTTGTTCACAAGCTCCAACCATCCAACTTGAAGGACTTGGAGCAGTTTTGCAAGGAAGAATGGGCAAAAATTCCAGTGGTACGATGTTCCAAGCTCATAGAGACTTATCCAAAGCGAATTGGTGGCTCTACAAAGTATTGACTTTAGGGGGTGAATAGTTATGCGCATTGACTTTTTCTGTTATTTTGTCCTATTTGTTGTATGCTTCACAATAAAAAAAAACAAAAAAAAAACATCTTCAAAGTTGTGGGCATGTTCTGTAAATTAAATGATGCAAATCCTCAAACAATCCATGTTAATTCCAGGATGTGAGGCAACAAAACAGGAAAAATGCTAAGGCGGTGAATACTTTTGCACGGCACTGTATATTTGCTTCCCTTGCTTCTATACCCTTCTTAATACATACTAATATTTTACTTGCCTTTGCAGCTGCTGCTTGGCATTGAGCACTGTTACCTAAGGTGGTTGTCCACAAGTACTCCCAAATCTCTTTCAATATCTGATAACCCTATATTTGCTTCATTAAGATTATTAATTGCATGGCTATTTTTCCTTCCCAGATGCATAACTTTACATTTATTCATATTAAATCTCATCTGCCATTTAGATGTCCATTCCTCTTATGTAAATCCCTTTAAATGGAAAGTACATCATTATCTGATTTAATTACTTTGAACAACTTTGTGTCATCAGCAAAAATGGAGACACTACTTTCCAGTCCCACCTTCAAGTCACTAATAAATATGTTAAAAAGGAAAGGACCTAATACTGAACCACAAGGAACGCCACTTAACACATTAGTCCAATTGGAGTATGTTCCATTTACCAGAACCATTTGCTTCCTGTCTTTTAGCTAGCTCTCGATCCATGAGCAGATATTTACTGCAATTCCTGCATCCAAAAGACTACATCCACTGAGTTGCCTTGATCCAGGTTCATAATAACCTCCTCATAGAAACTAATTAGATTTGTTTGACATGATCTATCCCTCATAAATGTGTTTACTTATCTCAGAACGTCCAGATTACAAGATATGTGGTTATATTTTAGAGCTGTAGTCTGTGGCTTGGTTGTTTGTTTTGAGGATCTGGTGATGCAGCCAACTTAACAATGGTAACTAATGCATAATACATCTTAACCAGTGGCGGTGCTAGCGTATAGAGGGCCCCAGTGCAAAAAAATGGATGTTGGGCCCCCCAACCCTGAAACCCCACCCCATGTTCACCCTAGGGGGAGTGAGAGAGAGTAAGGAGGAAAATAAGAAAGGAGGAAAAGTTAAGGTAGGAGAGGGAAAAGGGGAAATAGAAGAAGGAAAAAGAGCATAAAGGGAAAAGAGGGAATAGGAGAGGGGAAAGGCTTGAAGGTGCCAGAGGGAAGAGAAGAAGGGAATTTTATGTGATGGATCAGAACACAATAGTCTAAGTTGGTGAAGTGAAATAGGAAAAATATATACATAAAACTATTTTTTAGAAATAGAAAACAGAAAATTGGCATGTACATATGTATTCACCGTTTTTTTTTATGAAGCCCATAAAAAGCTCTTGTGAACCAATTACCTTCAGAAGTCACATATTTGGTGAAATGAAGTCCACCTGTGTGCAATCTAAGTTTCACATGATCTGTCATTACATATTACCTTTTTTGAAAGGCCCCAGAGGCTGCAACACCTAAGCAAGAGGCGCCACTAACCAAACACAGCCATGAAGACCAAGGAACTCTCCAAACAAGTAAGGGACAATGTTGTTGAGAAGTACAAGTCAGGGTTACGTTATAAAAAAATATCCAAATCTTTGATGATCCCTAGGAGCACCATCAAATCTATCATAACCAAATGCAAGAGCACACAGCAGAGACTGGAGTATCTCTACATAGGATGACAATAAGCTGTACGCTCTATAGAGTTGGAGCTTTATGGCAGAGTGGCCAGAAGAAAGCCATTATTTTCAGCAAAAAACAAAATAGCACGTTTTGCGTTTGCGAAAAGGCATGTGGGAGACTCCACCATCAAAGAAAACGCTATGTCTGGGCAAACCCAACATATCACATCACCAAAAAAACACCATGACCCCAGTGAAATGTGGTGGTGGCAGCATCATGCTGTGGGGATGTTTTTCAGCAGCTGGGACTGGGAAACTGGTCAGAGTTGAGGGAAAGATGGATGGTGCTAAATACAAGGATATTCTTGAGCAAACCTGTACCACTCTGTGTGTGATTTGAGGCTAGGACGGAGGTTCACCTTCCAGCAGGACAGTGACCCCAAACACACTACTAAAGCAACACTTGAATGGTTTAAGGGGAAACATGTAAATGTGTTGGAATGACCTAGTCAAAGCCGAGACCTCAACAATCCAATAGAAAATCTGTGGACAGACTTAAAGATTGTTGTTCACAAGCTCCAACCATCCAACTTGAAGGACTTGGAGCAGTTTTGCAACAAGGAATGGGCAAATATCCCAGTGGTACGATGTTCCAAGCTCATAGAGACTTATCCAAAGCGAATTGGTGGCTCTACAAAGTATTCACTTTAGGGGGTGAATAGTTATGCACCATGACTTTTTCTGTTATTTTGTCCTATTTGTTGTTTGCTTCACAATAAAATAAAATAAAAATAAAAACATCTTCAGAGTTGTGGGCATGTTCTGTAAATTAAATGATGCAAATTCTCAAACAATCTATGGTTATTCCAGGTTGTGAGGCAACAAAACGCGAAATATGCCAAGGGGGTGAATACTTTTGCAAGGCACTGTATGCTTAGCAGAAAGAGAAGATTCTGAGGATGGGGTACCACATTCTCTCCTCTGCTAACCTGTCTCCTGTTTCCCTCATGCCGACTGACTTGCCACCTGACCAGTGACAGTTGCTTTAATGTGTGCTGAGTCAGCATCTAGGCTTGTTCTCGACTCGACTAGGAAGGACAAATTTGCTGCTCCACTAGGTCCTTACCCCTGACACTTTTGCACTGAAGCAGGCATCTTATAGAGTCCCTGAGACTGCGCAGGGTGATATATGGAGGGAGCTGGATAAGATGTTAGAGCTAGGCATCATCAAGACATCCTATTGTCCTTGGCATCCCCTAAGGAAGGTTTTGTGTGGACTATAGGCAGCTAAATTACAAGACAACTACTGAGGCTTACCCTATGCCTAGAGTAGATAAACTGCTAGACAGGCTCGGACGTGAGCAATCTTGATTGTCTATGTGCTACTGGCAGATCTACTTGCGGAAACCTGAAGTTTACAGTCATGCCTTTGGGATGAAGAATGCCCCTTTCACTTTCAAATGGCCTTTTGACCACCTACTATGGGTTAGAGGAGTTCACCCTTGCATACCTGAATGACATTGGCATATTCAGCCATTTATGGCAGAAACCTGTGAACAGCCTAACCATTGTCCTGGGTCAGATCCAGCAAGTAGGTTTGACCATTCACCCTGACAAGTGCCAGTTTGCTAGGGTAGGTGCAGTACCTAAGGCAAAGAGTGGGAGGGAACCGCAAGAATTGGCCAAGGTAGCCTCGATTGAGCCATGACCCACTCCAGTGAGTAAGAGATAGGTACTTCAGGGTATTACCACCGGTTATTCACCATTAAAGTACTCTCACAAAGGCACTGACAGTCCTCACTAAAAAGAAGATGCCCTGGCTGGTACAGTGAGAGAAAGCATACTGGGACCTGTAAGCTGCCCTAACATCCCACCCTATCCTATTTGCTTTGGATCTCTTGGTCCAAACAGATGCCTCCAACTATGGCACTGGGCTGTTTTGAGTCAGGTGGATGCCAAGGGCAAGGAGCACTCCATTGCATATCTGAGCTGCAAGCTTTTTCCCAGAGAGGTTAGCTATGCAGTCGTCTGGGCCCCACAGAAACTATATCCCTACCTTTCTGGGCAAGAGTTTGTGGTTGTCACAGACCACAACCCATTGTGCTGGCTCAATAGAATCTACCATTTTGGTTTCTACTGATCAATGGCCAGAGGGGGGTCGAGCTTTTATCTACACAATGGGCATGAGGC
The DNA here is from genome assembly GCA_027410445.1 of Discoglossus pictus. Lineage (NCBI taxonomy): Eukaryota > Metazoa > Chordata > Amphibia > Anura > Alytidae > Discoglossus > Discoglossus pictus. The sequence continues at coordinate 426,898,404 of CM050164.1, forward strand.
ATCAAAAACTGCCAGTGCTTTATTTAGGGCTCATTAGTAGACAAGTCCTCTTGAGAGCAGACAGATTCAGGTGATAAAAGAAAATGGAACCATCCAGAAAAGAGTTACTGCATGTAAAAGTTGAAAATTTAAACTTTGTGTTTATTTCTAAATCATTGTACTCATTATAAAGTTGAGTTTTTTTAAAGAATAACATTTTAACATTTTATTTCACCCATTGAATGTTTGCCTTTCAAACTGTGTTACAACTGTTTATACTGTGTGCACATGTAAGAAATATATACTTTTGGATTTGGCAAAAATAAATGTTTTTATAAACTATTACTATTATATAAAATACTATTATATAATACTATTATAAACTATAATAACTTTTTTAAAAACTGTTTTTGTCCCCTCCTGGATCGGTAACCTGTCGTGGTAAAGGGGCTTGTGTACCTCAGTGAAGCTGTGAGCAAACCACGGAGGCTCACCCAAGATGGGCAGGTCAAAGTAGAGAGGTGAGACAAATCGCGGTCCACTGTAGAAGGAACTGGCAACCCACTCCATTATCTTTGATGTATAATGGATTAGCACAACCAGACACAAGATGTTCATGGCGTGCTGTGGTCCATAGGGTCACGGAGAGTTGGGTACGACTGAACAGCAGCAACAACAACAACAGTGTTATTGTATAATATAGTACAATTGTTTCCATACTATGTTTTTAGCGAGTATTTATCACCTCACTAATTTTGTTAATGTATGAAAAAAAGAGTTCACTGATCATCAGTGAAATTCCCTTGCTGTCCCCACATTTAGTTGGTGAAGCTCCTATTATAATGATTATATTAAAGGAATGGATGTTTTACATATTAGAAACATGTTTTCTTGCCTACATAATGCCTGCTGTGAGCCATAAATATGGCGAAAGTGCAGAAAATAAAAAATGGCAGATAATTCCTGATTTCTTTTTAGAATAAGGACCACTACTGATATATTTCCAAGTCAGTAAGGCCTAGCGCGTGGGTTCCCCTGGTGGTTCAGTGGTTAAGATTTGGTGCTTTCACTGCTGTGACCTGGGTTTGATTCCAATCAGGGGACCAATAGGTCACACCACCCTGAAGCCATGCAGAGTTGGGCAAGGTCAATACTGGGATGGGAGACCACCTAGGAATACCAGAAGCTGTATGCTGTGACCCACTGGCAACCTATTGCAATATACCAAGTGGATCAGCATGGTGTGTTACAGTCCATTAGATCACAGAGAATTGTCCTCAACTGAAAGACACAAACAAAAAAAGGCCAGGGCAGCACATTTTCATTGGGATGTAGGCTGCCTATTTCTGGGACTGTGCCATAGAGTAGTATATTGGTATGTATATGAATGCCTATAAGCAGTGACATGTTTATAGATATATGTGATCATTTCTGACAAACATGTGATAATCATGGAATGGATGAGCAGTAATGGCGGCATGATGGACCCTGAGGTAGCATTAACACAAACTATTCTCAAGATATGACTAAAAAATACACTGTCTTTGATGTTTAATTGCATAATACATACCACCACTTATTTTCTTTATAAACTGCTAGCCACAACACCTGTCTAGTTTAAACACACATTTCTGAAAGTAATTTGTCACAGAGCCATTTTTTCCTAATAATATAACATAAGTTGAAGTGCTTGTTAAGTGTAAATATTGTTTAATAAGTATATAATTAAATGATCTTCATGTGATCTGCACCTTAAGATATATGTGTGGTGTACAATTGTCCTGTGGCATAAAAGATTTATATGAAAGGAAGGTGGCACTGACAGAACTAATCACAGACCAATCACAGACAAGTTCTTATACAGGAAGCAACAGCTTTAAGCATCAGCCAATCAACACTCTCGTAACATTGTCTCTGGAAAAGAAAGTAAATAGTTCTACAGGGACAGAGTGTAGCTAGACTGGAGCTGCTGGTGGATCTGTCCTGCAGGCTGCACTTTGTGTAACAATAGCAGACTCTCCAACGTTGGACATGACTGACCCAAAGGGGAATATTGTGATTATTGGCAGGTAATTGTGATAATACATTATTATGTACAGTGGCTTGTATGAAAACATTTACATGGGAAATTGAACTTTTGGCAGTAGATAAAAAATATGTAAACTATATTTTATGCAAAATAATATAATATCTGTAATATATATATATATATATATATATATATATATATTATTATAACCGTTTATAAGGCGCCGACATATTCCGTAGCGCTGTACATAAGATAAGTTCCAGGCAAAGGTAAATACAAATGAACACATAGCAAAGCAAGGAGGGCCCTGTCTTTGAGCTTGGAATCCGGTGTCCCTAGCGCTTTCCCCAAAGCACCTTGCAAGATTGAAACTCGCAGACTTACAACCTAAAGGGTATTGTGTGTGGTAAAGTAGGGAGACAGAGGTGATGAGTGTGTTAGGGTGGAAGGTGATACGCTTCTTTAAAGAGATGCGTTTATAGGGAGGTTTTGAATGTTTTGAGGCAGGTGGATATCTGTTGGAGCGAGGCAAGGAGTTCCAGAGAATGGGGGAAGGACAAGAAAAGTCCTGAAGGCGAGAGTGAGAGGAGGGGACAAGAGTTGTAGAAAGAAGAAGGTCATTAGCAGAACGAAACCCTCCATTCTTTATAAGCTGTTAAGTTTGTTTTTTGCCATGTATTAAACCCCTGTACAGCGCTACGGAATATGTTGGCGCGATATAAATAATAATAACGAAGAGGGCGATTGGGGGAATATTTGGATATGATAGCAGAGATGTACGGGGGTATTGTTGAGGGCTTTGTAAGTTTTATATATATATATATATATATATATATATATACACATACATATGTGTGTGTGTCACTCAGTCGTCTACGACTCTCCATGACCTCATGGACCACAACACACCATGCTGATCCACTTGGTATTCATGGCACAGATACTGGAGTGGATTGCCAGTTCCTTTCCTAGTGGGCCACAGCATACAGCTCCTGGTATTCCTAGGTGGTCTCCCATCCAAGTATTGACCAGGCCCAACCCTGCTCAGCTTCAGCATGGTGTGATCTCTTGATACCCTGACTGGAGTCGAACCCAGGTCACAGCAGTGAAGGCACAGAGTCCTAACCACCAGGGAACATTAAAATATCTAACACTCAGGAGTTAGATATTATAGAAGCTTGGTAGGCTGTTTCTTGAAGCTCTTCATATGATAGGACTTTTGAAAAATATTTAGTAACCTGAAGTTCAAATTAGTGCTGGCAGGAAATTCCTGTAGATATTTATACACGCGCGCACACACAATATATATATATATATATATATATATATATATATATATATATATATATATATATATATATATATATATATATATATATATATATATATATAAAAGCAGAAATGATGTATAACCATTTGTTTAAAGCATGTTCCACCCCCACTGAAAAAAACAGGAAGCAGACTGTAGTTGTGGATAACCTTCTAAAGCAAAGAGCACCCATTGTCTTTCCTTCTTTTTCTTTATGTATTGATAAAGCATTTTTGTGAGGGAACATGTGAGAGGAAGCCCATTTCCTGCTTCATTTTGCTGACATATGTATGAATACTTGTTGAGTAATATGTACATAGATAAAGCAATATGTATTTAAAACAGAATTTCTATCTGTATTATTTGCAATGATATATATATTTGCACACATTTCCCTAAACGATTGCAATTTTGGGTCCTATCCTGTTATGGTTACGGCTCCAGTCCGCCGCTGCAGTGTGGAAGATGGCGCTGCCTATATTCCAGTGCCATATTCTTGAGTCAAGGCTTAGGTAAACGATTTGGGTTAGGTGAAAATTAGGGTTAGTTTAAGGGTTAAGCTACCATTCCAAGCTTATAATTTCTCTAACATATCGGCAGCCCCATCTACGGTTGGTCACCGCACTGCAGCGGCGGACCTGTGCCGTACCTATAACAGGATAGATCCCAATTTTGTTTCAGGGAGATTGACGTTGATAAATACAATATTAATAAAGGCACTGATGGATTTTCTTCAGCCTTGTAAAAGTCGCTCTTAATCAATTCAGTATTTTTGAAGGTGAAAGAAAACTTTAAGGACAGCCCACTTAGATATATTGAAATATGTTCAAAATGATGTTACCCAGTAAGAAGCAGCTGCTAGATGTCTTCTGCATCAGTTGTGACTTGGAGTTCTATTAAGAAAAGCTACAGGTTGGCCATCCTCCTGTGAACTAACCTACTGAATATTGCTTTCGATACTATATATATATATATATATATATATATATATATATATATATATATATATATATATGCCCTCACATGTATGTATTTTTTAGAGCCATGGAGCATCTGTTAATTCTTTGAGAGCATTTTTCCTTTATCTTCTGCAATACTTTCCTGAGCTGCCTAAGAAAGGGGGCTATATAACTTTTCTTGTTATATAGCCCCTTAACTAACAATAAATGCAATTTTTACAGGGAGTTTAGACAAGCCCATTTTGTTTTTTTCTAGAACTATTGGAAAAAACAGTGTTAAAATTGTATTGTTAATTATTGTAAATAAGAGGAAATGGAACACTAGTGTATAATGAGTATACAGCAATATGATCAGCCATGTTATTTTCCACATTAGTCATGTCTAAATGATAACACCCAACAAATCGGACAACTGACCAAAAATTTTCCTTCAGGAAAATTCCTTTAGGTTTAGGTTGATAAACAGTAACTATTTTTTATTGTTATTTTGAAACATTCACATGTTTAAAGTTAGTGGACTTGCACGTGAAAAGTTAGTGGCAGATCAAAGTTTAAACTTATGAATTTGTATTTACTGGAGTATGTGGGTGTCAGGTACTCTGCGTGGCCTCTACCACTGGCCAAGCCACACAATATAAATACATACAATAGTTCACAATGTATATCCCTTTGTATCTATTTAATTATTATAAATGACAAACATAGGGTTAACTTTGTATGTGTTGAAACAGCGCCAGATTCCCTGTTTCCAGAGATCGGTAAGTACAAGGATCATGCATAATCTCAGTGCATACTAACGAGGCTTGGCAGCGACTGAACGCCTGCGCATATTCAGTTTTGAGGCCTAGAAATATTTGAGCGCACTTATGTTCAGTTATACTGGGATATATGTACACACAAATACTTGTACGTTCTACCACACCATCCGTGTAACTTTGTTCTATTATACTCTCATAGTATATGCTTTTACTCTGAGCTAACTACCAAGGCGCCAATGTTATAAAGCACTTCCTCATATTCATTGTTAATTACTAAGGTGGAGGTTCTCAAACTGTGGTCCATAGACCACCAGCCGTCTTTGAGCAATATTCTGGGATTGGAAAAATCCATGAAACAAAATAAATAAATTAAATGAATAAGATTAATACAAATATATAAACAATTAGCATGGAAAGTGTGTAGATACTAGATATATTTGGTGCTTATGCTTATTATTATTATTATTATTATTATTATACTATAGCAGATTTAACAAATTCAACTGTGGAACCTCATTTTGACTTGAAATGTTCTGATAGAACTCAGATTTATTCAAAAATGGTAATTATTGGTCCTCAACTTGAAATAAAGTAAGCCCCATAACCTCAGTAACTTGCTAGAACCCTATAACTACTTTCCATAGATGCCACAAAACTTTCTGCAAAGTGTAACTTTTTTGAGGGTTAATGGGACCTTATCACACATTATATCAGAAACCGTCTCTCTATAATATTTTGGCTAAACGGTAACAATTCTTGTGAAAAAAAATTCCTGAACATTTTGTTTTGGTGTATTTATTTATTTCATTAACCTTTGTTAACAAAATATCTTTAAAATAAAGATTATGAAGCATTTGTGTTTGTGTTTATTATATTTAAAATGCACATACAAATCACGAAGATGCTAAAATATAACATTTAAGTAAAATGATTGATTATGGATGGGGTATAAAATGCTGTCATCGCTGAATAACAGTAGAAGCATTCAGTTGTGGCTTTTACAAATATGAAAAATAAGAGATATTCTAGTCCCCTACCACATAATTAGCACACATAATAGTTGTCAAACTACGAATCGTCGTCACACTTTGCGAGCTCGCAAACCGAAATTGCAGGAACCCCGAAGCGAGGGACGCAGTTTGGGCCGCATTTGCGGAAGGTGGCGGCTCCAACGTTGGCTGCAATGAACCTTCGGCTCATTGCAGGCTGCAAATGCGGACCCTTGCAAAGCGAGGGGCCGCATTTGCGGATGTGGAGGCTACCATGTCAGCTGCAATGAGCCAAAGTTTTATTGCAGGCCGCATTTGCGGAGGTGGAGGCTCTACGGCGCCTCACAAGCGGTTAGCACGCAATGACTAAATACCGAGTTACACAAAAAAATACGAGACGCGGGACTTAGAAAGAAAAAATTATGGAGTACGCTAAAAAAAATACGAGCTGCGGGACTTAGAAAAAAACCCATTCCGAACTCGCAAAAATATGACCTTAACGGCAAACGGCGCACAGCAGAAAACTTTAAAAAAACAATAAATACACACAAAAATTACATAAATAACTTACCCACAGCAAGGGGGGGGGGCGCCCTGACCTCTGAAAGTGAAGTTACACCTCAATTTAAGTCCAAATTACCGAGTTTAGACAAAAAAACCCTAAGCCAGAGAAAAAATGGCCGCGGAAAAAAACGAAAATAAGGCTACACGACCCTAAACATGCAAAACACCACCAAGCACATACAGCTTTTCCAAAAAGCCTGTTTAGCAAGGATGCTAAATCATCCACACCCGCGTACCACATACACATTTTACAACACTAACTTACAGAATGCGGAAGTACACAGCTACCCTAACGGCAAAGTATACCATGTGGCAAAGATATAATATAGATAAGAAAAAAGAGCAGCTTATCAATTATACTTTGCTAATGTGTTGTATTGTGATTAACACTTTCAATCTCCAGATATGGTTATTTAAACCTGAAACCACATATGGTTATACTAGGTATTGAGAGTTAGAAATGGTAATTGTACTCAAATCACAAAACGGCCATCAACATAAATGGCCAATATAGATAATCATATCCCTTAGTTAAGAAATACTACAATTCAACTTAGCTTTTAATTATATACCATTAAAATGTTATAGCAGGTATAACCTAATATGCACAAATAAAACACAATGTTTAAAACTCTATTATATACAGAAAATGTGTACTTGGCTTTTTGCTGGAGATCAGATCATAATGGTCTGTGCAGCACTTGGGACTTCAGTGATCCTCACTATTATGGTAGATGTTTAGAGAGCCAGAGATCACACAAACAAACATGTATCCCTCATATACACATATTGGTATTGCACAACACATAGCTAAGTATCATTTATAAGTTGCTCTTTTTTTTTCTTTTTTCTATGTATATTATGGCTTTTACAAATACTCAAACAGCTCATTCACATTTGAGTCACAGCACCTATTGTGACCCTATGTACAGATGTTCCAGTGGACTTGCACATTTAGAAGTTCTAGTCCTGATTCTGATTCAGTGCAGTTATATATGGCAACAAACCGTCATGAGCAGAAATATTTGGGTTAATGATAAATGTCACAGTCCAACTAGTCCACTATACTCCTTCCGTAAGTCGGATCCACCATAAGATTTGTTTGTTTAAAAAAAAAGTTTGGTCACATGTACATTGTTAGTTTAAATGTTATATCTGGCAAAGGCTTAAAAACAAAGCAATTACTGAGGTCGTGTCCCTCTCCCCTCAAGGGACAACAATTCCTAACCTGTCACCCCGCATGGCATCTACCAAAATATGTACAGCAAAGGCACAAAAATAATTTAGGTTTTAGGTTAAAAAAACTGAACAGCAAAACGTAGGCTAAGACATGACATATGAATATTTTACATATTTTAATAACAAAGGGTTGCATTTTTAAGGAAAGATAATATTAAAGTCCTACTTCCTTTTCTTCTCACAGTGTGTATTCCAGTAAAAACCTCCACTGTCCTAGTTTAAACTAATATGTTTAGTCAATTTAAAGTGTTGCTTTGTTGCACTCTAGCACTTTTCCCACAATGTTGTGTGTGTGTTTTTTATTTTATTTTATTTTTAATTACTTTTAATAACCTGATAAATGCCCTTTTAGGAGTCCTGGGCATAATATAACCATTGATGGCTTTTCATTCTACCCCAGTTTGATCATTTTGGAGATGATGTCCCTTTTCAACAGCACACAGTTTATGTCCCTTCTCCACAAATAAAATATCACTGTCTTGCACTAGCAAATATATACCCTTACTTGTTGTTTAATTGTCCAGTCGTGTCCAACTCTCCGTGACCCTATGGACAACTTCACGCCAGGCATATTGTTATGACTCTGGTTATGCTTATCCATATGGTTCTTATTAGCAAAGATACTGGATTTGGTTGCCAATTCCTTCTCCACCGGACTGTAATTTGTCTGAACTCTCTGCTAGGACCCTACATGGTATATCTTATAGCTTTGTTGATGTACAAGCTCCTTTACTACGACAAGGTAGCAACCCAGAAGGCGGTACACTGCTTAGTTCCCTCACACTTCTCTCACTAAAGGTGAGTTTACCATTTTTAAATATCTACACCTAAAAGTTGAACGTATTATGTGGCTGTTTTGAGGGCCACGTACCAGATTGTGAAATTTTTTGCCTAGCAATATTTAAAAAGTCACGGCAAAGTCAAACAACTCCAGACAGACATAAAGTTTCTAGGCATTTGGACAAAGGTAGGGAAAATATAAGAATTCTAGTTTCGTAGATGTATTTTAGCAGTGCTGTTAAGCATGTTGTGAAAAAATGCATAATTAATGTAATACTCTAAAATCACATTTTCTGAAATACACTGAAATTATAGAAAAAAATGAATTGGCTTAATTGGAAGTAGGTTTCCTAGGCTGGTGAGTTGGTGAAAAGGCTACTTGATAAGTAGTGGATACAATTATCTTGGATGGGAAATTCAATTCCTAGGGGGTCTCCTTGATTGTTTTTGCAAAGGAGGTGGAGTTAACATACAACATGCAAGAACAAATTACACTGTTTACAAAATAAAAATATCATCTTTTACAGAAATACTACTTTAAGATTGCTGTTTAAAAGAATAATCAAAATACAACAAAGCAACTGGAGTACACGGATCAAGTTATTGATATGTACTTATTCCAGAAATGATCACAATTATAGGACTAAAAATTAAAGTTACGCAAATGGATTCATATGTGTGGCAGATATTTATAGCATGCGACATACATGTCAAGAAGGACTGGATTTGCAGCAAATGAGATGAGGACTGTAATATACAGTAATTATGTCTGCGTCTGAACAATGCCTTACATTAGTTTTACTTTACAGATAGCACAGTGCATTACAAATATACCATTATTTAAGCAATCTTAGAAGTTAAGACTATAAAGGAATTGAATACCGTTGGCATACACCTAAAGTTTATCTTAAATATAAAAGTAGGCCGATACTTGCAACGGCCGTTGTCGGCAGATGTTGTAAATCATAGAACAGTCAGCTGATTTTTAGCTGTTCTTAGTGTCATTTATAAAAAAAAGCAATAGATCACTTTACAATATAATCTTGTGCTCTTTCACACCATGAAGAGCACTTATAGTGAGGTAAATGACCCTTTAAGTTGTCACAAATAAGACAAAAGGTTGTTGACCTTCATATATTACGCAGGAGATATAAATATATCTTCACACCAGAAAATACCCATCTCTACTACTAGGCTAATAATTAAGAAGTTTCAAATAACTGGAGCTGTGATGAAGCTGCCTGGAAGAGAATGCGTTTTGCTGCCATACACACGGAGGACGATGGTTTGAGAGGCAAAACATTTCAATGGATCCGTTGGTTGCATCCTGGAGTCAGCAAAACTACAATTAGACACCACCTCAATGCCAACAAACTATTTAAACGGCTTGCCAGAAGAAAGCATCTCTTGTCAAAAAATTAACTGTACGCTCCTGGAGACTGCTAAACATTGGGACTGTTCCATCTACCATTAAGACTGAACAGTCACTTCTACAGGGTCTCAGTAAGTGTCCCCGGGCCTCATTCCATCCACTCAGCAGAATCACTCCCCAACTGACATTTTCCCAGTTACATTTACCTTGTTTTTTTGCCTCTTGACCTAGAGCCACACATGCCACCACTCTTCTGTCTCTGAACTCATAACATGCCCTTCCACCTACCCTGTCCACACCCACCTATGATTTGTGTTCATTTATAGTGCAGCTTTAGCACTATAACCTCAATTTTTCAAAGCAGATACACCCACAAACATAATCAGTAATTAACTCTCTACTCTTTTCATTTACCGGTACTTGCCAAATCCTTATTTCTTCCTTTTAATTACTTCTCCTTTTTGTTTCATTAATCCATTTAGATTGTAAGTTTGCGAGTTTTCAATTTTGTAAGGTGCTTTGAAAAAAGCACCATGTATTTAAGAGCTTTCATTTTTTGCCATGTGTTTAACATTGTATTTTTTTTGTACTTAACCCCTGTATAGGCCTACAGAATATGTTGGTGCTTTACAAAAAAATGCACTGTGACTAATGCTGGTGATTATGTGGGCTGCCATGTATTGTGGCATCATGGATTCTATTCAATATCAGGAGATGTTAGATCAAAATCTGCCTGCCTCTGCTAAGACTGGGTGGTTGGCTCTTCCAGATGGACAGTGATCCAAAATATACCTATAAATCTATACAAAAATGGTACACTCACCACAAAATCGATATTTTGCAGTGGCCATCCCAGTCCCCTGACCTATACCCCTTTGAAAACCTATAGGGTGAGCCGAAGAGGAGAGGACCAGGGTTTCTGAAGGCTTTGGAGAGATTTTATATGGAGGAATGGTCTCAGGCCTCTTTATGTGCATTATCCCACTTCGTCCTGCATTATTACAAAAGTTTTAACTGCTGTTACATTTGCAAAGGGAGAATGCACAAAGTACTAAAAGCTGGGGTGCCAATAATTGTGGCACATGTTTCTGAGAAAAAGGAGTATTTTCCAAGGTGAAAGTATTACTAAAGCACAACACATATACAAACAATAAATATTTAAAGCATGCCTTCTCTACCTTACAAACATTAATCAGACTCCACACATAAAAAATAGAATTTCCAAACACCTTCTTGTCATTTTATGCATGCTCTATAGGATAAGGGACCGCTGTATTTGTAATGTTAATTAATGGTGAACTAAAAAATAGATTTAACTTTGAAAAGCTTTTACACTAACTGTTTAAGTAATTTTTGTGTCTCCATTAAACCATGGATACAAGACAAAACACCCACCTTTGGAATATTTTTGCAATCAGGGCTATAGACAAAGGGAACAAAATGTAGGAAAATGGAAAACATTGGTATAAATGTTTATTTTTTTAAATGATTGACCATAAGTTATTTTTTTCCTTCATAGTGGCTCCTCTAATAGTAATACATGTCCATCTATACTAGTGATGCTGTTTGTTTGAGCTCATAAGAGACTGCACAATTCCTGTCAGTTTAGTATTATTCATGATAGTGACTTCTTCATAACATCCTGTGATATTAAAATGTCTGTATACTCAAATTTGTGGGGGACTGTAGTAGTTGTATTCAGAGAGTTGCATTTACATAGTTATGTTTGGAGTATGATTTTCTTTTATGCCTTTCAGTCGTACTTAAAACTTTCATGCCTCCATGAATGAACCTCATCACCCATTCAGAAAAAAGTAAAATTAACTCGACTTTCTTTGACTGGTTTTATCCACTAAAGAACACTATTTACTACGGCAATTTTCACCAATTAGAAAGCATTTAATCATTTACATAGGAAATCCATTAACTTAGTACTTATAGTTTAATTATCCAATCGACAATACATATATTTAAGGGGGCTATATCAGAATATCATAGGGTTATTTGGTGCAGCCAGGGCATTTATAATGTAGTGACTCACCTAGGTATATCTCACTTTTGACCCATAAAAATACACTATTATGCTCTGTGCATTTTCTATATGGCAATGAGTTCAAATTATACTAAGTAAATGTGGACATAGAGTAAAGGAGGAAAGTTGGTTGATGAAACTGGTAGATCTCAGTGAAAGTCATACCAACCTAGAAGATGGCGGCAGCTTTTCGTTTACTATGTTCTAACTTGATAAAATGTAGAGGCATTATTTTATTACAATAATACCGTAAAACCCCTTTTATCCGGCACCCACGGAGACTCCCTATTGCCGGATAACTGTAGTTGCCTGTTAATCGAGAGTGCCCGATTTTAAGGGTCTAAGCGACCCTTAAACCCCCCAAAGCCCCTCAAAATGCCTTAAAAAAGGCATTAGCACCTAAACCAGGCCATTTAGGGCCCAAAAAAACAATTAGGAAAAAAGTTTTTTTTTTTTTTTTTTTTGCAGTTTCGAACTCCCGAATAGTGCCGGTTATGCCGGCTTAGCAGGAGGTTTTTTAATTTGGGGAATTGATGCCGGTGCTGGTTGCTTGAGAGTCGCGGTTAGTAGGGTGCTGGATAACCGGGATTCTACTGTACTTTTTTCATGATGTATTTCTGTATAAAGAGTTTATAAATGCATTCATGAAAATGGGGGTCATTTTCAAAGAGAAATTCACATTTTCATAATTTGATTTTTATTTTTGTATTTTTAGAAATCTTATGATGCTTAATATTTTGGTCCGGTGTTAGTACATTTTGGTAAACACAATTACAAAAATGATGCAAGTTTCTCCCACAGTCTTTTTTTCTAAATAATCGGAGACAAAAATATATTGCAGACATTTCTGTAGCCAAATCCATCAATTCTATGATTTTCCAATTTTCATGATCTACTATGTATGGTATAGATAAATAATAAACATAAGTATGTTTACTGAAGAAAAATACATGTTTGTAGGAAAATGAAAATCATACATTAAGTGAGAATATTTTAGTCGATTATTCTAAAATTTCAACCTGAATGGAAAAAATATTAATCTATTTTATAAACATTTATTTAATGCTATGAATATAAATATTCATGATGTTCACTTTGTAATGTTTTTGTTGACTTTTTTATTTACTCAGTGGTCTTATTGGACGCAGCTGGGCCATGGTGTTTGCAAGTGGAGGCTTCCGAGTGAAACTATATGATATTGTGAAAGAGCAAGTCACTACTGCACTGGAAGATATACGGTATGTTATTGAAACCTTCACCACTCTTTGTTACTTCTTACACCGAAAAAGCATTACGTCTTCTTTCTTTTTTAGGGCTGGGTGTTGAATATATTTTAAATGCACTAATTTATTATGATTGTATTATAAAACTATATATCAGTTGTAATATTGTTTATTTTCTAGAAGCAACGGGACCACATTTTGTCAAAGCACTGCAAAATTTACCCCATGCGTTATACGGTTCAAACTGGAACTGCGCCTCTCCATGGTTAACAAGAACTGACCGGCATGTGATGTTCAGTAACGTACAGGCTTGTTTGTAGTTGGTCCTCTGTACTTCATCATGTTTAACAATTAGCACATGTTGATGGGCATGTTAAAATGGTAAAAGACTTTGGGCCTCATTCTATTAGCGGCCGCAGGCTATCCGGCTATTCTATTCCCTTACGGCCGGGGATTCCGGCAGGCTTGCGGCCGGTGCCTTGCTATCTCTTGCGGCCGCTCGCGCCAGAGGAAAGCCTTTGATCTAAAACGACCGCAAGAGTTTCGGCCGTAAGAAATTCCTATTTGCAATTCAATTGCTCCGGGAACCCTCTCTGCAAGGCTAAAAACTAACCGCAGCTTACTTGCAGGAAACAGGTCCCACTAGCACCAATTAAGCACATAAAATAGCTCAAATAAAGCCATCCTGCACTTTGAGAAGGCTATAAAGGGATTTTAGGTGTTAGAAAAAATAGCACATAATTATCCGATACTCAAATCCGTAAAATATTTTATTTTTAATATCCGTAAAATATCCATGTAAAAAGTCCAGAGTGCTTGGAGCACCTCAGACCCGCCCACGCCGCAGCCGGAAAATAAACAGTTAATTTGAACTCGGGTTTGGGCTGATGTGCAAGCTTGAGAGGGGGTTACTTTTAACCCTTATGTCCCCCAATATGATCATTAGCATTTACAGAGCTGTACAGTGCAGGCTTGAATTTATTTTTGCGTTCTTAGATTTCAGAGCTTACGGCCGGTTCCAAGATATGCGGCCGGCCGTAAGAGGAGATCCTTGCGGGGCCGTATAATAGAATCGCGAGTTAACAGAACCCCCGCAAGGAATCGCAGCCTTACGGACGATTTACGGCCGCTAATAGAATGAGGCCCTTTGTATCTCCATTCCATGACCTGATCTTGTGATTCTATTAGCTTCTCTATGAATTGTGGTTACGCCATTATACAGTGTTAGTTAGTACCTGATGGCTGTGTTCTGAAGAAGGTGCTTTAAGGTCCAGTAAAGTAGGTAACTTGAAGAAAATGTGCAATTTGGAATAGTTCATTCTTTATAGGGCCAAGTAGCCTTTAAAGTAGAAAAGCTTCCACCAACTTTTACAGAATATATAAAACTCTGAAAAAGGGTAATGGCGCCATCTAGTGTGGATGAATGAATATAGTTATTTCAGTTCCTTGGAGAAAAGTTCATGGCATGCTGAGATGTGTCATATGTTGAGGAAGAGTTCACTTGCATAAAACTTCCTTGTCTGCTTTTGGTTAAACATTTTATTGATTTGCTGATAATAATGGGTCTGGGTATTGATAAAGAAATACTTTATAGACTCTAAGGTTGGAGGTTATTACAAGGTAGACTTCTAAAAACTTTCTTACATTTGAAAATTGTCCAAATGTTCTGAAGTGTTACAACAGATTATGTATCTCAGTAATTTATATAGTTCAAAATATATTAATGTCATCCAATTTGGACAATCTTCAGAAAGTATACATTTCAAAGAAACACGATAATGCAGATATTTACTTTTAAAACACATATGTTGAATATTTGGCATTTATTGAAAAGGTATAATTTACTATAACCAGCCTAATTTTTTCACAATACTGTATATATAATTTATATATGGAACTCTCCCACATTTTTTTAAAATCAGGAGTCTGCAATTATTTATCTTTCCATGAGATACGCAAATAATTTAATATAAAATACAAGTGGAACTGTAGTTTTATTGCTTCTTGAATTTGGTCTTAAAGGCATGTTTAAGTTTCCAGGATTATGAATGCATCTGATAAAACATTCGTACTAACTCTCTAAATCTCTTGAGTTTGCAAGCAGTTGATTTTCAGAGTTATCACCGGCTAAAATTAGCATAAAATTCATAATTTGTTTTGGCCAATCAGAGGCAGCTGTAGCTAATACATTGTATCAATCTATGATGGCAGTCTTTGTATGAAGGAATCATGGGATGTGTAGTCCCTTGCACAAGGAAGTGGGAGAAACCAGACACTGATGAGTAGATCTCTTCATTGTGCTACTGTTGGCTTAAAGGTTTGTAAAGTGTTACAATCCATACACAAATGCAATCTTTCTATTGGTAGGTACACTGCGTCTATGTAAGCAGCTTTAGGGGGTGTGGAAAACAAGTTTTATTTTAAAATAAAATAAATCGGTTTATATTCTCGGTCATTTATATAAGGGCAGCATATATTACTTGTGATTAAATTAATCCAGCTTTGTAGTAAGGGTATTTTTACTAATCACACGTGGATTGTATTCTGGGGTATAAAAGATTATATTTTTTCTTTTTACTTTTCTTTTTTCTTCGTGGAGGTATTGTGCTACATTTTTATGCCTTACAGGACTAATTAAAGTTTTTATTTTATCACAGAGGCTTAAATAACCATTTGTGGTCGGGTCCCTCACCCACGGTCTGAGAGAACCGGCAAGAATGAGGCCGATTCAAACTCATGGCTCTGCAGCAATGAAAAATGCCCTCGCGGACACATGCGCAAAAGGCAGCAAAAACTGGACGGGGAGCGGTGTAAGTAGCTGAAAAGTGGCAAGTGCTACGGACGTTGTGGCCCTATAAGAGAGCCGGATGAGTCCTTTGTTATGGCAAGGACAGCTGATGATTATCATAATCAGCAACATGGTGCAAAAGCTGCACAGGGAACAGTGCGGTGTTGCTGACCTGTAGTAGGTGCTAAGAGGGTCGTACAAGTCCTTGGTTATGGCTAGGACAGCTGAATGATGTCCGAATTGACAATGAGGTGCAGCGAGACCGCCACTGAATGGAAAAATGGCAGTAGGAATAATAGTAAGCAGGACTAAAGGACAGAAAGAAGATAGATGAGGAGAAAATTCGAAAATGCAGAACGAATAATGAGCGATAGGAGCCAAAAAGGGCAGCATAGTTAGAAAAGGACAGGCTAAGCGACTGGTAGGCAAAGCGTAAAAGCCAAAAAAGCTGAATGAAAAGGAAAACTCCCAGCGTAAAAGCCAAAAAAGCTGCATGAAAAGGAAAACTCCCAGCGTAAAAGCCAAAAAAGCTGCATGAAAAGGAAAACTCCCAACGTAAAAGCCAAAAAAGCTGCATGAAAAGGAAAACTCCCAGCAAAAGGCCCAGTGAGGCCAGCGATTAAAGGAAAAAAGAGCATCAAGCTTGGTGAGGCCTGCATGAAGGCCAACAGGGGAGCGCTGAGGTACACCCTCCCGGCACAGACTCAGAAATGAACTGCAGAGTACGAGGCTTAAGAAGGCTGAGAGACCCCTTCCACAGGAAGAGGAGAGGTGGGGAGAGCCCCTCCCATAGGAAGAGGAGGGACCAGATAGAGCCCCTCCTGAAAAGGGGAAGGATGGAAGACGGCCCCTCCCTCAACTACCAAGTACACCTGGCCATATATCCTTTGATACATCTTAAAATGGTATTTGCTCTTTTTATTACAGGCATGTCGGTG
Organism: Discoglossus pictus; assembly: GCA_027410445.1. Classification (NCBI taxonomy): domain Eukaryota; kingdom Metazoa; phylum Chordata; class Amphibia; order Anura; family Alytidae; genus Discoglossus; species Discoglossus pictus. The sequence goes on from CM050164.1 coordinate 426,915,363, forward strand.
GCCCTACCATAATCCATAAGGATGATTCAATCTCAACAGTCTTGCAAAATTCTAAGGTTTCTGGATCAAAGGGAAGACTAGAAATAAAACTTCAAGGTATGCCTTTTGCTTGGAGACACCAACAGCCTTTGCCAGAAATGCATCAAGGATCAAATAGTGAAAGTGGATGTTGCAAACCTGTGACAATATAGTGGTAGGGGCTATTACTGTCCAGGGCCACTTGCTATAGACTACAGGTTCTTGGAAATCTCAGCACCAGCACCCTGATATCTGGCTTCTGTATCAGGCCTGGGTCCTTGCATCAGAAATCAGCACATCCAGGCTACCAAGAGTCACAAGATATGCTTCTTCTTTGGGGGGCTTGATAAGACTTGATACAGTCAAACTGACCCCAGCAGGATCCTCAAGAATATCCCAGTACCTCCCTCCTGCAGCCATCCAGGAGAACAGGCGCAAAATAAGAGACACACAATTTCAATATGTCTGCAGAAGTGAACTGTTTTTATTTTGAAAAGTCAGCAATGTTTATAGCAGTTAGATACAGAAGGGGGGGGGGGGGGGTCACAGTGTAACAATGAGAGAATGTAACAGACAATTACAGGTGATGACATGGGGTCTAGCAGTAGCTTCCTGAGAGCAATAGGCTTAACTCCAATAGACATCTTGCCGTCTCTTAACACATGTCAGATGTGATTAATTTTATCTGGCAAACAATTGGACAAAACAGATTACAAATACAATGCAGGTGTTTACGTACATAATCCAGTGGCTGGAGCCAAGCTTTCTGTCCTTAAATGGGCTAAGACCCAGGAACTGGAAAAGGGGTCCATGACAAAACCTTACCACTGCACAATGTACTCCAAATTCCTTCTCAAGTCCATCACCTACATCTACCAAGGGGAGTCAGTGCACTCTCTTAGCTGACAAAGGAAGACAGTCAAAATAACTGTTTCCAATCTTCCCCTCAAGATACTTTTCTACAATTTAAATGTCCAGAGATGGACCATGATCAAGGGCATGCCAACCATTTGCTTCAGGATGTCGATCAGTTAGGCAATTTAGTATCGCACTACCTTCGAAGAAAACATCTTATTACATATTCTCTCTGAGAAAGGTGAGTTTCATTGCGAAGAAGATTTTTCATCAGAACATGATATGCCATAACAAGTATGAAAATACATTTTTCTCTGGAAATAATTTAAATGTCTTTATTCAGGAGGTTCGACTGACCTTCAGTCTGACTAAGACAAGGGATTCCTGTGTTGGAAAACAATTCAGTTGGAGTTTTCAGTCCACCAACCTGTGAAAAAAAAAAAATTCTGAAGAAAAGAAGCATTCTGCAAATAGTAAAGTTTGTGTTAGACTTACCAGATATACCATAATTATTGAGGGATTGACTATTTTATAAAATAATATTTTATGGTGTGCAAATAATTGTGGATGACTCTTTGTAAAAATGAAAACATTTATGTAAGAAAAGAACAGTGAGAGGGCTGATATGATAGAAAACTTTTAATAATACCCAAAGATCTTTCTTTCTGGAGGGAAGCCTCTACCAGGGATACAAAAGCTAAAAGTCATAGTTTTAAATTTGGAAGTGGACAATTTATGGGGAATATGCAGTCCTCCAATGAAGGTGGTATGAACAAACACTGTAGATAAATTCGAGCATCCATGGAAAAGCATAAGACCACCCTGAGGATTAAATGAGCCAAACTTTTAATGTAGATAGAATGTGCAGACTAGTAGTGCTTTATGTTCTTATCTGACCCAAATCTGTCTCTTAACAGAAGTGTAGTGACACTGTACCCTACCAATAAAGTTTTTTTGCTGTTATCCAGCAACCCATCATTCCTTATCACATATTGATATGGCCTTCATTTCAAAGGTCGTGTTGTCAATGCTTTATTTTTTTTCAGTACATATCTAAGATGGTTTCTTATCACTTCCTTACTATGATTCACTGCACTGAAAGCAGCATTCAGATAATTGAGATGTAATAAATGTTGAACCAAACATTAATTGCAATTCTGTCAAATTAATGCAGTTATTGGGAAGTGTTGGTTTATAATTAACAAATAAATTGTATCTTGTCATTAAGACAGGAAGAGACATAACAAGATGAGGATGGTTTTTAGCATGCAAAACATCTTGAGTTCTTCAAAATGCTTTTGTTTTTCTATATAAAGCTATAGTCTGGACATTTCTATCACTCATTTAAAGGGTTGTTTTTTAGACATTTAAAAATATATCTCTGGATGAGAGACAAGTGGTCTATAGTTTACTAAAAGTTCATTAACATGAGACAGGGGAGACCATGTTTTATTCCTTCTCTCTCAGACATATTATAGGAAACATAAGAACTGTAGGCCTTGTGAATCCCTGTGCTGCTTTCATTCCAGTTTGTTTAAAATGTAAATCTGATTAGATAACACAGATACAGCAGTGATGTCAATGAATGGAGGGCCCCTGTGTAAAATAATTTGGGACCCCCCCCCCCCTTGTAATTTCTGTGTACAATGTAAGTGCCTGAGGGGTCAATAAAAAATAATTTTAGGTGGTCAGATCAGCCTAGGGTGACTAGATTACCGTTCTATAAAAATAATTCCTGTAATAAGTTAGGAAACCCTTTTACTCCTGTTAACAGAGGGCCCTACCCTATTGTGGGCCCTGGTACACTAGCAGCTGCTCTGCCACTGCACAGGTAAAGGATCTTAGTCATTACTTTTTTGCACTCCCTCTCAAGTTAATTTTAGTTTGTTGAAGGTTAAAAAATATATTTTTCTTTTGATTCCATGAGGCAGAAATTATTGGTATTCCTAAACTTGTGCTAGACCAAGCGGGACTTGCCTCTTACAGACCAATGTTGCTTATAAATGTTGATGTAAACTTTTTAACTAAAATTCTTTTAAAATGCCTTAATTTCAAATATAGTTTTATATTTATAAAACAGGTTGTTTTTTTTTTAAACCTAAAACTGCAACTACTAACCTTTATGATGACATGTTTACAACAGTGGTGACCTCATTAGACTTGGTCCAAATTTACTTGGATTCAAAAAATATTCTCCAATTCTAGGCTACAGGTTTCCCCTGTACCCCTTTCTGCTTACAGTTAGAAAGAGGTACAGACTTGATATCATTTGCATTAATTTTTTCTTTTCATTTTTCTTTTTTTTTTATGGCACACATAAAGTTTCAGTTTTATCCTATCAGTTTTATTCCTTCTTCATAGGTGATGAAGGAATAGGTTATATTCTTGTATGTAAAGATTAGATGAAAGGGGAGGCTTTCTGAAGAGCCTATGCTATTGGTTTAATTCAGTGTCATCTTAAAAGAGTTCTTGATGACATATCTGGAAAATGTCTGTAGTTTGGTTACCAAGTTTTATTTGTTTGTGATTATACATTTTTTGGAGTATGGTATCTCTCACTTTGAATATTGACATTTCGCAATAATGTATTCCTGTGGATTGGGTCTATCGAGGGTGTTATGGGCTTGCACTTGTTCCAGGAAGGATACTATTGAGTATATGGGTGACAACTTCCTTAGCATTTATAAATGTTCTCTCTTCTCATGCAATGTGCCATATCTTCATAAAGTATAATAATTTTATGTTGAGTTTGCAATCTCTTGAATTTCATTTATTGGCATTACATGTGTGTCCATGTGGTTTTCAAGATCAGCTAATTTTTCTTGGTGTTTTTAATACCATTACCTTCCTATAGTTCTTCCTATAGTAGTATTCTAATTTTATCAAACAATAGATTGTGTGTTTCTAGTAATATTTTGCTTGTTTAAGAATCAATTTCTGATTCCGGGCATTCCTGAGGTAAGAGAATTTTTTTTAAAGAAAATGTGGTCTTGTAGTTTTGAAGAAATCATAATGCTCTTGCTTTGATGCTGATTTTCTTTGATTTTTAGGTCGTATTGAATGCTATGTTGGACATATAGTTCCTTCATAACTTTAACAGTGATTACATTTGTTGGGCTTGATCCCAGGTAGCTCATTTCTATTTTTCTGTCTCAATAACTTTATGTGCAGAATATGAAGTTTACAAAATATTTTCTTACAAATCAATCACTTATCCTCTATAGTATGCATTCAGGCCAGCTCCGGAAGTTAATTAATCTACTAATGAAAGTGTTTTATTGCACTTGTTACCGTGAAAGTACATATAGAGTTTGAAGAATGTTCAACTTAATTTGAGTTTTTTATCTCTATTTCTATATTTGTATAATTATTGTATAATTGCAAAATGAAATGAGTATATCTGGGAGAAAATAGTTTTAACATGTTGCTTGGCCACTAGATGACAATGTGACACCCTGTGGTTGGATCTTTCCAGTATATTCTTAATTTGTAAAATACACTAGGTATCAGCAGAGAAATCATCTTAGCTTGTTACTTAAAGGGACATTTACCTCACTGTAAGTTCTTATTATTTTGTGAAAGAGCATAAAATTCTATGTTAAAGTGATCTAATGTTGTTTTTTATTAAAATAAGAACAGTTAAAAAATTGCATTTTTAGATTTGTTTACAGACACACTGCAGACTGTCCCATGATTTACAGCATCTTCCGGGAACGGCCGTTCCAAACGTGATATTAGCCTCTTTCAGGAATGTAATCAGCCATCTGTTAACCCCCCAAGTAGCATATTTGTGAGTTTCTAGCCGTCATTTCCCTGCACAGATTAATTTGGAAAGGGTTAACCCTGTCTCCGATCTGCTCTGTGCACATAGCTTTTGCTCCCAGTCTGCCTAGGGGATGTGCCTAATTCTCATTTAAAAAGAACTTAAATTATGATTTTTTTTTCTGTGAAAAAAGCAACAATTTCAAAAATTCAAAAAGTATTTCAACATATTTTCAGGAGTGCATTACAGTGGTGTGCTCCAAGTTGTACTGAATAAACTGTCCCTTTAATGATGTATCTGTAAATTCAAAGACTCTTGAAATGTGCAGTCACTAATCACATTGATATCTGTTTTATCATTAAAATGTAATAACATTTTTTTTTATACTTGTCAAGATCCTTTACCTCTATTATTTTGCTATTTGTCTGTTTATTTATGTGCTTTTCCATAGTAGATAGACTTACAATCTGAACTACATTTATGTCCCAGGGCCTATTCTATGAGCAGCTCTGAAGGCTAAACTGGAGAAGGTGCATCAATAAAATTTCTACTATGCCCTTGTTTTCTATTTTTTCACCCCATTCATCTCTCCTCCACTCCATCTCCCCATGCAAATAATACCACCCAAGTCCAACTACCACTGTCCTATGCAACCTGCTCACATCCGTTCCCTCTTCTCTCCCCTTACACTCCGCAGACTGCTCCTCACTCACTTTGTCAAGTTAATTGATATTTTTTGCCACTCACAAGACTGTGGTTATTTTCCCTCAGACTTCCTGGCTCCCGGGTGTCTTTTTTATACAGGTAACAAGCTGAGATTAGGAGCACTCCCACACTTTCTTCTTCACAGACACTGTCTTTAGTGAGTTCAAATGCAGGGGAGACCTACCTGACTATTCCTCAGTGGTGTAGCCAGTGTGTGTTGTTGAGTGGTATGGTAGGAGATGGCCTTGGATTGGTCGGTTTGCAGGTTCTGGGGCCCGTCAGTTTTTTTTTTTTCACATGGAGGGTTGAATGCTTTCACTTTGGACCAGTGTAGTAATACAGATGTTATGTAGCTTATTTTCTACAGCTTAAGGTGATCCCTACTATTTGTGGCTCATACTATGTCTTTTTTTCATTTTTATAGACAACAATCTATTGTCAATAGCATGAGCACTGATCTTACACTTGCTCTCAGATATTATTTCTTTTTATATTGCATTTTTATATTGTTGTTATTTTCTGAAAAGTATAAAAAAAAAGGAAATAAAAAAGCAGTATGGCATGACCCAGTGCCAATAATCCAAGGATATCACTATAGTCAAATTAGTTTGGTTGTTTTGTGTATACAAGTAGATTAGCCAGTGCAGTGTTATACATATCAGCAACTGTTGATCAGTCCATTACAAAAATAGCTGGACAGTGTGAGTGGGGGTAAAAGTTCCTCCTATCTTACTACACATTTTAAAAGTAAATTTTAATACATCTAGTTACGTAACGTATTTTTTTAATATATTGCACCTATATAGCTGCTATGGGCATAACTTAATGACAGGTAAGTAAGATCTCATATGGCATTATTGGAATTTTACATCAAAATGTTTTTTTCTTTGGTGCATCAGAAAGAGGGTATTTGATATGTTTGACGGTGTGCTTTCCTTTTTCAAACTTATTCAGGAGTTTGGCTACTCTTGGGAGCTTGCCCTCCGCCAGCCAGTGAGATCTACAGACCAAAGTATGCTCTCAACATCTTTTACTCAATAATGTGTCATGCAGAAACAACTTTTGTAATGCGCTCTTTTAAATAATTGAGAAAAAACTGTTGCATTTTATGTACCTTTTTAACAAAAGCCTGAAAGTGTGTTTGTTTATTAAGTATAAGTGCGTTTTTATAGAAATATTGGTCACAGAAAAAGTCATCTAGGAACGGATGTATAAATATATACAACAGGGCTAGTCAATTTTTTAATCAATCTGTAAATTCCAGTGTGTGCTAGTCATTCTGTTATCCTAGGAGCGATCTGTAGCAGGAACACTAGACAAGGAAGCCTGACTCATGAGACTGATCAAGACAGTCGACAAATAAGGGAAGTGCCAGCAAGAATTGCACAGTTCTTGTGTTTATATTATTATGTTTTTATTATTATCCTTTATTTGTAATTTGCCAACATATTCTGTAGTGCTATACAGTGTTTAAGTATAAGGTAAAAACAATGATAACAAATTGCAAAGGAATGGAGGACCCTGGCTTTGAGCTTAAAATCAAACGTACATAATGCTTTCCCCAAAGCACCTTACAGAATTGAAATCTCGCAAATCTAAAATCTACGGTCATGTTTGTTTATTTTGTAATCTGTTCTGGCCCATTGCTAGCATATTAAGTTAATCCCATCTGCCATGTATTCTATCTAAGGTCTGGACAACTCAGCCATAGAGACAGCAGGATGTGTATTAGAAGGTAGCTCTATTGTCCTCAGGTGCCAGCTATCAAGGTACTGCTAGACCCAATGTGGGGTCATCTCCTGTAATTGTCTACCACATCCTCTCATTGTTACATTGTGTACACCCCCTCTGTACCTAACTGCTATAAATATTGTTTGACTTTTCAAAATAAATCTGTCAACTTTTGAGGCATATAGAAATCGTATGTATCTTATTTTGCCCCTATTCTCCTGGATGACTGCAGAGAGGTACTGAGAGACTCTGTATGATCCGGCTGGTGTAGGTGTGAATATAACAAGTCTTATAAAGCCCCTAAGAAGAAGCAGATCTGGAGTCTCTTGGTAGCATGGAAGTGCTATTTCTGATGCAAGGACCCTGACCGAAACAGAAGTCAGATATCAGGGTGCAGGTGCTGGGATTTCCAAGTACCCAAAGGTCCTTGTGGGTAGTTTACCTATAGTCTATAGCAGGTGGCCCTAGGCTTGTATAGCCCTACTCACAGATCGTCACATACACAATACCTTCCAAGTGTTTGCAGCCTTACCTGGTTGACCTGGTGACCTCCTGTTGGATAATGGCACAGTAATTGAGGTTGAAAAAAACTTTAGTCCATCAAGTGATCTGCAATATGTGGATTAATTGTTAAATGATCCAGAGGAAGGCAAACAGGAAAAAAACTGTTAAACTTTGCCAATTATCTCAAAAAGGGAAAACAATTAAATTGCTTCCTGACCCCAGATACTTGCAATCAGATTACTCCCTGGATCAAAACTCCCTCTCTAATTATCCAGGATAACCCTGAATGCTTATTTTATTTCAAAATATATACAATCCCTTTTTGAAGTTATCTATCGAATACGCTGTCACCACCACCTTTTGGTAGAGAATTCCACAGATTAACCACTCTTACCGTGAAGAACCCTTTCCTTCTTTAAGGTGGAATCTTTTTACTTCTAGCCTCATGGGATGACCTCTTGTCAGCTGAAAACTTCTTGGCGCAAAAAGTTGTGTTCACCTTCTTTGTGACTTTGATCTGGAACCTCTCTTGTATGCAAATACTACTTGGGTGATTGGGGACTCCCGATGAGGACCCCATGCCTAATGTGCCTTAGGGAGTTTAGCTGCACCAAACTGATGAGGCCCAAGGAAGGCCGAAACGTACGTCTGGGGTTTGCGGTTTCTCCTGTTCAGGGTAGAATTGTCTGATATTTTAAGGGCTTGATTACTCTAGTGAGTGGGACGAGATGGATATATTACAGGATATTTATTCCTGTGAAGGGCACAAGTGAGCTAAAAGAGGTTGCTCTCAGAGTGGATTATCATCGTTCTCTGATTGAGCACCTCATACTTGTTGTTGTTTTGTTGCTACTTGAGTTTGTCCATCCTGGGCTGTCCCTCTAGATATGTGACGCTCCAGGTAGTGTTCAGCACTCCCAACTGGAGAAAGTATTAATTTCAAAACAATTCATAACAAATTGTGAGTAAAATTACAATTATGGCAAAATACACAAAACAAAAATTATAAAATAGATGGATGTGAACAAAAAATGAAAAAACTAGTAATGAATAAAACTTTTCAACATATAATAAAATCTAGCCTTTCCAACTATAGTTGTCAAGCATTTGAGTCAGGTCAGATTTTCATGTAATTAATGTATGTTAAATCAAATATTTGAGACACGGACACTGAGTCACTGGTAGTCAAAACCTTAATAAAGCTCAAGAGTAATACCAACCCTAGAGGACTTGCATTAAACTTGAATTAAAGGAATGTTGTAATCATCTTCTTTTTACAACTCAAGAGAACATATAACAGTAATCACAAATCTGAGGAGATGTTATAAACACGGTAGGACATTTGTGTATCTTACCTTAACCCACTCATGCAGGAAGCATTATAAACTCTATAACTGCGTCTCCTGGCTGTTATATATCCTGAACCCACTCATGGTGTCAAAAGTGTCATTGCTTTTCCAGTGCTTGGCTTATTACAAATGCTCTCACAATAATTGGATGACTAATCCAGACCCTTTATGAATGAACTGGTGTATGTATAATTGCCAACTGACCTGTTTTTCCCATTTGAGTTCCATTTTTTGAAATGTATCTTGATATGTTCCACTTTACGAGTAAGAGGCCAACTTGCATATAGGTAGGTGCTTAGTTAATTTAATTAAATAAATATAAAATAATACTCCCTCGTGTAGTCTCGAAGAATGTCACTCTGATAACATAACCACACAATATTGATATTATTTGATAAAAAAAGAAGACCATAGTCTGGTATAAGATGACCAAGGAATGCTCTGTCCTATGACAGCTCAGCTAAAAGTAACTCTGGTAATATAGTGACATTATTGGCAGCTATGCTCTTCTTGTGGATCCAACCATTCTATGAAAACTACTTGACACTCAAAGTATACTTCGGTTTTCATTACATTTGTGCATTTCCTTTGTTTTTTCAGAAATCAGATGGAAGAGCTGAAGAAGTCAGACATGCTTAGAGGAAGTTTAACTGTTGTTGAGCAAATGGCTTTAATCAGTGGATGCAGTGATCTGAAAACGGCATTAGAGGGCGCCATATTCATTCAAGTAAGTTGTCGTCATGCATGTTTATTTTTTATGGGTATATGGACAGGGCAAGAACATGTGATGCAATATGGATTATATGCATGATTATTTTTCTATAGGTATATGGACCGGGCAAGAGCATGGGATATAATAGATTTTGACATTTTTGACACCACTTGCTTAGAGACCTTATAATTTTCTACTGTGAATTAAAAAGAGTATTTTTTTTTGTGTAATAATGAAAAATGAGTAATCCATTGTTTAGTAAAAAACTGTAACACTTATTTACTAGTACTGAGAATTTTTTTCCCTATAAATATGATGTGATACAGGCTCTTGTATAAAAGTATAAGGAAGTCACCATATGATATTGAGTGAAAAAGTATATGGCAAAAGTGTTTTCCTTTTTTAAAGTAGATGCCATATAAATTTAGTTAGGAGGTTTTGAAGAAAGTGGTTTTAGGCTGCTTCTGTCTTCCCCTGCATTGGCTACACTGGCAGGTGGTATTAATAGTAGCTAGGGGTGCAGGATTATTAAAAAAAATACTACAGTTCTATTGGCTCTGTATAGGTCAAGGTGCCAAGAAGAAACTACACATTCAGAATGATCTACTTTTATTACAGTTTTTTTAATTCTAAAATTAACTAAGTAAACATATATAATACTTGGCACAGTACTTCCTGTCAACTTTGAATAATTAACAGGTCAGATAGCGGTGACGCTCGCACATACATATGTAGTTTGTTATTGTATATGATATTTTTATTACATTTTATTAACTTTTACATGTATATAACATACTTTTTTAAATGCATGATAGAAATTCGTGATACTACAGTTTCTCATATATACAAACTTTGTAAAGTTACTTTCCCACCTTTTGTTTTATTGTTCAAAGCAGAAAAAACAAAACACAATAATTACAACTTTTAGTTATGTTATAAAAGAATTTCCTATATGTTTAGTTTTACTACTACAAGTAAAGTGGTAGAATTTGGTCATCAATCGGAAGCATTTTACAGTAACCAAAATCTGTAAAATATTGATGTGTAAGCAATGTGGCCATAATATTATTATTCTTTTATTTGTAACGCACCAACATATTCCATAGCGCTGTATGCAAGAGCAGTACTGGTTACATGAGATAGGCAGACAAAAGAAACACACAAAGGTCATATAACCAATGGACACATGTAGTCTACCCATTCTATCTACCTAAAAGTTATGCTTAAAGGGACTCTTTAGGCAAAATATATATATTTTTTATATATATCTGTTACTCTAGGAGCTTTAGTAGTAAGTGAAGTGTTAATTTTACTTAAACTCCAGGACGGCCTCCTGACTATCACAGACACATCAAACGGGTACTATGTTTTTGGAACTGTACATGTTTATCACACCAGCGCTGAGACTGATGACATACTTTGACATACTATTGTTATATCTCAGAAAAGACTATACCTCACAGGAAATGCCCAGATTTTAATTAAACGTTTTGCACTGGTTAATTTTCTTGTAATAATTAACACTTTTTTTTTTTATGTTAATAGCATTTATTTTTACATTTATTTGTTTATTTTTTATGAATGTGGACAGTGTAGGTTCCTATTCCTAATCCAACCAATCACTAGACCTATAGCCACATTAAATTCCAATAATGTATCAGTGCCGTTGCGGGCTTGAAATTCGGCGGAGTTACAGAGCAATAAAATTAGACAAGCCCGCAACAGACGTGGCCGACATCCAAATCCATAAACCATTCTTGCGCACGTTGCATGTGCGACGGTGAACATGATCAATTAGTCAAAACCGTGGTTACGGGTTTAGACGGAGCCAGTCATAAAAGAGACCGTCATCATTACGTCACGGGTTTAAAGTACGAGTTGCGATCGGGACCCGCATTCCAGAAATAATGCAAAATTAAATAATCAATAAACATGATATTCTTGTCCAGAGTTCTGTTATATGTATGAACTCATTGATTATATGTTATATGTATTAACCCATTGATCGATATAACAAGAAAATTAAACATAACATAAAATAAAATATTTTTATTGCAGATTTGCGAGCTTGAGAATGTTGTGCTATTAATTGTAATACCTCACATCACTTTCCCTATAATTATATTTGCATTTACAGTGCTATGGACAGGACTTTGACCCCCTTTCGGGTCCTCTCCAGAACCCTTAGGGTTTTTGTCTCCATTTGCCGTTTACGGGTTTGAGCGCCAGTTAGTTTTTTTGGATTTGTGGCAATTTAATAGCAATTTGCGATCATAATATTTACGGGCTTGACAGATCAAAAGCTTAGCTGGAAGAGAGTTCAGATTTCAACAGTGTGTGGTATTTTTCCGCCTGCAACCCACAAATTGTTTGCGGGTAGCTGAAAGAGGCCAATTTAATAGCCGCAAGTCTTGCGGGCTCCTTTACGGGCTACGATTTCTACAGTTGGAGTAATTTAATGGGGCTGCTGTACTATTATTCTGGTAAAAGATCTTACACTATACACTATTCTATAGATTGTCCCAAGAGCTTTTAATTCATTTTAGTTCTTGCAGAGTGCTAACATAAATTGCAGTATGTTGTTTCTTAAAAGGGCACTGTCTATACTTTGTACTAGTCATTTTAATCTACATTACATTCATGAGATATGGGATCTTTTATGCTAATATGCATCTCCATATACTAATTTGCTGCGTGGCGTGCTTTGTAATGGTGGCGGAGGGGATCTCGCTGCATTATAACCTTAAGGGGCATTGTTTTTGCCACCACAGACACTGTCAAGAACATTGTAATCACATATTATAATTGTCTAACTACGATTCGTCCTCACGCTGCGTTGCGTACGACTTAGCGATGAGTGCCGCAGGCGCTCATCGCCCAGCGAGCCTCGCACAGTGAGGCGACCCATTATGTTAAATTGTAGCACTTTGGCAATGAGCGCCGCAGGCGCTCATTGCAGGTGAGCCTCGCGTAGCGAGGCGAGCCATTAAACCGTAGCACTTAGAAAAAAAATACGAGATGACAAAAATTACGACATAAGCGGCGGAACCAAAACACTAAAAAAAACACTAAATACACACTAAAAAATAAAATAAAGGTCACTTACAGCATGGGGAACCAGGCAGGATGTCTGGAAGTGAGTTGGAACTCCAATTTACAGCGATTTAGCTGAGTTACAAAGATTGAAAATCGGCTAAGCGAGAAAAAAATGGCTGCCGAAAAAAATGAAAACGAGTCTATACTACTACGAACTGCGTAAAACACAGCCACAGACGTATGTGTTTGAAAAACAACGACATAAAGGATGCGGATTAACCGCGCAATGAGTAAAAAGACAGTAGCGAGTACATTTTACGAAACACAATTACAGATTTACGCATTAACACAGATTTAACGACTTTGTCTCGCGCAACATTGGATTTCCCGCCTAAACAAACGCATTTGATGTGAAATATAAGTTGCAAGTTACAAAAAAAATAAAATAAATTGTATTTTTTTTAAGAAAAAAAAAGGGACAAATGTAGCATCATGTTGTGTGGCAAACAAATTTCACTACATTTAATTCTTATTGACCGTCATTTGACCGTTTTACCATATTTACTGTTAAACCGTAGTACTTTAGCGGGCTTAGCGAGGAGCGCCGCAGGCGATCATTGCCCGGCGAGGCGAGCCGTTAAACCGTAGTACTTTGGCAATGAGCGCCGCAGAAAAAATGCCGGACGAACAAAACGAAAACCAGGCTACAGCAGTATAACCACGGAAAACACGTACCGATAATCCGCTAAGACGCATACCACACATTATCCGCCATTTTAGGATAATGCGGAGTACACAGATACGTTAACGGTTTCAGATCGCACACGCACACTATTACACTGCACACGTTCATCACGCTTACACAGCACCTCCACACCACTAATGCTGCTGCAACATCAACACAGATTGCCAGCTCTTCAACACAATGCATAAAAATATGTAAATTCATTTATTAATTTGATTTCTATATTTCAGTAGTACACACAAAACAACATTAGCTACCTTACAATTCCATATGTATATTAATAACTAAACAACTTTCCAAACGTAGACATCTCATTGCCGTCATTTTTTGACGGGCAATACGCTAGTGATAATTAGAATATCAAAGTAGCTAGTTGGCATTTTGGAGCCACTCCTGTGCATAAAAATACAGCACGAATAATGCTGATTATATCAAGAATTATTCACTTAGAAACAAACAGCTAGTTCAACATGTAGGTAGTTTTTCATTCTCTTTAAAAGAACTTAAAAAGCAATTTGACTTTGGGGTGACAGATCCCCTTTAACCATTTCACTGCTGAGCCTTTTTGCTGCACTGGCATGTTAATAATGAAGAGGATTTATAGGATTTTTTCCCCATTCCACAGGGGAGCTATGGAGGGCGAATCTTACAATGCCCCTACAACAAAGGTGTTAGGAAATAAATAAAAATTTGACAAAAGACAAGAACCAATAGGCTCATCCAATGTGTCCATTATACCTCCCTAAAAGCTTCATGCCTATTCTAGGCCTGCTCTATATACTGTATTTGTTCCTACCACTTCTGCTGGAAGGGTATCAGTGTTTTAGGAAAAAACTCAAACAACATTGGCAGCTGTGAAAGATAAGAACATAAAGCCATCTTTAGATAAAGTCCTTATTTCTGTGGATTATGTTTGCATATAAAAAGTTTCCATTTTGTCTGACTGGAACACTTCCTGAGTGTATATTCTTATATACTGAAAATCTGATGGAAGTGTGAGAGCGGAGATAGTGGTTCGGTGATTTGTTAAATTAAATCAATGTTGGTATTTAACACCCGCGCATGCTCAGAAACAGACAGCTCACAACATTACCTGCAAGTCATGTTCTGCAGAAATGTAAATGCTCCTCTAATACATGAAACTTTCACCAAAATATCAGTGCTGACTCTTCCGACCAACAGAGACATCATTTAATTTTCACTTTTGTTTACCTAATTGTGCTCTTAGGTAGGTATATATATATATATATATATATATATATATATATATATATATATAAAATGTCCTTTAAATAACTCTGTTGCAGTTAAAAGAATATCAACCTACAAATATATTGTAATTGCGATCTTGTATGCTTTTTTGCCAGTTTTTAAATGAGTTTGTTGAACTATTCAAATATTCATTCATGTGCCTCATAGTATTTGGAATAATGGGAAGGATTATATTAGGTGGGGATGCAGGGTCAGAAGTGCCTGTAAATGCCACTGTGAGCCACGGCAGAGACCGGATTTAAGGATTTATTTGTATTACTAAGGTGTGGTATAAGTACTAGAAATCACTGCAGTTCCCAGTAATTTTCTTTTTTTAAGTTTTAATGCGTCTGATTCTCACTGACAATTTTTGTCTGGAATATGTAATTACTTGACGGCATCATTTCAAGTAACAAAAGCTGCGTTTCATATTTGGACAACTCCCTTTCCTATTTGAAAATGACCAAAAGAAAAAGAGAACCATGAAATATTGATCAACTTAAAAATATTACAAGTCTATTCTGACTTTAACAGCGGGAAAAATATATGTATAGTGTTATTTAATTAAAATTAGGTTAACACTCCTGGCAACATATTTTCTATGGAAATCAGATTTGGCTGTCATGGTATCTTTATATATATATATATATATATATATATATATATATATATATATATATATATATATAGAAATATATACTCTTTCCTGTCCTCTTAAAGAGACCCAATCTTGGGCATGACTACTTCATAGAAATACGTATACCATGCCCAACTTTATATATTTGCTCCATTACGCTATGTTTCAAATAACTTTTGGTTCTGAAGATATAAGTGTTTGAAAGCACAGATCAATGGCATCAGTCTGCGGCTCAATATGCAAATGTGCATAGGGCACCACCATGGCACTTCTTTGAGTTACACCTCTTCAAGCGCTTTCTCTGTTCTGTTCTTTACTGATGTCATTGGGCGGACTAAAGCTGAAGGGTGTAATATAAATTTTAGCTTCTGTGAACGTCCCACAAGGGGAGGAGAGTACTGCCTCAGTCCAAGATGGCTGTCTCCATTCAAGTGAATACAGCGTTTTTTGTCAATAGAATTCAGGTATAGCGAATGTTTTATTTGCGATGTCCTGATTGGGTCCCTTAAATACTGAATGTGTAACCTGGTAACCATTTTTGTGTGCTACAAGAAGGTCTAATGGACATACTTAGCAGTCTCAGAGTACAGAAGTTCATTAAGATAATATTCTTCTTATATTGTGATTTGTTTGTGTTACCCCCGCCAGATTTGGGGGACTATGCTCACCCCAAGTCTCTGTCTGTCTGTCTCTTTCTTTCTTTCTTTCTTTCTTTCTTTCTTTCTCTCTCTCTCTTTCTTTCTTTCTTTCTGTCTTTCTCTCCCTCATATGACCGCATAATTTCTGAAGAGACAGGCTCTCAGAATCACACACCATGTACCTTTTGATTAGTACAAGCAGACTCCGACACCACCTTTGTTTAGTGTGTCCAAAATCAGACTGGCACTTCTTTATTGTTGCAGAGATATCTCAAAACACACAAAAATCTCACTCCTCCCTACATGCCTAACCCCTCCACTTGTGGGCAATAGCCTGTTACACTCTCACCATCTGGGAGATTTCTATCCCATGATATATCCCCCAGTTGCCAGATCTCAACTTACAGGGTTATAAAACTAAACTTCCCCCTTCCAGACTAAAGCCAGAGCAGTCACACGTGGCCAATCGCACAGCCTTATAAATTCTTTAAAACCTTTCCCTTTGTATATCCCAGATGTGACTGTTAAGCAAGTTGTTGGTACCTTCTAACCACACATATAATAACTGATGAACCCCAAACAGTCCAGTGGGCCCTTCTGTTCATAACGGTTTGTATGTATACAATATGCATACAATAATGAGATGAATGTGCTTGTGCAATAGAATAACCTCTAATGCTGCTATACATAGGTATGTTGATCCATTAAATGGTTTAAGAATCTACAAAGAAATCTATTTTCTGGATCAATACAGTTACCAAGAAGATAGCAGTGAAAATGCATAAAATCTACTTTCAGGATCTTATTTTATGCTTGTGCTTTGAATACACAATTCCAACGTTCCCTCTTTTAAGAGTACCGTATTGGTCCGAATATAAGCCGCACCTTTTTTCCAATTTTTGAGCTTGCGAGTTATGGGTGCGGCTTATATTCGCGACCGTCAAAAAATCATTGCCGATTTGAGAACTTTGCTTGTAACGCGTGCAACTTCTATTCGCGAATGCAAAATTACTGCCGATTTGCGAGTTAAGGGTACCGATTTTCGTGCTTTAGACTGCGGTATTGAATAGCGATTTAAGGTTTTAGTGATTCTAACATCCTGTAAAGCCTGTAACCTTTTTCTTGCAATGGCTGATCACTTTGAGAGTCTTTTTCTCTCCAATTTTACGGGTATATTTGAGTACTATCTTTTTTCTATTTTTTCCCCTTGAACTCTACGGGTGTGGTTTATATGCGGGTGCGGCTTATATTCGGACCAATACGGTAAATCTTTCTGTACTCTAGAATTACAAATCTCTATCTTGTGAATGAATATCAGATATTTAAGAACGCTCTCTCTTCTGGATGTTGTCATGTCCCTCCTTTTTTATTAATTTTTTTTGTATCTGTTCCTCCTATTTTCTTCTTTTAAACACAGGAGAATTAGACATGCCAGGAGAGTTTCTTTTCTGCATTATATATGTATATGGAGAGGTCATAGATGTGTTTATTCTGTAGTGTATATGTTTATAGAGAGCTTATGCCTGTTTTGCAGTATGTATAAGGTGCGTAGTTATAGTTTAATCATTGCAATGAATGGGGATAATGATAGCAAACAGTGCTTCTATTTAAAGAATATAAGTTTCACCATGTACTTTAAATTGCAATCTCAGAGGACGGGTCCTCCAAAATGTTGATTAAAGTTTAATTTGCAGCTCAATTCCATCTGACTGGTTGATTTCTAATTCATTTGTGACAATATGAATTTAGCTATATTTCAAAACTAAACTAAAACTCTAGTTTTAGTATTCTCTACTGCAGGGATACTCAATAGGTGGACTTGGGTCTGAATGAGGACCTCTGCCCCAATTATTCTGGAACTCCATTGCATTATTACATTTATCATATATCAACTGAAAATTCCAACTGCTTAAATAAACCAGTTGAGCTGCACTAACTTGTGGTATTGCATTATGTGTTCTGACAATATGAAGGTAGATTAGAAGGCAGAGCTACTGCTGGTGCAACAGGTACAAAGTACCAGGGCCCACAGCCGAGTAGGGGCCACCTGCCACTGGTTGTGATCTGCAGTTAAGAGAGATTCTTAATTCATTAGGCAAGAGAGGCAGATAATTATTTTGTAGATTGATGATCTGATCACCCTAGGGGTTTTCTGATCACTTGCATATATTGTTGGCTTTTATATTGACCCTAAAGTCACATTCCTTGTATAGAGAAGTGTCAAAGGGCACCAAATTATTTTCCACCAGGGCCCTCTGTACACTCCCGCAGCCACTGTTTGAAACACTCTTTTTCCCTCCAAATGTTTTCTATCCTCTATCTTCTGTTGCAGAGCGCTCGTGGTAACTTTGGGGTCCCTTTAAGCCGTCAGCAGGAAAAATAATCTCACTTTATAAATCAATCAACAGTTTAAATATTTTGCATAAACTGCTAATCGGTGCCACAACACTTTGTGAAATCCTTTAATCACAAACTCAATAGTAGGGCAGATTGGACTATGTTCTGCAATATGAGAAGAGGAGTTAACCAGGTAGCACCGCACAGCAATAATGGCCTCTGGTATGCTAGAAATGGTGCATCCTTTTTAGGTGTTTGTTTATTCACTTTGCAACCATGCCCATAATGACCATTCAATATTTCACAAAATAAAAGAACATTGCAACATATGTAAACCAGAGCTATGGTACCGGTACAAACACATTTTTATAGAGGTATAAATGTAAAATACATAAATGTGCAAACACCGCCCCCGAAGTCATTGCGACAGTTTTTGCTATGCATTTGAAATTTTAGACACTCTGGGATTGACCAATAAGATAAATAGAGATGAAGTCCTACAAAAGGGCTTCATTATATCCACCAAGATAAATTACTAGGTGGTTATCAATTTAATTTTTTTATTAATCAATTTTTATTCACTGTATTAAATTAATTTTCAATTCCTCCTTTATACTGATGACATCAGATCCATCTAAGAGCTAAATCATTATCGGTTGATCTAGGTTACCATTATGATTAATCAACTTCGTATAATTATAAACAGCTGCAACTGCAAGGGAATGGTTTAAACATGACAGAGCATTGCACCGGCTGGTAGCTCCGCCATTGCTTCCTATCAAGGGGGTACTTTCTATTTGATAACATATTATCAGCCTGTATTAGAAATGGGCAATAATGGTCCTGGATCTATTTCATATACCGTAACTAAATACTTATTAAACACCAGAGAAGTGTAAATGCATACAGAAACATACATTTGATGGCTATTCCAAACCCATCTAGGTTGACCTTTATAACTATATATAAGGGGTCTGTTTTTTTAGTTGTGCGCGTGTCTGTTTGTGTGTATATATGTATGTGTATATATATGTGTATATATATATGTGTTTGTGTGTATATTTCTATATATGTATATATATATATATATATATATATATATATATATATATATATATATATATATATATATATGTCAGTCCAGTACTAAGAGGGACAGAGACATGTTAAAATAAAATAATGCCTTTCACAGACAGGGCTAGTGATATATTGCCCTGCAAGTTAAAGGAAGAAGGAACGCACATAGCTTGTGTTTAAATATTACAACAGGTTATAATGTGGCAAACTTAAAGAATAACTTCCCTTATCAACATTGGGTATGAAAAATATTTTACATTTTGTTTGAATTAATTCTTAAATAATCATGGAACTTGATTGTCTAACATACATTTAAAAGAACATATTTTAAACATTACAAAACATTAATTCATGAAAACCTCCAATGCTACTTTAAATGAGTACCTTTTAAGTCGCTATACTACATTTACAACGGTTTTAGGATCGCCTAAAATAATCCAATTCAATTCTGTGGTGAAATAATTTTTCCTTTTTTTCCTTCTATAATGATTAGCTGCTCATAGTATTCTACTCTGGAAGAACTTTCACGTGTAGCACCCATTTTTTGGGTTCTTGAATAAAATTAGTACTCTGACACTGTGATTCACAAAGCTAATCTTGAAGCTGGCACTGGTCCCTGTGACCTTATCTGCCATTCCTCAGGGACAAAGGGTTTGGAGGAGCCTAATACATTAAACATACCACTATCACTAGTCATAATTATAGATATATATTTGACTGAATAACTTATCTGCACATAAACTTCTTCAGTTGAAATCAGGGCACAGAATGTCACATGTCGTTTTACCCTGTTCAAGATGTTCTAGACCAGTCTCCAAAATGGTTGAGAGCCACCGCTCTAGCACTCCCCTTTGCAATGTTCCAAGTGGTAACCTGTGAAAGAACAGGTAGTGTTCCGAATATTATTTGATTTATGACCTCAGCAGAAGTTTTTTTCTTTTTAAGAAATTTATTTACATTTGTTTTATACATTTAGTGGTCCATTAAGATTAAAAAAAGATCAGAGCCCATGTTTTTTACGTTTATTGATCGTGAGGTATAAGCATAAAAAAAGCACTGAAACCTTGCCAATTGTCTTATTTGGGAAAATATTTTTCTTCATGGCTCAAAACTTATCAGTCAGATTTCTCCCTAGATGAGCATTATTATACCTGTTATTTTTCCAAACTAGCTGCTGTACAAGCTCTGTGCTGATCTCTTACTAAGTAAACAGATGTTCTTTCCAAATTTACTATTTCCTTCTCCTCTATGTTTGCCTAAGTCACCAATCAGTGATATCATCAGATACCTGTGACGCGTGTAGGATTTTTCCTATGAAATATTTCCACCTTGTTTACCTGCCAGTTTTTTTTTATTGCATTATCTCTGACCTAGATTTGATACTTACACAAATATATGCTTAGTATCTCCACCCTATACGAAACTTTCATTTTTTTTTTGAAGATAACATACACAATTAAGTCTTGGTATAGAAATGTATGTTACAATCACTGCTGATATAAAGAGATAATTTGAACTTATCAGTTGGTGCAAAAAAGAGATTTTTTTATTAGGTCCGGAATTGTGTCTTATGTTGTCCATAACCTTGAAATGTATATGTTACCCACAGTGTCTTCAATATTATACGAGCTTGTATATTGTTGGTCCTTCCCTATGATTAGGTAATTCTGGTAAGAACTATATAATCTTATTCATGTTATCACAGCTATTAAATTTGGAATAGGCCCTATGTTCTCTTTGTTCTCTAAAAAGACATTAAAATCTGCAAAACCCTTGTACAATGTGCATAATATGGTAGAGGTTTGAAAATCATGAGAGAAGGTTGTTTGCATATTATAATTTGATTAAAAAAATTGGCTTAGATATTGTAATTTTTTGGTATTGCTTACATAACCACTGAAGCCCTCACACAAGATAAATAAAGGGCCATTTACCTCACTGTAAGTGCTCTTCATGGTGTGAAAGAGCACAAGATTGTATGCTAAAATTATCTATTTTTTAATTACACTAATAACAGCTAGCAAATCTTTTTTTAAGACTTTCGGAGGAGTAAAAACAGAAGCCGGACCTCGAGAGATGAGGACAGTGATTGATAGCAGGAGAGGCTAAAGGAGGGAGAAGGAACAGTGGTGGGATTGGGCACAGGATGGGAAGGGACTGTAAGTGAATAGAGGGATTTAAATCGGACACAGGGGTAGATTAATGAGACAAGATATAGAGCGGTAAGGCCATGTAATTATTTTTAGACATGGGTTAGGAACTTGAAAAGGAAAGACAATAGACAGGAAGCCAACTAGAATCAGCAGGTGCAAGTAACCAGATTATGTGATTAGTAAAATAGGGTGGGTGTGACGATCCGAGAGTAGGGGCTATACAAGCCCAGAGCCATCTGTTATAGACTACAGGTTAACTACCCACAAGGAGCGTTGGGTTCTTTGAAATCTCTGCACCAGCACCCAAATATCTGGCTACTGTATCAGTCAGGTTCTTGCATCAGAAATTAGCACTTCCAAGCTACCAAGAGACTCCAGATCTGCTTCTTCTTAGGGGGCTTGATAAGACTTGTTACTGTCAAACCTACCCCAGCAGGATTCTACAGAGTCTCCCAGTACCTCCCTGCAGCCATCCAGGAGAACAGGAGAGACACACGATTTCTATATGTATCCAGAAGTGAACTGTTTTATTTTGAAAAGTCAAACAACATGTATATGGGATAGATAAAGAGGGGTGTATTCAGCATAACAATGACAGGAAGTGGCAGACAAACACAAGAGATAAACTCCACATGGGCTCTAACAGTAGCTTCCTGAGCGCAATAGGCATAACCTCCAATACATATCCTGTCATCTCTAGCACATATCAGACATGATTAACTTTATCTTGCAAACAATGTGACAAAACAGATTTACAAATACAATGGAGGTGTTTATGCAGATAATCCACTGCTGGAGCCAAGCAGTCTGTGCTTTTATGGTGGCTCAATGGGCCAACACCCAGGCCGAGAAAAAGGGGTCTGTGACAGTGGTGTAGCAGGTGACACCAAGGTTTCAAGCTGCAAACGATAGCGCGAGAGAGAGTACAGGGAAGGAGATGGTGGGGGGTTTAGGTTTTGCAGCGCAATATGGAAAGTAAAGAATTTCTGTTTTAGAGGGATTGATGAGGAAAAAGTGGTATGGCAGTGAGGCAGGAGGAGATGCGAGAAGTTATGTCAGGGGTAAATGAATGGTAAGAGTGTGTTATCAGCAAAGAAATTATAAAATAAATTTAAAGGAGCAGCTGAGGAGTAATGTGTAGAGGAAAAAAGCAGAGGTGCCCAGCACAGACCATTGAAGGATATCAACTGAGAGTGGGGAAGGAGAAGAAGTTGTACTTTTTAATGACACCACTGCAGTGCAACCTGTTGTATATGGAGAGTTAAAGAGGGGACAAGATAGCGGATGGTGAGAGGAAGGAGTGGTGCTAATATGGAAGAAGGGACTGACGCCGAAAGGGCAGTGGTTGGCTGTATTCTTGTGGTATGGGGAAGGATGGTTAGCTATAGTTGGTGCAAAAGAAGCAGGTTTAAAGGGACCTGGAAGGTTTCTGGATTTTACTAGGAATATCTTCATGACCGGATTACACATTAGGCAAACTAGACAGATGCCTGTTTTTGTTTTAGCTTATTATTATTATTTTTTTTTTTTAAACTCAATGCTGCAGTTCACCTGGAACTAGAGTAAAGTAAAGAGTTCTCTCTGACCACTTTCTAATCCCTTGAGTTACCTGCAGACTGTAGAGAAAGGGCAGAAACTGCACCAGTTGAACAGAAGTATAAAGTTTATACAGTATAATGTTTTTTAACTAAAATGTTTTTTGTAAGGAAATATTGATAGAAAGTAGCTAATCCGTAGTATTTATTCTTATAGATGCGTTATTTACTTGATTCTATTTTGATAATTTTGAGTATACCTGGGTTACTATTATGTATGAATTCATATGTACATTTATATATTGTTATGGTAATTGTAGGTGACCATTGCTGAATATGTGTACATTTGATTAATTATAATTGATCATAGTTAAATATTTATGTGTTTGTATTATATGGATAAATGTATATTTAGAAAATAAAAATGTGGTACCCTAAAGGAATTATGTGTGTGTTTATAATTATAGGTGAACATGACTGAATATGTATACATTTATATGATTATAGGTGAACCTACCAGAATATGTATACATTAATATAATAATTAACCGTTGAGGTGAAATATTTATATTATATTTGCCCCTGGCTTATGTTCCATATATGTTTATAGGAGACATTGGCTGAATATGTATTTGTCTGTATGAGATACTGACTAAATATTTATATTCTGTATTACGATGATGATTCCAGGTGACACTCTATTAATATTTATTCAATAATATGATTATAGTAGACACGGGCTGAATATGTGTACATGTATAGTATTAGAGGGGATCTAAATATGTATTGCACAGGACCATGGCTGAATATGTGTATACTTATTTCAATGTAGGGTACCCTAGCTGATTATGTATATATTTGAATTATAGTTATAGTGGGCCCTTTGTGAATGCTGATATAATATTAAGAAGCCCTGGTCTATTATGTTAGGATTGTATGAGTAAAAGTGATCCTGACTAGACATTTCCTGAGCAGTGAGCACTGAGTGGCATGAAACCTAATAGGTAGAGATTAGCCTGAGGTGGGTAGGTGGAGTTGGTAGTCAAAGCAGTTTAACAAAATTGGTAAGAGGTAGAAATGCGGTGCCAATGGTGATTGGGTCAACTGGATAACAGATGAGGATGTGTTTAAACGAAGAACTGTCAGGTATGTTAGAGGTGATGGGGCCTGTGTAGTGCGAAGCAAACAGGACTAATTACTTAAATGTTTTTTTCATAATTTTGTGATTATGCATTATGATACACAACAGTAACATTTACTTAAATATTTTGTTTTTCCTATCAGGTATTTGATTTAGATGGAAGTAATATGATATGAAATATATTAAAAAAAAATATTTTTTTTTTTTGTTTTAGTTTTCATTACTTACTAATATGACTAGCTCGTTGTAACAATGATGCTCTTAAATCCGTCATCAAAATGAAACTCATTACACTTCTATCACAAACACTAATTTAATTGGAAATGTACTTTAGACATGTACAATGTGCTGTATTAATTGGCTACAAGCTTGTTGTAGGTTTATAAATATGTATTCCAAGTAGATT
Source organism: Discoglossus pictus (assembly GCA_027410445.1). Lineage (NCBI taxonomy): Eukaryota > Metazoa > Chordata > Amphibia > Anura > Alytidae > Discoglossus > Discoglossus pictus. The sequence goes on from CM050164.1 coordinate 426,939,956, forward strand.
TAGAACAATTAAGACCGATTAATTCCAGGCACATTATTATCATTATTTATATAGTGTAGTTTCTTTCATAATCTAAAAAACAAATATAGAGTAGGAAGGCGTTACCTGTATATTATGCTGTGTACAATTAAATGTGCTATTCTATTTGTATTCTTAGGAACTCTCCAGCTGTTTTCCTACCAACTCACTACCACACTTTCTTTCCCATGATTTACCTATCAATCATAAGAACACTGTGTATATGCAGCTGAAACACTGAGACTCATGGTCAAACTGTGAAAAAATCCTAGGTCCTAATTTAACAGTAGTATTTTTTTTTTTTAAGTTGCCATGTCCTAATTGAATTCTGACATCAATGGATAGATAGAATAGCAAAATAATGGACTTTACTTTATGTTAATGTCTCTTAAATGTTCTATACCATGTTTAAAATAAATGTACAGTACTCATGCAATCTGTACGGCTTCATCTTGCTGGCACCAGAAGCATAAAGTAGATAATCGGGCAACATTTTTACAGCCTCCTTCACTCCTGTCCCATTTTCACTTCCAATGCATTGTCCTTACTTGAAATTAAGGATGCTGAGCAGATTTGCACCCAATGAGAACAGTGACATTGGAGTGTAACTTGCTTTATCAAGTTTGTCATGTTTGAGGTTGTAGCTAAGTGGGTGAGTGGTATTTTAAAACACACGTCGGTTTACCACACTTGGGTGCTAGCGACTTGCCCGTCAAAAATCATGGCAAACATTTTAAGCATCGCAATGCTGTTGTTTGCCACCAGGCCCTGCAATGAGCCTCTCCCCCTCTACTTTACAGGTCCTGGCCCCGCAATGAGTGACTTTGCAGCTCATCGCAGCCTGCGGCATGCACTGTGCGCATGCTTAGGCCCCAACTTTTAGGCCTTGCAATGAGCGCCTTTGGCACTCATTGCAAACCTCCCTCCCCCTCTACTTTACAGGCCTAATTGCAGGCAGCGGCATGCGCTGTGCGCATGCGCAAGCCCGTTACTTTACGAGCGTTACAGACAAACCCTCTCACCCCTGAGTCTCTTCCCCCTCCCAAGTGTTACTTGCCACCTCTCTCCCTCCCCAGTCTCTCCTTGCCCCCTCGCTCCCTCCCCAGTCTCTCTCCCTCCCCAGTCTCTCCTTGCCCCCTCGCTCCCTCCCCAGTCTCTCTCCCTCCCCAGTCTCTCCTTGCCCCCTCGCTCCCTCCCCAGTCTCTCTCCCTTCCCAGTCTCTCTTTGCCCCCTCTCTCCCTTTGCCCCCTGTCTCTCTCTCCCACCCCTGTCTCTCTTTGCCCCCCCTCTCTTTGCCCCCTCCCCTGTCTCTCTTTGGCCCCTCTCTTCCTCCCCTGTCTCTCTTTGGCCCTCTCTCTTTGGGCCTCTCTCCTTTCCCTGTCTCTCTCTGCCCCTTCTCTCCCTGCCATGTCTCTCTCTCTCTCACTCTCTCTCCCCCTCTTCCTCCACTGTGCTCCCCCCGTATCCCCGCAGCCTCAGGCCCCAATTCCTGTGACCTCACCAGGACCCCCCCCCCCCCCAGATCCCCTCAGCCTTACTGCTTTATCCTCTTCTGGTCTTCTTATGTTTATCCTGCCTCTCTGCTCCTGCGCGTCCTTCTGTAGAGGCAGGGAAGTCCAAATGGTGACGTCACCACGCAGGCTTCCCTGCCTCTGCAGAAGGACGCGCAGGGGCAGAGAGACGGGATGGACGTAAGAAGACCTGAAGAGGATATAGCAGTATGGCGGATGGGATACGGGGGGGGGGGGAAGTTGCTGGTGAGGCCACTTGGATCCGGTATTGGGCCTCTGGGTTCCTGGTTGAGGCTGAGGATATCAGCCCCCCCCCCCTTTACTGGCCTCATAGTTGTGGTAATTGCAAGTTGTGGTTGCGCATCCGTAAATTTTAACATTGCGTGACGACAACTTGCAATTACCACAACTATTATATGTGATATTGGGGAATATTTATGGTATTTCCAAAGAAGGCATGTAATGTCTCTGTTAATGAAACAAAGATGGTAGTGCAGCAAAGATCATTGTAAATGGCCAAATGTACCTTTTAAAATAAAATAGAAATAAAAAAGGCATTCTACATGTTTATGTATTCTCCTCAACTGAAACCACATGATATACCTAACTTTAATGTACTAAAGAATACCACATACATATAAGTGCTATTTAGTATATGTTTGTCCTTTTCCTAGAATATATGCTCTTTATATTTAATAGTCTGTAAGTATAATTTATATATATAATAAAATTATTAATACAAGCAGGGTGTGACTTGCATTTACTGTTCAAGTTTTATTTGCTTTGTTGACATGTTGTTTTCACTGTGAAAAGGTAAGTGTTAGAAAATGTAATGAAAAATTATACCTTTAGTATGTCCTGAAGCATAATGCTCTTAATGCTCTTCATTTAACAAACATACTTTATGAGGATATGGCACAACACATGGTATTGAGTTATAATAAATTAATGGAGTGGGATTGTACAGTTTTTTCTTTAAACTAGAGATATACAAAGCCATGGAAACAATAGACTTTAAAAAATAAAAAATGAATGCAGTAAGAACATTATTATGATGCTCAAATCTTTACTTTGGCCATATTGTCATACAGTTGGACCCCTATGAGAATCTGATCTTCTCAACACCCATGGCAAAGCTATTACTTAGTTACATTAGTCAAGCAATGGACACCCTGAGTGCTCATCTCCGGAACAATCAATGTTTCTTATTTCAACTAATAATTATACCTTGGTAAACTAAAGCAATCTCACTTACATGTTACAGTTTTGTGGAAAAACACAATAGTGATAAAAAGCCATTATTCATTTGATATCTGAAATAACAAAAAAGAGTGTGTGAAATAAAAGTGAAATTGGTAAATTGGTACTCAAATGAAAAATACTAAAAGTGATGTATGTTACCACAATTCAAAAGTAACTTTGTCCAGTTTACCTAATACCTGATATCTCATAGGGATCTCCAAGTAATGAAAGCCACAAATATTTCAGCTTTGCTGTTATATAGATACACACCACTTATACTGGTCATATTAATCTTATCACAGATTTAAATGGCTGCATAGGCCCAGATTTATCAAAGGGCGATTGCAGTTTAGAGCATTGATTCCTCTTTTTTTTTTTTTTTTTTATTGGTATCAAAAGTAGACAATTACAATATAAATATATAAAACAGAATACACAGCAAAAAAAAAACGACAAAAGAAAAAGACAAGACATACATTTACAATACATATTGTGGACTTATACCAGAAATTATAATTTCTGGGAGCTAAGTCCCAGAGATATTAAAACTTAGATCATAACCGAGAAAGATCTTTATTTTGATCCCAAATTTTCCATTTATAACATTTTATTTTTATAAGACCTTGCTCTTGAAGAGATTTTTCGAGATTTCTGTTTCTATCTACCATATATGTGATTTCACCCCAAGAGGGAACGGAAGACTGACCCCATCTCCTTGCTATCAACAGTTTAGATGCCATGAATATCTGAAGTAAAAACGCAATTACGTCCAGAGCAAGCTGATTCGAAAAAATGTGAAATAAAACATTTTCTACAGAAAAGGAAATGGTAATGCCCAAAATATTCCTAATATGCCCAAAACAAGTTTCCCAAAATTGTTGAATTATTGGGCAACTCCACCATATATGGGCATGTGAACCCACCAAACCACAGTTCCTCCAACAAAACTTCAGATTATCTTTTTTAGTAATCTGAGCCATTTTTGTTGGAACATAATACCATTGAGTACTTAATTTAAAGTGTAGCTCTCTGTATGATGTATTTTTAATTATTTGATCTGTGAGAATAAATGAATCGGACCATTCTTCTTCTGACCAAGAGAGATTAAAAGAATGTTGCCAAATTTTAGATTTGTTAAAAGGGCATTTATCCATTTCCTCCCGCAAGATGTAATAACAATTAGATATTAAGTGCTTTCTATCTTCTAGAATCATTGGTTTTTCAAAAGAAGTTAAAGATCTAACTTTAAAACTAGAATAGATTGAATCTCTGAACGCAGCCAGAAGTCTATTATATTCAAGCCAACTTTTATGAGGAAGCCCAAATTTTTCCTTCAAGTCTTCAAAAGAAGCCCAAGAGTTGCCAATATATAAGTCTCTCAAACAACAAATGCCAAATGCTCTCCATCCACCCAAAAATGATAAGTTCAATTCTCTCTCTGATAATAAAATCGGAAGGATAGGGCTAGGAAAAGGCATCAATTGAGATCTCAATTTATGTTTATCCCAAAATTCAAGTATTTCACGAACAATATCAGAACCATCTAAAAAGAGTTCTTTTTTTAACTCCGTCCTAAACATCAACCAGCCTAAAGAATCCTTAACTACTGAACATCTTTAAACCTGCAGCCAACCTGCCACTTTCAAACTTTCTATACATTTGACTGCATATGAAAACATTGTAGCATCATGATAGGTCTGAATCATTGGGTATGCTAGTCCCCCTTTCCTAAATGTTCTGGAAATTATAACTTTCTTTATTCTGTTGTTTTTCCCCTGAAAGATAAATTTGTCTATTATTTGTTGAAAATGTACTATAAAAGTTTTGGATAAAGGTATAGGAATAGATCTAAATATATAGCTTAATCTTGGAAGAAGCGACATTTTGGCTGCTGCTATTCTAGCTGTTAAAGTTAAATTCAAAGGTCTCCAAGAGGAAACAATTTTCGTAAGTTTATTTAATAGCTCCTTATAGTTGTTTTTAATTATTAACTGGATAGAATTATAAAATATGATTCCCATATGAGTTATGGTATTAGAATGCCAATTATACTGGTAGATGGATTTCAAGTAATCTTTTTCCGGACTGGCTAAATTAAGAGCCAAAACCTGTGACTTGGAGATATTAATTTTATAGTTAGAGGCTTTAGAATATGTATCTATCGAGCATTGATTCCTCTTAATACACCTCAATGCGTCATTAGCATTCTGCATTGAAATTGGAAAATGTATCTAATGCTGTATATGAATTCAGCAAAAGTGAAGAGATGTGTATTTATGAAGTGTCTTGTCTGTTGTAATGAATGGCGTATATGATAGGTTTGCAGTAGATAGGGTATCTAGTAATGGTTTTCAATGTTAGGCATATTACATAATAAAAAAGGGCAATTTTATATATTTGTGTTCAGAGCCTTCACTCATGAAAGGTGCTGAAGGTATGGCAACAGTTTTAAACATCTCGCAATATGTGGGCTAGCGTGGTTTGTTTTTTGTTAGGTTGGACAAACTTCTGAGAATTTGATTGATGTAGATATCCTGATGAAAAGTAGAATTGAATTCCAATAAGTAAGTCTTTATGGTGTGACGATGCAAGCGAAGATTAGAGTTGCAATGTGACGCAAATGCAATGACGACAGATCGAATGGTGGTTCAATTTTATAGTTGGCAGTAAGCATCTTAAACAGGCTCCACACTCTCTTGTGAGTTTTTCTAGTCTTGATGGGGAGTCCGGACTGCATCGTAGATCAAACTGCTGACAAAAGTACTATTCTAGGGCGCTTGAAAGAGGAGGTACTAGTTGATGTAAGGATTTGGGCGGTTTTGTGTGGAGAAATAAGTTGAATAATGGTCAGACTTATGTATATATGGGACTAGTTGGAAATGGCAAGTTAAAAACAGATATGTAAGATCCCTTAGGAGGGACATCCTGGAAAGATCAGATGAACGTAATTTGGTCAATGTTACGTGGGTGGCTTAATCTGAAGTAAGTACTCGGACTGCATGGCCTGTTCAGTCTTTGCTCCAGGTGTGGAGAGCTGTGAGAGAGTGATTCATATTCTAGAGGCTGTAATTATCTGAGAGATGTAGAAGTTTGAAGGCGTAAATTGTTACACAAGGGCAATGGAACAATAGTTAGTCAGAAAAAAAATACTGTCTATTCCACTGACATACAGTATAAAGGTGGACCATAATCTTGGGTTGGCTAAGGCAGCTTCATTGAGATTAATCGGTTGGTGTTTATGAGGATGAGTAGCAACAAACTCTTAGAGTTTTTCTCTTGAGTTTATTGGAGAAAGGCTTGCTTAGATGCTGTCAGTAATGAGAATGATTTGCCCAAGAATTCGACCTTATGTGATGGTCCTTCTCTTTTATCCTTGGTATATGGGACGTGCAGTTGTGAGAATAGAGCTAGAGACTTCTGTAGGCTGGTTGGAATGTCCTGTTGGAGATCCTTCTATGTACAATAAGTCATTGGATAACAATCAGACAGTGTTTCATATTATGTAGAATCCAGCACAATTCTTTGATGAAGCTGTCTAAGATCTTGGGGCTGCTCTTTGAACCGACAGTGAGGCGGTTCACAAAATAGTAATCCACCTTCAATTTTACGCAATGTATATGCCATAATAATGAGTGGATGGAAAGCTCTTTGTATGTGTCTACAAGATCACTTTTGAAGAGCCATGTTCTGCGTCCTAGCTGCATTATGTGGGTGATTGCATCATCGATTTTGGCATACTTCAGAGAGAATCTTTCCGATGGTATTAGAGAATTTATGCTGGGGAGAAGAGCGGTTTATTACCAGCATTTTTAAAGAAAATCATTACATGTAGCAATTCATAAGGGGTTAATTCTCCAGGTGGGGAAAGACGGTGATTTGAAGGCTCCTCAGCTGTAGTTGTCATGAATCTCAGAAGTGAGGAGTTGTTCCTGACAACCCAGCATGTCTTTTTGTAGACATGTAGTCTGAATTAATTTATTGCCAGGAGTGGAGGTGTGTGGGCTAGTCCAGGGAGTGGAGTGGTTGGAGGTGGACATAAACTGGAAGCGTGGAGTGGGGACTGGCAGTGCTGTCACACTATTTCCTTAATCCCAGCAAAATATCTTATGATTGAGTGCAGACCATAGTCTAATTGAATTGTGATATAGCTGCAGCTGATTTTGCCATGAATAACCTGTACAATGTTAGTTGTAGTAACTGAATCCACCATGTTTGTGTGATAAATCAACAATGAGTTACATGTAATCATCGAGCTCACAATGTTGATGGTGGAATGAAAGGCAGATGATATCTCACTGAATGCCAGGACAAACTCCATCACTGTGAGTTTTCTGTTAAGCCAGGAGTCTTTCTATTTAATCATGACAGAGATATTGCTGTTGGTGAGAGTCTTGTTCTCAGATGTATTGCACAAAGGGGTGAGGAGATATACCAAGTTCACATCCTTGTACTCCACTATGTCCCTCTTGATTTGAATGGGCACAAAGTGAGCTGTCATGATGGTAGGAGGTTTATTTGAATGCTCACCTTGAGAGGTAAAGCGGGATGTAGATAGATGGACAGAATCGGACCCTGTAGAGTTTTCCAACCTGAACATTCTGCTTTCCAGTGAGTTGATGGAAGGGGCTATGTCAGATAGCATCTTTTGCATCTGAGGAAGCTGGTAGTGTAAGCGGATTATGGCTGCTAAAAAGCAGTCTATATAATTCAGCCTTTCTTGCAGATTCTGAAAATGTAATAACTGTTGAGCGAGCCAGGATACGGTCCACAGACATAAAGAAGGTTAGTTTCCTGCAACCAAAGGAGGCCTTGTTGGGGATAAAGCGGTTTGTGACACAACGATTTCTGGGTCTGATAGCACTGGTTCGGCCATCGGTATAATGAATGGAAGACTGAGAAGTGAGAATTGAGATACTGAAGAAACTGCGAGGAGGCGGAGGGACACTTGATGGAAATAGGACGAGGTGAGCCACAGCATGAGCATAGAAAGATGGCGGGAGGAGCAGCTCTGGGAAAAGAAAGGGCAGAAGCTGGCAAGGGGAGAGGCACAGGGAGCAGTGCGGAAGAACGTAGGGAGGGCTAAATTAGCAGGGGAGATGCAGCCAGTGAGGAGGCATGAGGCTATGTCAGAGGGAAGCTGCAGGCAAGGAAGAATATGACAGAGGCAGACTCGCCACGAGACTGACGCAAGGAATTAAAAAAATGAGTGAAATGCTGGAAATGGACGTCGGGAAAGAGCATGGTTGGTAAGTGACAGGTGCATGGTGGTAGGTAATTGGGGGTTTAAGTAATTTGTGGGAGGTAAAAGCTCCTCCCACAACAGCAGGTTGATTTAATCTAACATATAGGTAAAGTGTATTCTGTTTTATAGATACATGTGTATGTATAGTAACTGAATAGTGATAGAATGGTGTTAACAGTAATCACATATAATAGTTGTGAAACTACTAATCGTCGTCACGCTTTGCGAGCTCGCAAAGAGAGGGGCCCCATATGCGGAAGGTGGAGGCTCCAACGTCAGCTGCAATGAGCCGAAGGCTCTTTCGCGAGGGGCCGCATTTGCGGAGGTGGAGGCTCTACGGCGCCTCACAAGCGGTTACAAACACCCACAGAAGCAGGACTTTAAAAAAAACATCTAACACGCAATCAATACATACGGACCTCTGCAAGTGAAGTTACACCTCAATGTACGTCCAAATTACCGCGTTTAGACACACGAAAATCCCCTAAGCGAGAGAAAAAATGGCCTTGCAAAAAGCAGATCAGTGCCGACCTTACAATGACGGCAAAATCGCAAAGAGCCAACCGAGAGCCTCGCAATGAGCGCAGAAGGATCTCAGACCACCAAAAAAATTGTCTGTGCCAAACAGCATTACCTGCCTTACAATTTTATTGCCCCGTCATTTTTGACAGGCAAGCCGCTAGTAACAATAATAAATATTAATCTTAATACTAATATCATAATAGTACAACAATAATATACTAATAATGATGATATTGAATATTATATATACTGTAATGCCGTATTCCAAATCCCTGCTTGATAAATCTGTACCTTAGTCCTTTTGTCTCCTCTTTAGGCTTTGACTGCTGCTGCCTGGGATTTCAGATAAGAGGCAGCTGAATCATCTTGTTCCTTAATTTTATGTCTTCTTGAGGAGCTCCATTCTAGATATTATATTATTTTATGTAGTGAATAGTAAGAAAACACGAATTTATGCCCTATTAAATTCCAGCCTCATAGATAAGAGGCTTCTACTAAACCCTACGTGCTGCAAATTTATAAAAGTTATGACGCTATTAAATTAGCCCTGCTGCGAGCAACGTGTGAGCTACGCAGCAGGGCCGTCCGTATCAACACAGAGAAAATGTACATGAGGAGTGCCAGCCTGCGAGATCATCTCGCAGGCTCCCACACCTCATCAATTTCTCTGGGGTAATAAACGAGACCTCCGCGGCAGTCCCACACATAAGCCCTGCCGTGGGGAGTACTCCACCTACCCCCCCCCCCCCGGCACCTAAAATTACCCCCCCCCCTCCCCGATGCGGGGGGTCCCCATCGGGACCCCCGAACTGTCACCACATTAACTCCTTGCAGCGGGGGTTCCCGATCGGCACCGACAAGGCCCCCGCTGCATTTAAAACTTTTAAATTCCCCGCCGCGGCTCCTTAAAGGGCCCGCGACACAGTATTAGCAATCCCGGCCGTGGCACCCAAAATTAACCCCCCTCTTCTATGCTGAAGTGTCCCCACATTAACCCTTTGCTTCAGGCGTCCATAGGGACCCCCGCAGCCCCCCCACATTAACCCCTGCAGCGGGGGTCCCCGATCGGCACCGATCGTCACCCCGCCCCATTTAAAATGATACATTTCCCGCCTTGCGGGTCCTTAAAGGACCGTAAAGGTCCTGAAAGGACTCGCCCTAAAAAATATTAACCCCAGGCAACTAAAGTTAACCCCATAACTCATGGGGGTCAATACAGACCCCCGTAAGCCCTTAATTAACCCAGTCAATCATGGGGGTCAATGCAGACTTCCATAATCCTTAATTAACCCTATAACTCATGGGGGTCAATACAGACCCCCATAAGCACTCAATTAGCCCCGTCACTCATGAGGGTCAATACAGACGCCGATAAACCCATAATTAACCCTGTCACTCATGGGGGTCAATACAGACACTCATAAGCCTCTATTTAACCCCTTCAGTCCCATAAGAGTATATTATGACCCTTATGAGGCAGTTACAACCCTAACATTAACCACATAAGTACCATGACAGTCCTCAAGAACCCTTATGACACTAAGTACAAACACTATACTGCACTATACCCCCCAATAAACCATTAAATCTAAATTAACCCCCTCTACACTAACCTATTAACACCTACCTACCCCCTAATAACCCCTCACCACTCAAACCTAAGTCGCAAAAAATAAAAAAGGAACATTACAGAAAATAAAAAAAATACATTAAACCCATTAAACCACATTAAAATTACACACCTGAAAAGGAAATACATACAGAATACATACAATAGAATACAAATAAAATACAATACCCCCATCTATCTAACATACAATCAATCTTATCTAATATACAATAAAACCTATCTATCTAAAATACAGACCCCTATCTAACATACAATAAATGTTATCTAAATACACAAACCCTAATTCTAACCTAAGATAAAATAAATAAGACCACTTACCTTTGCAGATGTCCCTTCAGTTCACCAACATAGGGAAAAAAAAATTAGTACAACACATTTACATACATAAACATTATAAACATTCTAAATATTCTACTCACCTTTCCAGCATGTACCCGTCCTTTTTCTTTTCTTCTTCGGCGCGGCCCCTGTTACATAAGTACAACATTACATAAGTACAACATACATATACCGTATATACTCGAGTATAAGCCAACCCGAGTATAAGCCGAGGCACCTATTTTACCACAAAATACTGGGTAAAGTGAGTGACTCGAGTATAAGCCGAGGGTGGGAAAGGGCTGCCCCCTGTGTCCCTCTTGTGACCTCTGTGTCCCCCTCTTGTGTCCCCCTCTCCCGTGTCTCTTCTCCCTTCCCTTCCCTGTCCTCATCCTCAACCTCCCTCCTCCTCCTCAACCCCCTCCTCCTCAACCCCTTTCCTCAACCTCCCTCCTCATCCCTCCCTCCTCAACCTCAACCCTCCCTCCTAATCTTCAATCCCCCTGATTCTAAACCCCCCTCATTCTAACCCCTTCCCCTCATTCTACCCCTCACTTACCTGCATCTGAAGCTCCTGCTCTGGCCTCCGCTCCTTCCGGCGTGCATGTGACGTGGCGCGCATGTGACGTCACGGCATTAGCATATACCGGGTGCCGGCACCTAGTATATGCTAATGATGTGGCGGGCATGTGACGTCACGTCATTAGCATATACCGGGTGCGTCACCCATTATATGCTAATGCCGTGACGTCACATGCGCGCGGGAAGGAGCAGACGCCACAGCAGGAGCTTCAGATGCAGGTAAGTGAGGGGTAGAATGAGGGGGGTTTAGAATGAGGGGGGGGTTGAGAATGAGGAGGGTGGAGGGAAAGAAATACGGGGGGGGGGGTTTATAGAAACTCGAGTATAAGCCGAGGGGGCCCTTTTTAGCCTTAAAAAAAAAGGGCTGAAAAACTCGGCTTATACTCGAGTATATACGTTAAACATAATATACATTGTACTTACCTCCCCGCGATGTCCCCAGCCTCCTCCGCATCTTCCTGGCTGGGCCCTGGAACAATCGGCACTGTAAAAAACTAACGGAGGTCCGCACTCGCAGACCTTCCCGACGCAAATGAGCCTCCTACTGAGTTTTCCAGTAGAAAATTGTCATTGGCGCCTTCTGATTGGCTGAAAACGCTGTCTATCAAATTCAGCCAATCAGAAGGCGCCAATGTGTGAGCCAATCAGAATGCGATACACCCCAAAATCCCACTGCTGAGTGACTATGGAGGAATCACTCACTTCAGCAGATTTCCTCCACTACAAATGTATGTTACGCTCCTATTCCTCTGCCCTTAACCTTGCCAAACAGCAGCACAACACTAATATCAACTCTGTCCTCTAACCCCAAACGTCTGTTTGCCACTTTCAATACTCTCCTCCGCCCACCACCTCCTCCCATCCCTTCCTCTCTCACAGCTGAATACTTTGCCAACCATTTTGATTCATAAAATTCAAAACTTCCACAATTAAATCTTATCTCATAGTGGTTTACACACTCCACCCTCTCAACTAACCAACAAAACCCAGTCTTCTCCCTTCCCAATCCCACAGCCACCATGAACTGCTTTGACCCGGCTACAGAGGACGAAGTCTCCAGCCTGCTATCATCCACTCACCTCACTACCTGTCTTCTAGATCCTATTCAATCTCAGCTCATATCTCCCCTCTCTACCACACTAATCCCAGCTCTCACACATATTTTCAACCTCTCCCTTACTACTGGCATGTTTCCTTCTTCTCTAAAACATGCCATAGTTATACCCACCCTCAAAAAACCCTCATCTGACACTGATATTGCATCAAACTACCGCCCTATCTCTCTGCTTCCCCTGGCTTCCAAACTGCTGGAGCGGCTCATCTATAACACCCTTACCAGCTTTATTTCCTCTAACTCCCTTCTTGACACCTTCCAATCTGGCTTTCTGCCCCAACACTCCACTGAGACAGCTCTCACTAAAGTCACCAATGACCTGCTTACCGCCAAGTCAAAAGGTCACTACTCAATTCTTCTTCTAGATATCTCTGCTGCCTTTGACACAAGACACAACTAAAATCCTTATACACTCTTTCATCATCTCTCGACTAGACTACTGCAACTCGCTTCTTGTTTGCCTACCTACCACCCGACTGTCTCCACTTCAATCCATTATGAATGCCTCTGCTAGACTCCTCTTCCATACACAACGTTCAGTGTCGGCAACACCACTATGTGAATCACTCCACTGGCTTCCCTTAGCCTCAAGAATACAATTTACAATCATGACCCTTACAAAGCCCTCAACAATAATGCTCCCCCTTACATCTCTGCTCTCATCTCCAAATACTCCCCCACCCACCCTCTTCATTCTGTTAATGACAACTCTTGTCACCTCCACTCACTCCCGCCTCCAGAACTTTTCTCATGCTGCCCCATGTCTCTGGAACTCCTTGCCTCGCTCCACCAGATTATCCTCTTGCCTCAAAACATTTAAAACCTCACTGAAAACACATCTCTTTAAAGAAGCGTATCACCTTCCACCCTAACACACTTATCACCTCTCTCTCCCTCTTTTACCACTCACTATCCCTTAGATTGTAAGTCTGCGAGTTTCTATCCTAAGTACTTTGGGAATTCACCATGGACATTGGATTCCTAGCTCAAAGACAGGGCCGTCCTTCCTTTGCTAAATGTTAATCTGTATTTATTATTGTCTGAACCTAATTTATGTACAGCGCTACGGAATATGTCAGCGCGTTATAAATAAACTATAGTAATAATAATAATAATGTTAGATAGGGGTATGTATTTTAGACAGTTAGGATTTATTGTATATTCGATAGATTGTGGGATGTATTTTAGATAGATAGGACTTATTGTAAATTAGGATTGATTGTATGTTAGATCGATAGGGGGTATTGTATTGTATTGTATGTATTCTGTATGTATTTCCTTTTCAGGTGTGTAAGTTTTTTTTTCTGTAGTGGGGGCAGGGGCATTGTAATGTATTGTTTTTCTGTAATGTTCCTTTTTTTATTTTTTGTGACTTAGGTTTTTTTATTTTCTTTAATGTAGATTTCTTTTTTGTGACTTAGGTTTTTTTATTTTCTGCAATTAGAGTGGTGGGGGGGTTATTAGGGGGTAGGTAGTTTACTAGGAGGACCGTCATGGCACTTATGTCGTTAATGTTAGGGTTGTAACTGCCCCATAAGGGTCATAATATACTCTTATGGGACTGATGGGGTTAAATAGAGGCTTATGAGGGTCTGTATTGACCCCCATGAGTTATAGGGTTAATTAAGGGCTTATGGGGGTCTGTATTGACCCCTATGAGTGACAGGGTTAATTAAGGGCTTATGGGGGTCTGTATTGAATCCCATGAGTTATAGGGTTAATTAAGGCTTATGGGGGTCTGTATTGACCCCCATGAGTTATGGGGTTAACTTTAGTTGCTTCGGGTTGATATTTTTTAGCGCAAGTCCTTTCAGGACCTTTACGGTCCTTTAAGGACCTTCAAGGCGGGAAATTTAAAATTTGAAATGCAGCGGGGTGACGATCTGGGACCCCCGCTGCAAGGTGCTAATGTGGGGGGCTGCTGGGGTCACTATGGACCCCTGTAGCAAGAGGTTAATGTGGGGATACTTTGGGGGTCCCGATGGGGACCCCCAGCATACAGGGGGGTTAATTTTAGGTGCCGCGGTCAGGATTGCTAATAGTGTGCCTCGGGCCCTTTAAGGAGCTGCGTCGGGGAATTTAAAAGTTTGAAATGCAGTGGGGGCCTGATCTATGCAGATCAGGGACCCCCGCTGCAAGGGGATAATATGGGGGGATGTGTTTAGGAAGCAGGGGGGAACATCACACTGCTGTCTCGGGCTGCTCCGAGGCAGCACGTAGAGGCTTTAGGATCCCTTGCTACCACTTTTTTGTTCCCATAGGGATTTTTCAAAGGTGCGCGATTCACCTCATAGATTTAAGTCTGCTTGTTACTATGTAGCTCTCTCTGAGCTTATTCTGGGCCATTTTTCTGAGTCATCTCACAAAGCAGGCTGCAAAAGAAGTATTGGGGATTCGGTCCTCGCAAACAGCAAAAAACTGCCTTTTGCAAGGACGTAGGGAACTACGAGGGCTAATTTAATGAGGCCCTAAATGTCTAGAGGAAGTGCATTTTGGTGATAATTTATCACTTAATGTACTTGAATTGTTACTCTGTTAATGTCATGTGCATATGCCATGCTGATAATTAAACAACAAGTGCAGAGCCGATGCTTCAGAGGAGAACAGGATTGAAGTGAGCATGTAAACACACAGGGCCTCATTCTATTAACGGCCGTAGGAGATGCGTGGCCACAAGGACCGGCCACAGGCTATTTGCCTATTCTATTCCCTTGCGGCCGAGGGCTCCGGCCGGCTTGAGGCCGGTGCCTTGTTATCCCTTGAAAGTGATGTTTGGTTTTAGAATTAATAGCTTAACATTCCCCTACTCTCAAATCTGCAAATAAAGATATTTAACTTCATGTTCAATCCTCGTGTTTTATCTATCATGCATGGCGGCACAGGTTTGAATAAGGAGCTACGGGCTTGAATAAACAAGCTATGGGCTTGATCATTGAAGTCCGTGGGACTTGGACGGATTTTAAAATCAAAGTACAATTTGGCGATGTGCAAGCTTGAGAATGTTTTGCTATTAATCCTCATGCCCCCCCATTATGTTCCCCATCATTTACAGTGCTTTGCAGTGCTGGATTGAATATATATTGGCTTCTACAATGCTTTGTTTGAGGCCCTCAACCTCCGAACCCGTACGGGTTTTAACAAGGACAAGCCCGCAGAATTTCGGGACGGAAAATAAACCGTAAATGATATATCGGATTTGGTCGATGTGCAAGCTTGAGAGGGGGTTGCTATTAATACTCATGTCCCCCATTATGATGCCTAGCATTTACCGAGCTTTACAGTGCCATCTTGAATTTTATTTGCATTTACAGTTTTCTGACTTTGCGGCCGGCAAACAAGATTTACGGGCGCAGGAAAAGCGCCTGCGGCCGTTTGCATGATGTGCGGCCGGCCGTAAGGGGTATATCCTTGCGGCGACGTCCATTTGAATAGCAGGGTAGCAGTAGCTCTACACGGGGCCGGAAGATGGCTGCAAGGAATCGCAGCTTTGCGGCCATTTTACGTCCGTTAATAGAATGAGGCCCACATTGTATATACTTCATAAAATAGGTTTCTTTTACCTGCTTTTTGGGCAGTGTGAGGAGTTTGAGGAGTGAGTATGTATTCAGTTATTTTCTGCCAGTGATCGTAAACTTTGGTTGACAGGCAGATTTTTATTATGCTATTCTATTATCAAGAATATCTATCTATCTATCTATCTATCCATTGTATGTGTGTGTATGTGTGTGTATATATTGCAGCCTACAGTTACTGTATTGTATTAAATTTTACTGTATTTAATTTTAAAATGTTTATTTTAAATGGTTGGAACTTGCCTTTAACTTTACATTTTCATTTGCTTTGTTAACTTGTTGTAATATGTTTCTTACCATAAAAAAAAAGCAAGTGTAAAAAAAACGTGATTTGTAAACGATGCTTCGCTTCAGTCATCATGCACTTTATATAACAAATCCCGACTTTATGAGGAGCTGGCACAACACATGATGTTGACTTAAAATAAGTTAATGTTGGACATGAAACCTACTGTTGTTAGAATCTGTAGAGTAAACAATGGAAATAACATAGATTATACATAAATGGGTGATAAAAATCAGAGCAGAAGTTTTTGGGACACGAACATCCCTTTTCTCTGACTATAGTATAGAAAATAATGCATTATGTTGGGAGCTAAACTGCTTACATTTTGATTTTACTGTATCCATTCCTGTGAACAACATAACAGTTGACTTTGTCAGCTAAGAACCATATCACTAGGCCCAACATACACTGTCATTTACCTCACTATAAGTGCTCTTCATGGTGTGAAAGAGCACAAGATTACATGTTAAAATTATTTATTTTTCTTAATTACACTAATAAATATAAAATCTAAAGTTGTAAGCCTCTCTTTATCTCCCTACTGGTTGTTGCATGAGTAATAACAGATAGCTGAGCTTGCACAGTGTTGTGGTTGTCATGGGGATGACAGTGATTGATAGCATTTTTCCCCTGGACTCAAGACTGCACTGGCCAGTTAACCCCTAACTGACCTGTTGAGTCTAACATTCCATTCATTGCTCAGATCAAGGTGGTAAGGGTTACATTTTTGTTTGCTAACGTCACTACAAGGAACAAGCCCCCACTGAACATCCAACATGGAGCACAGGGCACCCCCTACATTGCTCAGATTCCAGAGAGGCAAGAGAGCAGAAACCTGAATTTTCTCCAGTAAGAACAAAAAATTAACTCCTTAGAAGTTCTGTTCCTTTCAAATTTTGAAATATTTACAGTGTGACAAAACCTTATCATTGGCTTGAATGGGGGACATAATCTTGCAACCTGATTAGTTGCAGAAATGTAACAGGCATGGATCTGGTAGTGGGCAGTCACTGGTCATGTAAACACAGATTTTATTTTATCTGATTTCTCAGTGAAAAATGCACGTATTTCAAAAAGTGTTTTTATACTTATACTTTTATAAGATCTTCACAGTGATGTGGTCCAAATTGTGCTGAATTCGGGGGCTAATTGACATCAGTGGAGTC
Source organism: Discoglossus pictus (assembly GCA_027410445.1). Classification (NCBI taxonomy): domain Eukaryota; kingdom Metazoa; phylum Chordata; class Amphibia; order Anura; family Alytidae; genus Discoglossus; species Discoglossus pictus. The sequence continues at coordinate 426,957,159 of CM050164.1, forward strand.
AGCAGCTCACTTAATCAGTGGAATGACCAATGCAGGTTTTGTGGTATATTAACAAGCCATTCTAGAGAATGTACTACAGGTGTAGAATCAAGCACCCTCAAGTGAATGGGTTAGAAATAATCCTATCTTATCTTTGTTTTTACAACTTAATCCATTTTGTGGCCATTATATATTCTTGTAGGTGAGTTTGTTCCTGAGACTTGAGATTCACTTTTTACCAATTTGTATTTTCAGTTTTCTACCAGTGGCTATTTATGGGTGTATACAATTTTGATCTTGCAGTGAGAATTTCATTATCAATTAAAGTGACTTGAAAAAGGCTGTCACTATTAACTTTTTTCAACTTGGCATGCGTATCTTCTTTGTTACTCCCACTAATAATATTTAGAGATACATAACATCAAAGGGTGGATGTTTTAGTTACTTTATGTATTAAATAGATCTGTTACATCATTTTTTTTATCACTTATCTTATATTACATTTGTTATTCATGCAGATCATAGAAGTTACAAATAATAATACATAAACATAACTGAACAAAATAATTAAATGTTGCTTTACATTACATGACAAAGACTTATTTTATTAGCCTATATAAAAGGGGAAAATTATTACCAACGTAAATCTAAATTATTATATTCTGCACAGGGGTTACACATGTAAAATTGGTCTTCCTTCTCCCACATAGCATAAGAAATTGTCTCCATTCAGAATATTTGACAACATTTTTTGTCTAGTTGGTTGATGCTTGTTTTTTTTTTTTTTTTTGCAGCCAGAGAGATGCTATAAGATCATTTATATATTTAGTTTTTTGTCCATCTCTCCCTATACCTTCCAAAGGCCCATTCAGTAGCATTATTAATGGGTTTAACTTTATTTCATATGCCAACATATTTGTTTATCATTTCTTGTACTGTTCTCCAGAATGTTTGCATTTTAGGGCATTTCCACCCTATATTAATGGATGTGCCCAATTCTTTACATCATAGAAATTTTGGGGAGTTGGTGCTTAAAACCTGATGAGTATAATAATGTAATTATTAAATGAAAACGTTCATGTGATTTTTTTTTTTATGTGAGCTGCCTACCCGGCTTGCTCTAGAGTGATTTAAAAAGAAGTTAAAAATAAAAGTTTATGAACAATAAACCCTAATAGTTGGAAATATATATGAGAGGAAGCTGCCAACTGACTGGACTATCTCTGGTAATGTGATATGTGCTTTGAGTAAGCGTGAATCTGGAGGTCTATTGACCAAGTGTATGGGATGTAATAATATGAGGTATGTGGATCTAAATTTGTTAATAGATATGTTGGTGAAAAATAACCACTATATGTGTCTAGGGAATACTAGTGATGCAAAATGTCTAGCCGTAGCTGTGCATTGATGTGCTGGTGACATATATCAGTGGCTGATGATAGCTAAATTGGAGAAGTAGTGCTAATTGGGGTTGTGATATATAGCGTATATGGTATCCAAGATATGATCCATGTGCACTATTAGTGACCCATTGTAATAGGCAGTTTAAATAATTAGGAATAGCCAGAAAAAATTGAATGATTGGAAGTTATCCTCATATAAACAAAAAATTTTTGTAAATCATTGGATAAACAAAAAATAAAAAATAATAACTATTGGGTAAGTTAAAAAAACTTTTATATTAAAAAAGCGTCAACCAGTGCCATAAGGGCTATTCAGTATGTGGACAAAGCCAATAAACTGAGGACTTATAGTTGCAAATGTGTCAGTATATAAATGTAATCCTTAGTATATAGGCCACTTGGTCTCTGTAGGGCTCTGATTTGCCCCTTGATTTACACCAAAAAATTGTTCAAACAAAGTTGTGTCATGGGGGTATTGCCCTAGTGGAGTTACCAAGTTTGAGGGCCTTTTAATGGAGGAGACTAAGGGAGAATAAATATACGTCTCCAAAGTAATTTGATCAACTATATATACAAAAAAGAGAGAGCCATGAAGGCTCTTACTTACTGTTCTACAGATGCAAAAACGCCTCTAAGTCCACAGACTTGTAATCTGGTTGTTCGCAGGGATGATATGGCTCTTGCCGACCGGTTTCGTTACCAGTATGGTAACTTCTTCAAAGGCTGCCACTTCTCTCATTTGCCCTTCGCAGGCTTTTTGTTGAACGAAGGCCACGCCCCCCGAGAACGTCATTGGATGCGGCCGCTATGAGCGCCGCGTCATATGACGTCATGACGTGTGTAAAATAGAAACAAAGCAGACGTAAGTCTGCGTTTGTCTTGATTGGCCTATACTTGTTTTGAAATCGTTAGCGTATCATAGGGCGCTCTAATGCTGGTACTCAATGTCACTACTCGACCTCCCTGCATCTCGCTGCTCCGCCTAGATGCGGCCAACTGACTTACTTTGGCACTATCTGCGTTACTGTCCTATCAAGCTTAAATGTAAGCTTGTGTCTAGCTTGTCTCACTATACTATACAATCGTTCCCTGAATGGAATTATACTACATTCTATAGTTGATTTGTGTGTTCATAAAACCATATGTGATAATAAAATAGGTGTGATGATGACTTGAGACTTGTGGATAAATCTTGAAACATTTAAAGTTTAAATAAGTGTGCAGTCTTGTTTAAGTCATCTAGGACTAAGCTAAGGAGGGGGTGAAAAGTGAGTTGTGTGTACTCCATATTAATTTATAATTAATTGACTGATATTCATATCTCGATTTTGCACTAATAAAGCCACTGGGTTGTGTAAAAAAGAGATGACTTGTGTGTCAAGGTACGTATTTAACCTAAATATTAAGAAGGTATTAATATGTGAATGAAAAAAACGGTTTTGTCTAAATATCTATGTGAACCTCAACTATAGATGAAATTTTGAAGTCTATGTCTCTAAGTGAATAGCTCTTAGTTATAACTGCAAAAAGACAAGTAAAAAGTAATTTTATGCAAATAGACAGGTGAAAAGTTATTTTTTCAAAGGTAGTAGTAGTTATATCTGAACTGTATGTGTGTAGGCGAGGGGTTTTGTGATGTCAAGAGTCTTTATAAATGACCAAGTATTTGTTAATGTAGAAAGGCTGAAAACGAGGAATCTTCATTAAGACCATTTGGGCTGAGTGCTCTCAAAGCGTAGATCCAGCTACATTCCAACTGTAGCAGCCTTCTACCACTATCACCACCTCTAGGTCCTAAGCGTATACCATCAACTACATGGAACTTTAGGCAGTTTGGATCTTCAGGATGGTATAGTCTCATGTGTTTCGATACTGGTGTGTCCAGCTTATTCCTAATAGATCCTATATGCTCGAGTATTCTTCGCCTCAATTCTCTGTCTGTCTTTCCCACGTAGATTTTCTCACATTTGCAAACTGCCACATATATCAATGACGTCGATATACAGTTGTAGAACCTCTTTATAGGATATTTTCTCTTAGTTTTTGGATGTTCAAAAAATTTCTCCACTGCAATGAATTTGCATGCCTTGCAGTGTCCACATTGGAATAGTCCATTCGTAGCTTTTAGCCTGTTCTGTTCTTTATCTTTAGAAATATGGCTATGAGTTAGCTTTTCTCTTAAGCTGGTTCCACGTCTGTATGTGACAGATGCTCTTTCAGATATAACTTTATTCAGCGCTGGATCTTCTTTGAGATGATGCCAATGTTTCGCCAATATGGCGTGTATATCTGTACTGTTTGTACCAAAGGTTAGAATACATCTAATTTGCTCTTCTTCTTGTTCTTGTTCCATCGGGTTTATTTTGTTCTTATACAATAGTTGTGGTCTCTGTTTTTCTAGTGCATTCTTATAGGCACATTTCAGCACTCTATTTGGATAGCCTCTGTTTTTAAAGCGTTCCTTTAGTTCTTTTGCCTGAATTTTAAAGTCTTCAATTGTATCACAATTTCTCCTCAGGCGAATATATTGCCCTGTTGGTATTCCTCGTTTGAGGGGCAAAGGATGCTCACTTTTCCAATCAAGCAATGAATTGGTTGCAGTGCTCTTCCTAAACATGGTTTCCATGGTTTCCATGGTTATCCTTTTTAATATAGAGGTCAAGAAATTCTAGAGTCTGCTCATCTATCGTATATGTAAATTTCAGATTCATTTCATTATCGTTGAGGTTGTTTACAAAATTTTGGAAGTCCCTTTTTGATCCAGTCCAGATTATGAGAACATCATCGATGTATCTCTGCCACAACAGTATATCCTTAGTGTAGTTCTCATTTTTATTTGCAAAGGCTATCATTTGTTCCCAATATCCTAGGAACAGGTTGGCATAATTTGGGGCACATGATGTTCCCATTGCTGTGCCCCTAATTTGCCTATAACATTTTTTATCAAATATGAAGAAATTTTTGGTGAGTATAAAATTAAGTAGGGATAACAGAAAGTTATTCCATTCTTCTTCTTCGACTCTTTTTGCACTTAAAAAATGTTTCACTGCACTTATGCCCAGATGGTGTGGTATACTGCTGTAAAGTTGCTCCACGTCTATGCTTGCTAAGTAAGCCGTTGTTGGTATGTGGATGCTGTCTAGACTTCTGAGTACGTCTGAAGTATCTTTAATAAAGGAGGGTAGCGTTATAACTAATTCCTTTAGATTATCGGCCACTAGGCGGCTTATTCTTTCCGTTAGGTTGCCATTGCCGGATATGATTGGCCTTCCAGGTATTGGGAATGTTTGTTTGTGAATTTTGGGCAAGGCATAGAACGTGGCTACTACTGGGCAATTCGGCAGTAAATATTTAAGATTCTTCTCAGAAATAAGATTTTTTTCTTGAGCTTGTGACAGGATTATTTTTAGCTCTTTATAATAGGTTACAGCTGGATTTTTATGCAGTACCTCATATGTGCTGCGATCATTTAGGATTTTTAGACACATGTTCTGGTAGTTGTCTTTCTCCATAAGAACTGTGTTACCCCCTTTGTCTGCAGATTTTATTTCAATGTTGCTCGTTTGAAGATCCATTAATGCATTCCATTCTTTCTTCGATAAGTTTCTTATTTCATTAAGATTCTTCTTACTTTCAACATATAGTGATTCTAAGTCTGCTGTAACTAATTTGAGAAAAATCTCAATGTTGTCCTTGATTACTGGCATGAATCTGCTTTTACTAACATATTTAGACATGTCTATTTGATATTTATTATCGGTCATTTCGCTTTCTTTTAGTAGATCCACGAGATTCTGAAGGACAATGTTGTCTTCATAGGGGAGTCCTAGTGCTTCCAGTTGTTTTATCTTTTTTTCTGTGAAGTGTTTTCTAAGTGCAAGTTTTCTGGCAAATAAATTGAGGTCTTTAATGTTGGTGAACAGATCTGAGTTTTTTGATGGTACAAATGAAAGACCCTTTTCAAGCAAATTGGTGTGTGTTCTTCATTGAGTTGTAATTTAGAAAGATTTATGATTTGATTTTGTCTTTTTCCACCTGCTATAGTCTCAACGTGTAGTTTTCCTTTATCGCCTTTTTTGTTGATATCCTTTTTGTGTTTGTGGTTTTGTGTAATCCTTTGATCCAAGTTCTTTTTTGTAGCCATTTCATTTCTGACAGTTTTATGGTTTTTAATGCTTTTTGAATATTCTTCAATTTGTTGGCATGATAAATTCTCATTGTCATTCTCGGTTTCCTCATTAGATTGCTCATTTTTTACGAGTTGTATTGCGTTCATACCTGATTTCATTATTATTCTTTTAGGGAGTTGGGGTATTGATCTGATTCTTTCCCCTTTGTCCTTCCTCTTCCTCTGATTTTCTTGGCTCTTGTGGGTCTTCGGCCGCGCCCCCTGCCTAAAAAATCAGCATTAGGTAAGCTGGAATTTTCCTTATTTCCTAGTAGTGATCTGGTAAACATCCCTGCTATTGGAAAATTTGGATGACATGATGGCCTTTTTTCATCAGTTATGGCTGCATTTTCCTCTTGTTCTGAGTATTCTGATGAGCTTGGATCTCGATCATCTCGTGGTTTATGTATAAATTCCACTTTATAAGCTCTTTTAAGATTAAAGTCTTGTTTGTCTCTTAGAAATTTTCCTTATGCTTAGTTCTTTTTTATATTTTTCTATATTTTCCTCCAGCCTTTTATTCAGTTTTTCAAAGTCCGGTTGTTCATTTAATTTCATGAATTCCTGGAATAATCTCTCCATTTCTTTGTTGAGGCATTCTAGGTTTAATTTTTCTTTTGCAAGGATTAGGGACATAAGATCTTGTGAGCTTCCTCTCATATATATTTCCAACTATTAGGGTTTATTGTTCATAAACTTTTATTTTTAACTTCTTTTTAAATCACTCTAGAGCAAGCCGGGTAGGCAGCTCACATTAAAAAAATCACATGAACGTTTTCATTTAATAATTACATTATTACAATTCTTTACATCCCCTAAACGTGTTGGTGGCATGTGTGGCATGTACTTAAATAGTTGCAATATTGTGCCAGGACCAACTCTACAATGGAAATTTTGACTTTCAAATACACTAACAGCTTTATTAAATTAGACGCCCGTATTGCCATCGACAAGCCCACAGGGGCTGCAGACTTGAAATTCGACTGCGTTAAATAGCTATTAAATTAGAACATGCCGCAAGTTACAGGCTTGAGACGCAAACCCGTAAACCATTTTTCGAGCGTTGGAAAACTCGTAGTCAAACTCGTAGTTACTTGTTTAGATGGAGCCAATGGCAACAGAGGTCATCATAATTACGTCACTGAAAAATGGAGGTAGGATTTTAAAGTCTTAAGGGGTTCAATTACGAGTTACGATCGGACCTGCATTCCAGATATGATTTAATATTGATAAAGCCGTAAATATGATATTCTAGTCCATGCGAGTTCCATTATATGTATTCACACATTGATTGCCGGGATTGATATAACACAGAATTTAAACATAAAAAATATGATTTTATATTTCCGATTTGCTAGCTTCAGAATGTTGTGCTATTTATTTCAATACCTAACATTACTTTACCCTTTAATATAAGTATAGTTGTGTGTGTATATGTGCATTTACAGTGCTACGGATTGGACTTTACCCCTCTAGCGGGTCCTCTCTAGTACCCGTTGGCTTCTTGGCTCCATTTGCGGGTTACGCCAGTGTATTCGTTGCAATTTAATAGCACGATTGGAAGTGTAACGGTTACAGGCGTGACAGATCAAAGAATTTGCAGCCACGCAGTTCAAATTTCCACATCCCGTAGCCTTTTCCCGCCCTTACCCCGCAAGTGTTTGACAGGTTGCTTTACAGGGCCAATTTAATAGCTGTAAGTCTTGCTGGTTTTACTCGTTGAGGCAGTTAGAAGGCTGTAAGGCTGTTAGAAGTTTTGTATTTTGGATAGGTTTGTATATAATGTTGTACTTGCATGTATTGTCATCTGCCAGAGTAATATAAATCATAATGTGTTTTCAGTTATTAAAAAGTTATTATTTCACCATTACTTATGATATGAAATAAGCATTTTGATGCCCACTGAACTTTTGGGATTATGGACTTTTGTGGGCCCTGATGGGAACCTGGTACCAGAACCCAGCTCCTTCCATTTGCCACCAAGAGCAATGTCCAAACCCCTGAATACTTGGACTTTGGTTGCTATATTGGCCCAAGATGGATAGTGTTACTAAAGATGTTCGTATGTGTCATCATATTGTGTTATTACAACGCCCAGCGAGGCCCTAAGACTGTTTTGGACTGTTGGATTGGCGTGGGCCGTGGGCTAACATGAATTAGCTGTGCAGTCCCTTTCCCCAGGAATATGTCTTCCAAGCCTGTATACTGTGACAGCCATATTTGTTATTATGTGCCACGTTTAACTGTCTTCCATCTTGGTTATGAATTTTAATTTGTGTTACCGTGTTATGTTCTTTTATTGATGTATGGATGGTACCCAGTCATGTTTGAAGTGAGGTCCAGTTATGGGGTTTCCTGGTTGTGGGGTAGAATGTTTTCAGCAGGCTAAGGAAGGCAGACTGGCCAAATACATGAAAGGAGTTTAACAACCCCCCCCCCCCCCCCCCCCAGTACCTTTTTTGTGAGGGCTTCCTGACAGAGGAAAGCTAACTCCTGACATTAACATGTGCATTCTACTCTTCTCAGGCAAGAGCTAAAATCAATGGGCCAATTAGACTGTATAGAAAGTTAGGCTCCAGGACCAAGGGGGGTAATAGGGAGGCTTCTCCACGTGGTCAGGGTGGGGGCTGGTGGAGATTGGTGGGACTGTGTTGACTGAACATAATTGGATTTGGCTGTACCATCGTCAATAAAGAGTTGTCAGTTTAAACATACATTAACAAGGTGTATAGTTTATTCTGAGGGAATATAATAATTCTAATGACTGGAATTATTACTACGGACTTTGCCTAAAACTCTGATCCTAAAACTTTGGGAGTTGAGGTTTAGGATCATTCACTGCTGAACATGCTTCCTGTGTCCTGGCATCCTGTGGATATATCTTGATACCTGGAAAAGGCAGCTGGGCGCTGATATTGATAAAACCCTGACAATCTAGGGGTATTCCTGCGGCTGAAAGCAGGAGGGCTTGCAGCACACATGGTCCTCTCACCCCTGAGCAATACCCATTTCTTTCCATCTTAAAAAAGGGCTTATTCGTATCCCTGGGACAAAATGTTTACTTTTAGCTATGGGTATTAAGGCAGATTGTGGTTGTGTCAGTTTATTTAATAAGTATAGGTTATGATTGATTGGGAAATATTATGTTGTTTGGCCTTTTAAACACACTTATCTTCCATTGGAAGGCATAAATGTTTTTCAGGATCCACGCCCGTGTTCAATCTCATGGCAGATCTCATGGCTTGGCACGAGTGCAGCATGTGCAGTAGTCTTATGCCACAGCAGCTATAGCTATGTGTTCTAGAGACCGGTCAGTCAGAAGTACCTCTCCTAGCTTTTGATGCTGCTTTTCCTGTTGGTTGTTGTGGAATTTAATCACACTTCATCTAGGACTATTTATTGCATGCTCCGGCCTTCTCCCAGTGCCTGTTGTAGGTTCCTGTGACTGGGAGTACTTCTGGTTGCTCCTGTTCCTTTCTGCACTGTTTTGCTACAGCTCCTACTCCTTTCCTGTTCAATATTAGACTGATCTTTGCTGCTGACCTGGTTTGTTACTGACCTTGTTGGATTTCTACCCGACCCTGATCCGTTGGCCTGCCTGACCATTTTTGTATCTGTTAGTTTGGACTTGCTCCCCTCTGGTACTTCACCATTGGGTTTAGCAGCAAACAATTGAGGAAATACGACCCAGGACATGGTATTGAATATGTATCTGTGTACTTGGCCATGTTTCAAATATGCCTTTTATCTTGGACAACATTTTATTGAGTTTCTCTTTATTTTTTTTCTGTCTTTTTCATTGTTTAGTTTCTATACCTCCATCTCTTCCATCTTCCCCACTGAAATTTCTGATTCATTAGTATATGTTGATATGCCATATGGTTATATGCAAGTGAGCTGGGTTATTAATGCATCTGATAAAAGAGAATTTATAGTGTCTGAAAAATAATGTTTACATGAAAAAATACTAAAATGCAAAATGGTTTTCTCTCAATGTTGACACCCCCTGAAATTCCCAGGGAATATTAGCATAACTAATACATTGTATCTATTTGGCCTAGGGATTGTGCAGGCATGCTCAGTTAGCACCTGAAGTCTGCCCTACTGTGGAAAGTCACATGATTTCAGACACTTCCCTTTCCTTTAGATTTTTGTAATACCCAGAACAAGGTCTGTGTCCCTTCATTGACAGATTGTTTAATCTACATCCCAGATAAGACTTCCCCCAGCCCCAGTGAATTGCCCCATAACCTGCCCCAGCCCCAGCGAATTCATCCGTGACCTCCCCCAGCCCCATGACCTACCCCAGTAAATTGTCTCATCACCTGCCCCAACCCCAGTGAATTGTCCCATCACCTGCCCCAGCCCCAGTGAATTGTCCCGTAACCTCCCCCAGTGAATTGCCCCATCACCTGCCCCAGCCCCAGTGAAATGCCCCGTGAACCTACCCCAACACCAGTGACCTCACCCAGCCCAAGTGAATTGCCCTGTGACCTCCCCAGCCCCAGTGAATTGCCCCGTGGCCTAGGGATTGTGCAGGCATGCTCAGTTAGCACCTGAAGTCTGCCCTACTGTGGAAAGTCACATGATTTCAGACACTTTCCTTTTCTTTAGATTTCTGTAATACCCAGAACAAGGTCTGTGTCCCTTCATTGACTGATTGTTTTATCTACATCCCAGATGAGACTTACCCCAGCCCCAGTGAATTGCTCCATCAGCTGCCCCAGGCCCAGTGAATAGCCCCAGCGAATTGCCCCATTACCTGCCCCGCCCCAGTGAATTGCCCCATCACCCGCTCCAGCCCCAGTGAATTCATCTGTGACCTCCCCCAGCCCCAGTAAATTGCCCCCAGTGAATTGCCCCATCACCTGCCCCAGCCCCAGTGAATTGCCCTGTGACCTCCCCCAACAAATTTCCCCATTACCTGCCCCAGGGAATTGCCCTCGTGACCTCCCCATTGCCGGCCCCCGGCCCAGTGAATTGCCCCGTGACCTCCATCAGCCCCAGTGGATTGCCCTCCAGCCCCAGTGAATTGTCCCGTAACCTCAGCCAGTGAATTGCCCCATCACCTGCCCCAGCCCCAGTGAATTGCCCCATCACCTGCCTCAGCCCCAGTGAATAGCCCCAGCGAATTGCCCCATTACCTGCCCCGCCCCAGTGAATTGCCCCATCACCCGCCCCAGCCCCAGTGAATTCATCTGTGACCTCCCCCAGCCCCAGTAAATTGCCCCATCACCTGCCCCAGCCCCAGTGAATTGCCCCGTGAACTCCCCTAACAAATTTCCCCATCACCTGTCCCAGGGAATTGCCCTCGTGACCTCCCCATTGCCGTCCCCCGTCCCAGTGAATTGCCCCGTGACCTCCATCAGCCCCAGTGGATTGCCCTCCAGCCCCAGTGAATTGTCCCGTAACCTCACCCAGTGAATTGCCCCATCACCTCAGACACAGACACACACACTCAGACAGACAGAAATACACATACACTCACTTTCTGTGGGTTATGATGCTCCTCTATAGGATGCATTCATAACCCACCTCACTTTAATATGCTTTTAACTCACTGATACCAAAGATCGATTTAGCCCTGAAATGAAACATAAAAAATAATTTTAATTTCCTGCCGATTTGCGAGCTTTAGACTGTTGTGCAATTAATTCTAATGTATATCATTGCTTTCTCCGTTATTTACAGTGCAGTATTGATTTTTTATTGGCTTTTACAGTGCTACGAATAGGTGTTTAAACCCCTTGCGCGTTCTCTCTAGCACTTGTAGGATTTTCACTTTCTTTTGCCATTTCCGGGTGTGAAAACATTTGTGGGCTTGGGGAAATTGATCAATTGAATAGCGATTAGCGATTTTAGCCATAATAACTCTTGCAAAAGTGAGAGATCAAAGGCTTCGGGAGGCTGTAAGTTAGAGTTTAACCATCACCATTTTTTCCAAGGACGTAACTCTGAAGCCGTTCGGAGCCCGCAAAAAGACGCCAATTGAATAGCAAATTAACTTACGACCTCGCTTATGGGCTACCGAATTGCCAGAAACCTCAATTGAATATGGCCCCAGGTAATTACTGCTAGTTGTACAATATGTTCTGACATATATTAATATTTTTGAAACTAGCAGTCCCCATTCTAAATCAATAAACAAAACATCAAGCAGAAATTAAATAAAATATAGTTCTGACTATAAAATACCTGTAGTACCTGTTGAGTAGCAGAGCATAAGAAGGAGTCTATTACGGAGGTAACCTCTTGGCATAAAACATAGATAGATTCTACAGATATCCTTATTCTAAGCACAGATATAATAGCTTTAATGACCACTAATTGAGAGTCCTCTTATATGCTATAGAGTGACCAACAGAATCCCAGTAATAGGTCTCACTAAATTAGTTGTGCTGGAAACACAGGTACGTTTTTTGACAGAGGACTGATATACCTACCTGTCCTAGATATAGCAAACTCAATTAATGTATATTATCACATAGTTGTTTGGCTCCTTTATAAATCATAATGATAACAGAAATCACCCAATGTGTGGCCTTGTTACAGACACACAAGGTGACACACACAAATTAAAATGGCAATTAGAGGTTAATTTCCCACACTTGTGGCTTTTTTAAATTGCAATTAGTGCCTATGTATAAATAGCAAATGAGTTTGTTAGCTCGCATGTGGATGCACTGAGCAGGCTAGATATTTAGCCATGGGGAGCAGAAAAGAACTGTCAAAAATCATGTGTAACAAGGAAAGTGAACTTCATAAAGATGGAAAAGGATATAAAAAGATATCCAAAGCCTTCAAAATGCCAGCCAGTACTGTTCAATCACTTATTAATTGGAAAATGTGGGGCTCTCTTGATACCAAGCCAAGGTCAGGTAGACCAAGAAAGATTTCAGCCACAACTGCCAGAAGAATTGTTCGGAATACAAATAAAAAACCACAAGTAACCTCAGGAGAAATACAGGCTGCTCTGGAAAAAAGACGGTGTGGTTGTTTCAAGGAGCACAATACGCCGATATGGTCGAGTTGCCAGAAAAAAAACTTTACTGGGCCAGTACCACACAAAAGCCCAGTTACTATATGTTGACAACACCTTCCCACTGCTCACAGCTTCTGGCAAACTGTAATTTGGAGTGACAAAACCAAAAGAGAGCTTTATGGTCACAACCATAAGTGCTATGTTTGGAGAGGGGTCAACGGGTCCTATAGTGAAGCATGGTGGTGGATCACTGGCTCTAAAGGCACGGGGAATCTGGGGAAAATGGATGGCAAGATGAATGCAGCATGTTATCAGAAAATACTGGCAGACAATTTGCATTCTTCTGCACAAAGACTGAGCATGGGATGCTTTTGGACTTTCCAGCATAACAATGATTCAATCACAAGGCCAAGTTGACCCTCCAGTGGTTACAGCAGAAAAAAGGTGAAGGTTGTGGAGTGGCCGTCAGTCTCCTGACCTTAATATCATTGAGCCACTCTGGGAAGATCTCAAATGTGCGGTTCATGCAAGACGACCAAAGACTTTGCATGACCTGGAGGCATTTTGCCAAGACGAATGGGCAGATATACCACCTGCAAGAATTAGGGGCCTCATAGACCACTGTTACAAAAGACTGCATGCTATTTTTGATGCTAAAGGGGGCAATACACAGTATTAAGAACTAAGGGTATACAGCGCTACGGAATATTTTGGTGCATTGCAAATAAAAGATAATAAATAAAACTCAGGCTTAATTGTTTAGCTGAGAATAAATTTCTAAGGAAACCTTCACTTCCACAGTAAAGTGTAAACCATTGAAAATTGGCCTCTCTGCACCATATTTTAAGTGTCAATGAAGTGAAAAAAGATCTAAGAAGGCTGTCCTAATTATTTGTTATTGGTATAGGTTTGCCTCTAAAGGCCATTGCAGTGTAGTAGGCAAGTAAACAAAAACAGCCTTATTAAATTGCAATTGTGAAAATTTAATAGGGCTCTATTTAAGCACACAGCATATTTTTTTACAGACATTTTTAGTTAGTGAACCTCTATCCAAAAGCAAGGTCTTCGCTAACTAAAAACTTCTGTAAAAAAATATGCTGTGTGCTTAAATAGAGCCCTATTAAATTTGCAGAATCACAATTTAATAAGGCTGATGATGTTTGGGTTGCTAATAAGAATTAAAATGGGAGTCTTCTAAAGGAATTAAAGATCTTGAATTTGATAGTAACAGCAAACAAACATGTGGAAAACCTATAACCTACTGCTGAAATAAACCTCCATATATTTCTCATGCTGATGTTCCATATTGTCCTGTTTTTAAAGCATGGTACTTCTTTTAAGCATGTTTTGGGAAATAAATCCTTGTACTTAGTCATGAGCTACACGTGTATAGTAGCATATCTTTAAAATTTAAATATAAAAAGAAAGGAATATGATCCTTACGCCCATGGGTGGTGCAATCGAAAGGCTCAGTAATTCTTTGTAACATTGCCAAGAAAATGTAATGACACGTTATTGTTCATGTGTTTGCATAATTAGCAAAAATAAATATTTGTGCCCTTACATGTCTTATAATCTTTTAATCAGATATAGCTATGCAGAAGATTTATTAGATTTTGTAACAATTGTTAATTTTTGTGTTAATCAGGAGCCAGCCATGCATACACTGCATTTCTTTTTTATAAATACGCTTAAAAGCCATCAATTATATGATGCTATTGTAATCCTTTAATGAAACACTATTTCACTTTAAATTCAGTCTACAGATGTTGAATGCTTTTACTAGGTAAATGGATACAATAACAGTTTTGAAGAATAATATGGCATTTCTAACCAAAAAAAGTGCTCAGAGTACACATCATGCTGTATTTTATATATATATATATATATATATATATATATATATATATATATATATATATAAAACTGTTACAGTAGCCCAGTCATGATGATAAATCGGAATGAATCAAAGCAAGGAGCTATTCTGAGGTATCTGGTGCTTTATCTTGGCTGTATTCTTCAGATGGAAAATTAAGATTTAATCAAAGTTCATTTCTAATTTCCTAGTGTTAGACCATAAATTAGAACAACCCTAAGATTGAGCACATAACCCGATTTCAACAGCTCAGTGACCCCAAACTTAAAGCCATAGCTGCTTGTTGCCAGTGTAACTCTGGCAGTTTGTGTCCATAATAGCACATATACAGCAAAGGGCAATGGAGATAAAATAGGACCTAGTGGAACTCCATAGGACAGGGCTATGCATTTAGAGGGGTGTGCATTTGAAGAATCTCTTCACTATCTGCCAGTAAGAACAGATTTAAACCAGCTGAGAGCAGTGCCACCCAGGCAACAGTAGTTCTGTGAAAATTAAGTGTGTCAAAGGTATCGCCCTGTTCAGTATGTTCTGAATCTCTGAAGAGTGAGGCCCTCTAAGAACTGGAAGATACCAGCCTATGCCCAGACTAGAAAGGTTGAGTGCCCCAGAGCTAGAGCATGCAAGCACACACAAACATATACTTAATGCAATGATAATCTATTATTGCTATCTAATTAACATATTACGTATACACACTGACCATCTACAGCAGAGGTAGTCATATATATTTAAAGGCAAATCCAAGTTTTATGGATTAATACATTTTTGCATTCTTTGGGCAAAAAGCAGCTTATGTGTATGAAGCACATAAAACATTTTATTTTTATTAATATATATATATATATATATATATATATATGTTGACACCTCCAGGGGGTGTCTACACAGGCCTCTGCCCCCCCCCCCCCCCCAATCATCATGCAGCAACAGGGGAGCAATATCAACCTACTATTTACCTGCTGTTGCTTCCTCAGCCAATCTCCTTGCAGCTTCCTGTCTCTATGTCAGCAGCAATACATAGCACATATCAGTGATACACTACATATCCCAGGCTGCTTTAAAGCAGAAACTCAAACCCCAGAGTTTACATCATATTTTTTAGCATACCTGATAGGCCAAAACAAATCATTTTAAATTTGGTGCTAATTTACCCTGGGTTTGGAGGGTGTTAACCATAATTTGCCACTGTCAGAAATTACAAGAGATTTTGCTGACTTCAATGTAAGTGTTTTCATGTTTGGGAATTTTTTAAGCAATTTTTTTTGCATACACTACTAATTCTTCTCTATCAGATGCATTTATAATCCAGCTCACTTAGATATGCCTTTAACAAAATTTGTGAAAATGTAGACATAGTCCTGAATCCATATCTTTTCTGCTAGTACAGATACTTCAATATAATAGGTGAGGTTGCATGCCATATGAACACTCAAACACTGCAGCTCCCTACATGATCACGTTTAAGTATCAGTAAAAAGAAATAGTGGTAACTTTGTAATATGTGTGGTTATGTATGTATGTGTATATATTTAAAAAAATATATATATTTGCATATCTTAGGGAGTTTAGATATCATACAACTGTAAAGAGACTTTTGTTTTCCCCAATTACCCCCTATCTCTCTACTTCCCTTGGCTTCTAAACGACTTGAGTTTGTCGTCTACAATCGCCTTACACAATTTATTTCCTCCAACTCCCTCCTTGATCCCTTCCAGTCTGGCTTCCGGCCCCAACACTCTACAGAGACAGCTCTCACAAAAGTTACTAATGACCTGCTCACCGCCAAATCAAAGGGTCATTTCTCTATCCTAATTCTCCTGGATCTCTCTGCGTCCTTTGACACAGTTGATCATCCTCTTATCCAAATTCTCCACTCTCTTGGCATGCGTGACACTGCTTTCTCTTGGTTCACATCTTATCTAGAACATCAAACATTTAGTGTCTCCTTCTCTGGTGCCTCTTCATCTCCTCGCTCTCTAAACTTCGGTGTACTCCAAGGCTCAGTCATAGGCCCCTCCTTTTCTCCATCTATACATCCTGCCTTGGTGCCCTTATAAATTCCTTTGGATTTCATTATCATCTCTATGCTGATGACACCCAAATCTACATCTCTGCACCCAAACTATCCCCCTCTCTGCTAGCTCATGTTGCCTCTCAATCATATCCTCATGGATGTCTGCCCACCAGCTCAATCTCCACTCCTTATCTTTCCAACCTCTCGCTCAGCTCCCACCCCTCACTTATCTCTCACTGTTGGCAATGCCATCATCACTCCCACCTCCCAGGCCCGCTGTCTTTGGGTCCTACTAGACTCTTCCCTCTCTTTCATTCCTCTCATTCATTTACTCACAAAATCTTGTCACTTTCATATAAAAACATATCCAAAATACATCACTAACTTATACAAGGCACAACTAAAATGCTTATTCACTCTCTCATCATATCTTGCCTCGATTACTGCAACTCTCTCCTTGATGGCCTTCCTATCACCTGTCTGTTTCCACTCCAATACATTTTGAATGCATCCGCTGAACTTATCTACCATAGTTAACGATCACTGTCTGCAGCTCCTCTCTTCAGGCACTTCAATGGCTTCCCATAGCCTCTAGAATAAAATTCAAAATCATGACACTAACTTATAAAGCCCTCCACAATAGTGTACCCTCCTACATCTCTGCTCTCATCCCAAAATACACTCCCATGCACCCTCTTTTCTCTGCTAATGACCTTCTTCTCTCATAACCTACTCTCACTCCCACCTTTAAGACTTTTCTTGTGCTGCCCCTATTCTTTCAAAATCTCTTTAAAAGCTCATCTATTCAAAAAAGCCTATCATCTTTAGCCTCTTCATTCACTATGCATCTATCACTCTCCTGTACCTTACCCACACCCTTTAGAATGTCATTTTGCGAGTTTTCAATCTTGTGAGATGCTTTAGGGAAAATACTGACATAATCATACCGCCAGGAAGGTTAATACAGTTTTGCTCAAAAGTTAGCATAACCCTGGCAAATTTGTAATATATGTACCATTTTTAAAGAAAACATGAGTGAGCAGGCAAAACACATTTATTTTATTCCTTATGGGATTTATATTCAACTGTAGGTTATAACAGAATGGCACAATCATAAAACAAAACATGGCAACAAAGAAAAATATGAAGTTACCCTGTTGAAAAGTTTGCATGCCCTAAGTTCTTAATACTGTGTATTGCCCCCTTTAGCATCAATGACAGTGTGCAGTCTTTTGTAATAGTTTTCTATGAGGCTTCTAATTCTTGGCCGCCGGAAAAAAAGAAAACGAGGCTACACGACCCTAAAGCTAAAATAAGTGCAAAAAGCGGATCAGCGCCGACCTTGCAATGACAGCAAAAGCCCCTCTAATAACAAAAAAAAAAGAACATTCCTTCCAATGAGCCTCAGCGCAAGCCTTGCAATAAGCGCCAAAGGTCCTCACGGTAAAAAACGGATTACATTATGTCTCAATCAGCATCCCCTGGCTTACAATTTCATGCCGTAATTTTTTGACGGGCAATTCGCTAGTATAAATATATTATGAAGAGGGAGGTAACTGAGCGTGTACATTAATCTAGATAAAATAATCAGATTATTGCAGTATACAGTGATACCTTTTTATTGGACAAACATATTAATTTATAATGACGAGCGTTTGAGAGATAACCTCCATTTATCAAGTCTGAAGTAGTATATAATAAAGGGAGGTTATCTCTCGAAAGCTTGTCATTATAAATTAATGTTTGTTCAATAAAAAGGTATCACTGTATACTGCAATATTATAACTTATTTTTTAGACATTCAAATAGAATCACTAATGTACTATTCCTTATTTGTACTGCTGTACTTTGTACGGTGGAGGGCTTCTATCACTCTTAGCCCACCATATGTGAAGCAATTGCTGTATTGAACTACCATATACAACAATCACCGCACAAAACCAGGCACTCACGCCACACCGATGATCGTCAGTAACTGTGAAACAGTGCTGTATGTGGTTAAGTGACCTGGTTTGTGAAAAAAACATCCGTTGCTATGACTAAAACTGTAAAATACAGTAAGCATATGCTTCAAAGGAGCCATGTTTAAAATGTTTTCGATTGACAGTGTGAGGGTGCATTATGTGGTCTCATTTGCATGTCCCGCACAGTGCAGTGCTTATACTGTATTTCTGAGAAATTTCAGCAGGAAATACGTTTTTATTAACTTATTTTTTAGACATTCAAATAGAATCACTAATGTACTATTCCTTATTTGTACTACTATACTTTGGCTTCTATCACTCTTAGCCCACCATATTTGAAACCATTGCTATATATATATATATATATATATATATATATATATATAATTACACATATTATATATATAAAATTCCCTAACCTTATACAGTATTTTATCAATCCGAGTGACCATGTACATTTTAGTACTTTTTCACTATCATCAAGTTCTGTTTCCTAAATAATAATTTCATAATAAATCTCTCAACAGCAATTTTCCATTTTTAAAATAAGTGTTTCTGAGTATTTCCCCATATCGTTATCAAATAATTGAGAAAGACCCATCTTAAGACCTGTCAATAGTCCATCTTAAATCGTAAATGTTTAAATATGATGTTGCATCCATTACTCAAGTGTATTAAAATGCTTTTATTGGGTAAAGGAACATAAAATGTAAAATTCATCACTCCAGTGAACAGTATTTTAAAAGCATAATAATCACTTAGTCAGGTTATGATATATGTAATTAAAAGTTTTTGAAGCCTTTTATGTTGTAGATCACACTCCCTTATGCACGATGATCTCAGCAAAGAGTAGTCCACGGGAAGTTTCTAATGTCTGCTGTATCTTATGTTTTTTCTATATATGTTACTTTTTACATTGACATGTGAGATGTGTGTTATTGTAGAAGTAATGCAACCACTCTCATATTTATCAAATAGGAAACTGCAGTTCAGCAAAAACATTGAGAGTTTCACTCAGTGGGGCTTAACTTCTGTTCATTCACTCTGTGTGTTTCACACTTGTGCTGGAGCAGGGCTTGCAGTTATACTTGCTTGTGTCGGCTCTAAGAATGTGTCCGGAGATTCTTAAATATACAGTTATATAACACATCCCTTTGTCCTTTCCATTCTTGTGTCATAACGTAACTCTACTTGACTGGCAGATAGTGTCTTCAGGCTCCAAGCTATCAGGTATTGAAGGCAAACAATATGGAACATTCTATACTGAGGCTTCAAAACTAATGTTGTTAGTTTGTTACCAATTTCACAAAAGTGAAATTTTTCATGGAATCAGTGTTACTCAGAGAGGCCAGCCCTGAAATGTCAGGAAACTTGACCCCTCTTCAGGCGAGAAACAGCAAAATCCCAGACACACATTTTCTTTTGGCAAAATGAGCAAGGGGTCAATGTCTTGATTATCCTATGTACCTAAGGGAGACTTTAATGTCTATGTGGGTAAGGAAAAGCAGAGTGCTTATGGTTGTTAGGTAGTTTAAACCTGAATCCTATTCCTGATACAGTGAAAATAAGAACTTCTGTAACTAAAATTATCAATATCTGAGAACATAATAATTGAGGTTGAAAAAATACTTTTAGTCCATCATTAAACCTTTTTAGATCCCCTCTGATCATCCTCTTAGAACTATTTAGAATTCTAGTATTCATACACTATAAGTTGAGAGAGTAAATACATTTTGACCCAGAAATGGGTAATGTGGCTGCAAAGACAAAAATGGCAAAAAGAGAGGTGAATTAAATAAAAAAAACAGCTATGTAATGGAAAAGAGTGTGGGGTGATTTAAATTAATAGACCTGCTGTGTAATGTATTCACTTACGCAGAATTGTATTTCTGCCTAGCCAACAAGCCCCTGGCATAAGACACATTTTCAAAGGCTGTCTCTAGTTCTTGGTATAGTAACAAACTGTGATTATGTTCACAGAAATGGCAATATACAATTACAGTTATTTCACATTCTGTATAAATTCATAAATGTGTGTTTGTAGATATTGTAGAATGAGAACATATCCAAGGGAAAGGAGGGCGGTGATGGCCCACATCAGAAAGGGCCTGCTATAGGATAACCTGTCTCCTGTGGCTAATCATTGAATGAGGGCTAGTTGTGTTTGAGACGTTCTTGAACAGGTTACAGGTAACAATACAGGGACGTATCTGCAACTGTCTGGATGCATTCATAAGGTATATAACTAGCCATATACTATATGGAGTCAGGAAGATCAACAGAGGATTGTTTGACATTTAGGGCTGGCTCTAGCTCAGCGGTTACTTCTCTGGAAACCTCAAATTCTATTTGACTCTTCCCTTCGGGGGTTCGTGACCCGCGGGCGCTATCTGACATACTAGTTTTAAAGTATTTTTATTACTATTGGGTCAGACTTTGTAAATTCTTCTTTTTATTTATTTATTTCTATTCTAATATGTAATTTACTATTTTTTACCCAGTCACACTTCCCCTTGAATTTATTAAATTCATTTGTAGAGTGCACTAATTCACTATAGTTAATAAGTGTAACATCAATGAAATGTCTCAGATTTGGTCAAAAGAAAAGAAAAATATATGACAATATATTCCAAAGAATAATTTACAGGGTTACATGAGTGAAATAGTCATTGTGTGCATAGTTATGAGCCATGAGGACAGTTAGTACAGGGAAATGCAAGTATAACACGCTTGCATAAAGTAAATAAGCATGAAACTTTAGGGTATAATGCAGGGTAGGTGAGCGCTGTTAAACTAAATGAAATACTGTATGCAAATTTAAACATTAGGAATACAGTAAAAACCTGATTATCCGGCACTCAACCAACCGGGACTCTCAAGCAACCTGCACCTACCTAAATTCCCCATTTGCAAGAAACTCCAGATAATCAGGCACTCTCCGGCAGTTCGAGACTGCACAAAAAAAACTAACTTTTTTCCTATTTGTTTTTTTTCTTGGCCTAAATGGCCCAGTTTAGGTGCTAATGTCTTTTAAAAGGCGTTTTTCAGGGGTTTAAGGGTCGTTTAGACCCTTTTTTTCTGGACTCCCTATTAACTGGAAACTACACTTATACAGCAATCGGGAGTCCCCGTGGGTGCCGGATAATCGGGGTTTTACTGTAATAGGTTTTTTATTTTAGGGCAAGATAAAGGAGCCCTTTGTACTTAGCAATACATTGTTTTCCAACAACTGTGTTTTGGGCACTATATATCTCATAACCCTATAATTAACTCTTTGGAATATATTTTCTTACTGTCCAAGAATACTTAATTAATAAGGTGATGTTTAGGATACTGTTTGGTCATAGTGATGCTTTGCTCATTTTTAGTTCTTGTATTTTTTTTTCTCAGTCTGTTTTTATTGGGAAGAGACATGTAAACAACAATAGTATTATACATACAGAAGATTGAAACATAAATATAGATGGTACATAAATCCATAAACAATTAATCGTCTTATTATATAGAGGTATCCCAAGAGGTCGTTTCCTAGGTTTTGTTGTAGCTTATGGCCCGTTATTTCTTAGATATATTCAATCTGTCTTGTGAGCCAATACCAAAGAATTTTTTTTTTTTTTTAAATATCAACTTAAGAACAAATA
Organism: Discoglossus pictus; assembly: GCA_027410445.1. Lineage (NCBI taxonomy): Eukaryota > Metazoa > Chordata > Amphibia > Anura > Alytidae > Discoglossus > Discoglossus pictus. The sequence goes on from CM050164.1 coordinate 426,979,189, forward strand.
AAACGGGGAGATGGGGGTATTTAACAAAGTAGTCTCCTGTATCCGTGGTTAGGTAGAGAATTATCCTTTTGATGCTTAGTACTCACCGTAGTTCTTACTTTTGGGACTCCATTTTACTATCACCTAATTGTATAAAGAGTTATTTTTTTTACAGTGTATTAATAAACATTATATTTTAACAGTATAATAGTTATGTGAATAAGTGCTTCAGGGTCATAGCTTTCTTTTCTTCGACCCAAACTGAGAACTTTCCCTGATACTTGCTTAATATGTATATTTTAAATAATTAAAGGTTCAATTTATTTTCACTTTTCTATTTTATTAGCATTATTGGTCCATCTTGGTTTATCAATATGTTATTTATCTAATACATCATGACTTTGTATTAGCTTGAGTAGTCTCTCATTTACAGGGCTTGATTACATGTCTCTAGTCGGAAATCTTGCAAGTGAATAGTTTACTTAATCTCAAATGTAGTAATTACATGCTGTACGTAACAAAACATTACATATAAGCTGTTATCCGTGAACGCTGCATGTGAACTGCTTTACCTAAAGTGCCTATTACACGGCTCGTGTATGAACTAACAGAAAATGCTTTGTAGTGAGCCAAATCCTTACATGTAAACTGAATCTCCCACAAGTGCAGCTAACCCCCTTACAAGAACACTTAAGAGACAAGTTGGGATCCCAGGTCCAGAAAAAGCAAAGAAACATGCTATATGACCCTACTAATATAAAATGAGGCATAAATATCAGCCCTCTGCAACAAGAATTACTAAAGAACAATTAATCCAGCCCTCTACAACAAGAATTACTAAAGAACAATTAACTAAATCACAATGTCCATTACAAATACCTTTTCACACAATTAAACACTGAAACCCAACTAATGCTAAGTCACACCTGGATAATATAGAGCCCCACCTGCCCTAGAAATATATTTACAACCCCCTCAACAATAATTCTGTCTTAGCTTTTGCAGCATGGCAAACGTTCAACGTTTGCGTGAGAAGCATGTACATTTATAGACTCCATCTACTGAAGTTTTTGACTATACTGGATTTGCTGTGGGGACTACTGTGATTATTAGCTCTGATACCCTGTTTCATACTTGTAGAGCTCCTTTTGTAACAGATACCTTTTGCAAGACTTGTAAACATTTTCCCTTATGTGACAACCCCACTGGCTACGAGTATATAATTTCCTACAAGAGTTAGTCTATGGGACCACTATATTAGTTCAGTAAATTATCTCCTAAGAACACCAGTAGAGCCCAGTAAACCTTACCGGAGATCCTACAGGAGCCATGTAATCAAGCCCTTAGTCAGTAAATGATCAGTGGTGAATGCATTTTTCTGCAAGTTTCAAGTATAGTTAAACATCTTACTACAACCCCAAACATTCTGTTTAATCACTTTTTAATACTTTTTGGGGAAAGTGGTTTGTATGAAAAATATGTGGTTTTTAGTGTAGAAAACTTTCTGTAAAGTGGAATGGTACAACATTTTTTTCTCCTCCTCTTTTCCTAACCTGATATGATACAAAGTGTTCGGGATCCTCGGATGTCTATTGTACATCCACAAGCTTGTCTCATTTGAATGCAATCTAGCTAAACAAACTCTCACAGAGAGTTTATGTTTTTTATTTTATTTTTTTGAATTGTTCCAGAGTGTTAATTTTAGCAATATTAGGTTTGTGAGGAGATTCAGTGGGCCACAGAAAATAGCTGGTGGGACTCATGTGGCCTGTGGGCCACCAATTCAACAACACTACTCCAAGCTATAAATCTGCAAAGTCAAAGAAAATATTTCTAAAGATCAGTATGCGTGGGCGTTTTTCCCTTTAGGGACTCTAGTTATATCATAAAATATAATAGTTGTACTTAATACTGTAGATTATAAACTTTTACTGACATATTTTATTATGTAGACGGATTGGGGTGTCATTAGTCTGGGAAGCTTAATTTTTACCTTGGGAAAAGCTATTCAGTAGCATGAGGCATCAGGATAAAGAAGAAGGATCATGTTACTGCTTGTCCAATAATGTAACATCCTTATTATTGTGCAAATGCTGATGTAAAACAACATGTAAATGTGAAACTTGTTGGCCTAATTTTGCTGAATAGAAAATAAATAATGTATTGAGTCACGTGCAATAAATACCATCACAGGGAATCTTAGTGGGAAAGTTGTAGATAAGGCGAGAAATTATTATTATTATTATTATCCTTTATTTATAACGCGCCAACATATTCCGCAGCTCAATACAGGGGTTAGGTACAAGTATAAACAATACCCCACAATGAAAATAATGGAAGACCCTGTTATTGAGCTTTCAATCTGATATACACTGTGCTTTCCCTAAAGCACCTCACAAGATTAAAACTCGCAAACTTAAAGGAGAAATGTGGACTCTTACTTTGTTTTATTTCCATGTACACAATTCTTGATATGAAAATATATTGATGGATGTAGTAATAGCAATTCTACTGAACTTGCATGGTGTTGGTGAAGGATTGAAAAGGTTCTCATGTGTGGAAGCAGGAACTATTAGAAGAGTGGTAGCCAATATGGAAACTATTAAGTGTACCACATATACATGGCTAGGTCATTTAAAAATTGTATTTTTGCCAGCCATAAGCAAAATGAAACAGGACATTTACTGCTATGAGGAAAGTTCTTAGATTATTGCACGTTTTTGCTTTTTTGTCCTTTGTGATATGCCTTTTTCTAAAGTTCAGTTGAAGTCCCATATTTGTAGTATGCAACTTAGTAGTGCTTGGCTAATGCAAATACTTTAGAAGAAATACATTTTTAAATGTGTTAAGTATAGTAAAGAATTATGACCAACATCGTAAGTGTGACCAACATCGTAAGCGTTCCCAACACTGACAACTATAATATATGTGATATATCTAATCTCGTTTTAAAGTTATCTATTGAATCGTCCCCCTTCTGAATCACTACTTTGTTGTGGTGAAGGAGCTTGTGTACTTTGATCTATGCCATGTAGGGTCAACCAAGATGGGCAGGTCAGCACAAAGGTCAGACAAAAAGCTGTCCACTGAAGAAAGAACTGACAACCCACAGTATATGTGCCAAGATAACCTTATGGGTAAGCACAACCAGAGACATATAATTATATAGCACCGGAAGATGAGTCTCTTAGGTCAGAAGGTGCCTACAACATTACATACAAAAAGCATGGCGGAAGTAAGAGTAGCACCAGATCTAATGAAGTGGTTTGGCCAAAGAGGACCCCCAGCTGCATATGTGTCTGAAGGGGAAAAGGAAGGTCTGCTGCTGCTGCGAAGAACAATTAAGCATAAGAACCTCTGATACATGGATGATACTACTCTGATGGCTAAAAGTGAAGAGGAATTAGAGGGACTATTAATGAGGATGAAAGAAGAGAGTGAAAAAAAGAAATAAGAAGTTAGCCTGCTGCTCAACAGGAAAAAGATCATGGCAATTGGCAATCTCAGTTCATGGAAAATATTTGTGAAAGAAGTCGTTTCAGATGAAGACTGCAAAATGTTTTCTGGGGAGGAAAGCTATGGCAAGGCTGGACAATATATTAAAAAAGCAAAGATATTAAATTATCTGCAAATGTCCACATTGTTAGCCTACATTGTAGTATTCCCAGTAGTAACATACAGATGTGAGAACTGGACCTTAATGAAGGCTGAGCTCCGTAAAATTGATGCCTTTGAATTGTGTTGTTGGAGAAAACAGCTTGGAGTCCCTTAGACTAAGATCCAATCAGTCAATACTACAGGAAATCAAGCCATGGTGTTCACTGGAAGTTATTATCATGAGGCTGAAGCTCAAAGCTTGGTGCAGAGGTATCCAGGCTAGAGAATGAAAATGTGAGACCGATTGACAAGAATAAGAATTGAAAATATATGCAAGTATTACAAAGTTAAATAAATGGTTAATTGAAAAATTAGATTTATTTTTAAAGTGTACCAAATGTATATTCTGTGAGAAAGCAGATAGTGGATAGGAAGTTAAATTCACTATTGAAGAACAAATGTGGCTGACTGTGTATTTTTTGCCTACTGTGCAAATCCTTAATTACTCCTAATCTTTGCCATATTTTCCCAGCTTTTGGACAATTCCACTAAATATGTAAATATTACCCTTTTAACCACATCCTCTAAAGCAATGGTCTAACTGATTTTTGAATATTTAGGTAATTTTGTTTCTATCATATACATTTTTTGAGTCACTTGGATTTATTTCTATTACATTGTAATTTCTACAACTATTACATTGAAAAGCTTATCCTAATCCATAATGTCTACATGAATGTTCAGATCATTTTTCCATCGTCGTTTTAATTTATGGAGGGAGTTTTCATCTAGTTTATTTCCTAAACTCAAATCCTCAAATCAATTTACTTTTCCATTTCTGATAAAATGTATTACTCTTGTTAAGCCAAGTTTTTTGCATGAAAAAATATCAAAATAAACATTAACAAACTCATTCTGATGTTTGCTAAATCTCTTGAGTTTGCAAGCAGCAGCTTTTGTGAGTTAACACCCCTGGATATCTCTGCTAAAATGAGCATAACCTTCATAATCCATTTTGGAAGCTAATACATGTTAATACAATGTAACAATCAATGATGGCAGGAAGTAATCATGGGATGTGTAGTCACTTTGTAGCAGGAAGCAGGAGGAGTCAGACACTGATCTGTAGATCTCTGCATTGAGCTTCTGCTGGCTTGAAGGTTAGTAAAGAGTTAACATCAGTACTTGAATGCAGTGTTTCTATTGGTAGGTGTCTATGTAAGCAGCTCTGAGGGTGTGGAAAACAATTTAAAAAATAAAATAAAATAAGTCTGTATGTGTATAGAATGACTCCATGTAATTTGTGCCTCTGATATAAGCAGCACGTGCTAGACTTAAAAAAAGATAAAAACAGGGAATCTTAGATATACCTTTAATCTACTCAAAAAAACACACACACCAAATATTCCTTGGATTGTATCAGCAGAGTTGTAACATGTTGGTATTTTCTCACCTACCAAGAAAGTCACCAAATGTCTTCTAATAACATGGTAAATGTTAAGACCTAATACATTATGTTCCAAAAAATATTATGTAGCCCTTAGGGTTGACATGTGTTATTTAAATATTCAGTGGCTTTCTCAATTAGGTAGAAGCGAGAACTGTCAAGCTTGACATGTTTATGCCTCCGAGAATTAAATGTCTACAGCTCCTTGCAGCTTCTGTTACAGCAGATAGAACTTCACACTTTCCTCGTGTCCAAGTCTATCAATACTTTGGGTACACAATGAACATAATAAATGTCTGGTTCACATGTAGGAATTCTACCAGATGTGCCTATGCTTTGCGAATAACTGAATGATGAAACATCTGCTGATTTGAATACTTGATATTATCAGAATGAAAGGGAACCAATGAAAAGGAACCAATAATACCCTTTTCTAATCTAATAAAACAGCATATATATAGTATATACATTCTTTCATAAGGGTATATAAATAGTGAGTTTGATGTATTGTCCTAGTTTTCTTGTTTCTTATTGTGTTCTTAATTGATACAACACATTATTTTACCCTAAGGTAGAGATACTAGTGCAAGTGGCATGATATGCAATAGTACATTTCAAGTTGAAACCTGACCTTGGTGCATTTCATTTGGCAGATTTCTCCTCACACCCATTGTACCCAAATGTACTCTATGACCTAGTTATAATATATGGATTTTTTTTGTGTTACTATGTGTGTGTTTCAATTTATAAACATACATATAACAGCAGGTAAGAACTTAACAACCCACCTAGTCTGGCCATTATATCTATTAAGAAGCTACATTTGAAATTATGCAACACATTTTTAAAATGTAAAAAAATACAGACATTTATTGATTCTTTTTTTTACAGCATGTATTATGCTACTGTGGGCTCTAGCATTTTGGTTTTTATCTTCGGTTGCGAGTACTTTTAACAGAACTAATTGAAGCTCTAAGTTTACAAGTATACAACCTTCTTCGAAAGTAGCATACCGTTGTAGACAAGAAAGTAAAATGTATAAAGAAAAATGTAATATAAAAGTTGTAATATGTAAACATTGTATTTTTTTTTTTTTTTGCTTTCTAAAAACAAGTTTCCCATTATCATTTTTGGATATTCAAAATACCATATAAGTAAAAATGACCACATTGGTAATTTAATTATGCCTCAGGATAACCTTATACTTAAACCAGGAATTCAAATTTGAAATAATTTTACATTTTTAACAAAATTTTATTGATCTTGCTAGGTGACATAAACTTATCCTATGCTATCCCTTTACACTATAAATGCTGGAAATGGTGACATTGTGTACAGTGGTTTTATAGTGATGCGGTCCGAAACACAACAAGCAAGTTCTAGATAAATGGTGCATTGAACTGCTGTGTGTAGCGACTCCTATAGTATGGAAGTTTTTATTTTAGTGGAGAATAAAGAATATTTATAAAAATAATGAAGCTGCTTCTGTTTTTTACTTCCACTGCTCTTTTTATTATTAATTAATTTTATTGGTTTATGACATATTTTGTAAAACTTAAGCATTTCACAGTTCAAGTCACATTATACAAGTGAAATATACGTTTACATTCTATTCCCTATATCGCATATTACACCATGTTTAAGAGCAAAGTAAGTCTCCATAGCTATGATAATCATCTTGGAAGCATTGTGAGAGAACTGCTATAAGTGATTTTTGCACTGATAAAAGATTACGAATTACTCAGACTTTTACACCAAAACCTTATGCTAATAAGACTTTACGGATCACTCGCAAAATATGGCATTGCAGTGTCTACAAAAAACGGAGCAAAATATTACAAGTACCAAAGACCACTCGCAAAGAGATTTAAAACCATTGTGGCGTGCCGCACCTAACATATTGGGTTTGAGCCTCTTCCTGTACAAACTACTGAAGAACAAATTGGCGACCTGTGTACTTTTATGGCAGCATCTAGGAAATGAGCTGTACAGTTCGCTGCAGTTTGAAAAAAGGGAGGGACTCCAACTAAACATTAGGGGACCACCACCAGTTTTCATTGACAGTTTTCTAACAAATGATTTTTTGTTGAAACTGATCTCTTCCACTTACATTTCTGAATGCTAGACTATTACAGTAGCTATAAAGGAAATGTTATAGTTGTCCCGGTGCAAAACAGCTGCACCGTACAAATCAAAGAAAAATCTTGATTTTTTTTTTTCTAATGGAATTTTTTTTTAATTTATATAGTGCTGTTGTTCAGTTGCAAGTTGCAACATTGAGGTGCTTATTAAGCTATTGAACAATTAATAAAACTTGTTAAATACATTCTTTATGATTTATGAGATGATGCAACTCTTTGTGTGCTTGCCAGTGCTAATAAATTAAATAGACATTTTATTTATAAAAAAAATATGAAATCTGTGATTTTAGTCCTGTGTGAGGAATTCACAGATTGTTCTGCATAAACAAGCCATAAAGCATAAGGAGAAAAAGAAATACAGTACAAAAAGGCAACAAATAATTTGGAGTAACAGAGTCTATGTTTCTAGACCAAAAAGCTTACAATTTAGAAGGTGTACTTTGTTCCAAAAGCAGTTTGTATGAGGATACAAAAGTTAAGACCTGTCCCATATCATATATTTTGGAGAATAAGGATTTATTCTAAATTGAGTATACTTCAAAGTTATAGAACTCCTTACATTTGTTGATTTCTTTAAACTACCAATGTATGATGACAAAATACATGTATTTGAAGAATATGAGTCTGACTAAGAGCATAATTAGATAGATAAAGTGTCTCTCCACTGATAGATAAGATAAACACACTCAAAAAGTAACAATTCAGCAAGTGCTGAAACCAGAAAAGATGGGCTAGTTTTCAAAAATTAAGATGTTCCTTAAAAATTCCTCCATGCTTATGGCTTGGAAAGCTGCTAAAGTTTTTAGTTTGTTACTGTATATACTTTCATACTCATTGAAAAGCTTTCTGACTTTAAGACCTAGAATGTTCCTAACTTCATATTAGGAGTCTGAACATGAGAAATTGCATGCAACACAATGATTTTGCTGGCAGTGTTGCGCGGAAGTTATGACAAATCAGGTGTTTTTCAGTATTCATTTATTTCATAATATATTTCCCTAACATGGCATTTAAATAATAGGCATAGAAAATTATTTGTCAGCAGAAACAGTTGACTTCCCTTTGTATGTGTCATATTGTGATGCTGAACTGTATACCCAGAATTTAACATAAGCCACTATTGTTCTCCGTTAAAGTTGTATAAAGCTTAATATGTACGAGAATGGGAAATGTTTGATTTAGTCACAATACAGTATGGGAAATGTTTTATATCCGTACATTCTGATTAGAGGTGAGAATTTGATACTCGGTAGATGTTGAATTTGAATGATGTTGTATATACAATATCCGGTAAGTGCAATAGTTCGTAAAATACGGTCACAATGCAGTAATCCGTCCTCCTGATAGCTATTTAGGAAGTGGGGACTGCCTGTTGGCCTTTGTTCATAGGTTATTTTGTATTATTATCTTTATTTGTAACACGTCAACATATTCTGTAGCGCTGTATATGGGTTTGAGTACAAGGCAGAAACAAATTTTGACATATTGCAAAGAGTGGAGAAAAGTGAGTTTAGAATCAACTGTGCATAGTGCTTTCCCTAAAGCACCTTGCAGATTGATAACTTACAAACGTACAATCTAATGGGCTTTGGTGTGGTATGAGAGAGTGAAATGTGTATTGTGCGTGTTAAGGCTGTAGTTGATAAGCTTCTTTAAACAGGTGCGTTTTGAGGCAGGAGGATAGTCTAGTGTAGCGAGGCAAGGAGTTCCAGAGAATAGGAGCAGAGCGAGAAAAGTCCTGATGGTGGGAGTGAAAGGAGTTGATAAGACAGAGGAGGAAAGAAGAAGGTCATTAGCAGAACAAAGAGGGATTTTGAGATTAAAGCAGAGATATAAGGGAGTACAATGTTGTTGAGGTCTTTGTAAGTTTTATTCTGGAGGCTACGGAAAGCCAGTGGAGTGGTTGACAGACAATGAGTGTTGAGTACGGTAGATGAGTCTAGTGGAGGCATTCAATATAGAATGGATTGGAGACAGATGAGTGATGGGGAGGCCAGCAAGGAGCGAGTTACAGTAGTTGAGGTGAGATATGATGAGAGAATATATTAGAATTTTAGTTGTGTCTTGTGTAAGATACAAGTTTACTATTTTGGAGATGTTTTTTTAGATGAAAAAGACAAGATTTTGTGATTGTATATGAGGAATGAAGGAGAGGACCGGGTCCAATAGAACCCCAATACAACAGGCCTGTGTGGTGGGAGTAATGAGGGCATTGTCTGCAGTGGGAGATGTCTGGGAAGTAAAAGCTGTAATGGATGGTGTGAAGATTAGGAGCTCAGTCTTTGACATGTTGCACTTGAGTTGATGGGCAGACATTCCAGGAGGATACGCTTGAGAGGCAGTTGGAAACACATGCTAGAATAGAGGAGGGTATATCTGGTGTTGAGAGGTAGATTTCAGTGTCATCTGCATAGTGATGATACTGAAACCCAAAAGATTTTATATGGGTACCAAGTGAGGATGTATAGATGGAGAAGATTAAGGAGCCTAGGACTGAGACTTTGGGGTATGCCAACAGAGGAGAAGAAGTGGTACCAGGGAAGGACACACTAAATGTTTGATCTTGTAGATAAGATTTGAACCAGGAGAGATCAGTGTCACAGTATTTTCTCTATATATACTCTGTATATTTAAATATTTGTGTTGTAAGTAAAAGCTTAGCTGTTATTGTTAAGGGTTAATATGAGTGGCGTAACTTATTTCGTCAATTTACGTAAAAAATATGGGCTATCGGACTCCTGCCACTTACCACTGCTAAATCTACGTTTATTGTGAGGAAATGCTTGTCAGGTTTGGTGGGTCTCCAGGATATTATATACTTTCTGTTAAGGGTCAGCCAAAGCGGTGGCCCTGTACTTTGTGCCAGTAAAACCCCAGTCAGGGAAATATTATAATTTATGGGCACTATTTGTAGGGAAAGCCTTGCCAACAATATCATCAGAATTTATTACATTGTATGTGGCAATCTTGTAACAGACTTAAAGCATTAGAAAAATGGATTAGACTGCAGGCTTGCCGTTTTATAAACTGAAAATCAATTGTAAAATAGTAGTTACAGTTTATCTTATATTTTTAGATCTCTTCTGACCTTTGTAAAATACAGATTAATTGTTAATTGATCCAGAGGAGGGCAAACAGAAAAAAAAAGCATTGAAATATTGCCAATTGTTTTAAAAGGGAAAAAAAAATCCTTCCTGATCCTTTTTCAAGTTATCTATCGAATCCACTGTCACCACCTCCTTTGGTAGAGAATTCCACAGTTTTACAACCCTTACTGTGAAGAACCATTTTCTTTTTTAAGGTTAAATATTTTTCCTTCTAACCTTAAATGATGTCCTCTTGTCAGTTGAAAACATCTTTGTACAAAAAGTTCACTTGACAAAGCCTTGTATTGACCCTGGATATATTTATATAAGGTAATCATATTAGGCTTATTTCCTAGTTCTATAAAATAATTCTTTAGTACACTCCATCTTCCACTTACTTTGTCATTGGCACCAATATGTAACAAGGCCGATTTCATTTCCAGCCCCTCCCAATGATCTATAATAATAAAAATAATCTGATCCACAACATGCCGAACCTAAGCACTTGGGACACAGCAAACTTTTCTATTACTGTGATATGGATGCTCAATAATATTAGAGTCACCTAGCACCAAAACCTGTTGCTCTGCCTATTCATCCCTCCCTCTGCTCCAATAGAATGGTACTTCTGGCTGTTAGAGGGAACAGTTCTATCTGGCATTTCCATTTATGAATGGACACCTCCAACAATGTCACTCATATCTGTTGCTGCTTGCCAACTTAGAACTGGCCTGCATCCTCCTCCTCCTGTTTCTTTTTGCTTCCCCTTGTAACTGTAATCCTACCTCCTGGACATATTCAATAGCCCCAACTACACCCTCCATGTTAGGCCTAGCTAAACTGTGCTTGGCCTCACCAACTCTCTTTCCAATAGAGCAGTATCATTGTGCGGCAAATCTCCTCTCCAGTTCTCCAGTTGGAACTTCAAGAGACAACATGCTCACATCTGTCACAGATGTATAGACCCTGGATCAGCTGTTCCAGCAGAACATACTTTTGGCGAATGTACACAGAGTGAGGTTGTCCCTGGATTGACTCATAACCATCTAATAGTGGTCTCTGGCTACAATTATACATTTTAAGCTAATTTAGCTTGAATTAATAGGGGCATTCCTTCTCTGAAAACTAAAGACATTATGCAAACTCTAGGGGAAGTTTATTAATGTTTGTTTGGGGATTTTTTCCAGGAAAAAAATGATTGTTTCTCCTCTACCTGAGCTCCTCCCTGATTTTGTCCTAATATTTCTACTAAATACACTTGTATAATCATGTAATTTTGTTGTACCATGCCTGTATAAAGCTCTGTGTGCATTAATTAAAACCTGCAGTTATGTTTTAAACTAATGTAACCCAACTATCTAACTGCGCACTTAATCAAGGTGCCTTGCTCTGACCACCGGTTGAAGTTTCTCTGCAAAATTTCTACTTGAACATATTTCAAGCACTCCATTGCAATCTACTTTTTTCATGGATCGTTTTTCAGCCAGTAGTGTATTATAATGATGTAGCCAATGGTAGTTCAGGAAAATGGGACATATCTCCTGAAACCTCACATCTAGCATTGAAGCTGAATAGGAATAGTGTTCCTCTAAATTAAAAGGGATAGTAACTGAAGGATTTATGGAATGAAGATCACTGAAGGCCCATCACATGTATTGGGAATACACTGGTTAAGAGAAACAAGGTTAATGGGTAATTCACTGTGAGAGAAACAGAGTGAATCAAATTATGGGAACAATGGAAAGATGAGGGAAATAGACTGAGAGAGAAAAGAGGTGTGTGACAGTAGGTGTGAGGCTGGGGGAGTAATGGAATTGGGCATAAAATTAAATGAGAAGTTGAATGGATGGAAGATTAAATTTAAGAGGTTGTGGAATGGAAACTGGAAACAAAGTAATTTGTAATATTTTATGTACTGGTGTAAATCTCTCTAGTAAGACAATGACTATAGAAAATAGGATGTTTATAAACTGAAAAATTGGGTGTGCCTTGAAACTGTTTGGTCAACTGCAAGATGCTATGCTACTTAAAATATTGGGAAGCACTGCTGTAGCAGTAATTGCATTCCTCAAGTCTACTTATCACATAAATATATACATGGTTTGTCAGCCTATTAGTAACTTCTTTCTATACAACAGTGCAAGCTGAAGTAAACCGGATTCAGAAAAATGTTAGTTGGGCAGAAGTGTTAAATATTTGAATGCATTACCTGGTTAAGGCATCAGTGGTGGTAAGAAACATGTAACTTCATCTATCAGGCGTAAATTGATTTAGGAAATAGACAAACATGTGATTCTTATGCCAGAATCAGTGTCAAAAACTATGGGAGTAAGAACTATATATATATATATATATATATATATATATATATATATATATATATATAATGTCATAGTGTATACTTGGTAGTATCAATATGTATTGGGGAAAACACCTCATTTGTGGCAAATCATCATCATAATAATTTTTTATAACTGAAATCCTTTCACATAACTAGACATTTGGTTTTAGGTACAATAACTAATTGTTTTAAGGTCTGTTTCCATTTTTTATCACTAGCACAACATTATACCTTTCCCAAATATGTTTTCATTCAATTACTCTATTAAACTGTACTCTTCAATGTTGATGCAACCTGACAGGCATGCCTTCACTTCTTCACACTACTTTTAACTTTTGACCTTTTTAACCAGTAGACAATAGAACTGCCAGTTAGGGAGAAAGTAACAACCATTGAGTCTTAGTGGTGATGCCACTAACATGCAGCCTTCTACCATCTCTATTTTGTGATTATGTCCAGACCCATGGCATACTGGTAATTTAAATTAAGAGATTAATTTAAAGGGATATGTAAGTAAGCCGGATTATGAATGCATCTGATATAGGAGAATTAGTAGTGTATAAAAACATGCGTTTTATAGAAAAGTTCAGTTTACTTACAAAGTTATTTGCACAAAAGTCAAATCCAGCTGTTTACACCCACAGAACGCTTATATAAGCCTGGCACACACAGCAAATACAGCAGGGTACATATTTTGACCTCTCTGGTACAGAGCACAGGAAGTAACTGATGCAGCTCTTTTACTGAGCACGCAGAAGCCACTGATTCTGAATTTGAATGTTATGCTAATTCAGGTGGGATTTAGTTGGGGTGTACACAATCAAATGCCAAAAAACATGGGACATTATGCTAACTTCAAGGTAAGCTAATGTTTATCTTGGGATATTTTTAGCAAAAAAATGTTTTCATACACTACTAATTATCCACTGTCAGATGCATTCATAATCCAGCTCACTTACATATCCCGTTAAATGTTTGCAAGGAAGTCACACAAGTCACTGTATAATTTAAAAAAAACACAAATCAAAGGAAATGGCTTTGTTAGAGATTTTGAACGTAGAGAAAGAGAGAGGAAATAAACAATGGAAATAGGGTAGAGGAAGAGATAGTGAAGGTGAAAACTAGGGGTTGAGAGGCAGGTAAGAGAAACAGCCAATATTAAAAAAAAATAAATAACATGTAATGAGAATGAGCTAGAATACGAGGAGAGTGAGAGGGATAAAATTGGATAGGAAAGATAGAGTGATAGAGTGATATACCACTAGAAAAGACAATGAAGAGTCCACAAAGTTTGTGGTCACATCCTCTCATTCAGTCACTTGAATTCACAACAGAACTGTAGGGTAATTTTAATTTCGTATATGTAAGTGCTGTATATGTATGTTTCAAAGTGTTTTAATTAACAAGACACATGTTTTTATAAAAAAAATTCTTTAATCTTAGTTTATTTTTAACATACAAAATATAAATAAACAGCATATAAACATAATATACAATTAAAATTACATCCTTCTTACAGAGAGACTTCTTGAATACATTTATCTAAACTCAGATAATTAATGTTACCTATAATATAGACATTCAGCATCTGAGTCATTTGAAAACTCCCTATAACATGTACATACACACATTAAAACACATAAACAAGTTGATAAAATATACATTGGGCAAAAACGTTTAAACTAAAAAAGAGGAGGATGAAAAGGGGAGAGATTCTCTTTCTCTGCCTCTATTCTTCTTCACAATGTAAATCCCAAAATCTCCACTTAATCGTTATATCTTTTTTCTTTTATGTTCCAAAAACAGGGGTGTTCGGTTTCTCTATCATTTTGAATAATATTTTCCAATTCCAGCCATGATACTGGATAAATAAATCTCCAGTTCCTTGCTAGCAGTGGGAGATCAGTAATCCAGTCCCTAAGGGGAGGTTATCCGGAAACATATGCAATAAGCAGAATTCTGGCTTAAGGGGGAGCGCAAACCTCGTAATTCTTGATAGGTTCTCTACGCATTGTTCCCAGAAACTTTGAACTTTTGTGCACTCCCACCATATATGCACAGGTTAGAGGAACTTATATCCATTTTGATAAAGTAGATGGTACTAAGTACCATCCGTGAGAGACATTCTAGAATGCCTCCCTGTATGACATGAAAATTTAAGATCTTTTTACCAGTCGGCATGCTTTTATACCAACTCTCCTCTGACCAGAGCTTGGCTAGATCCCATTTTTTCAAACCGCATAAACTGAGAAACACTATTCAGACTGTAACCTAACTCCTGGACCTTATCTTTAACTGCTCCATACTCCAGCCATGAACATTTTATACCTTGAAGGTTAGATGACAAATGTATTTCAGAGACAAATGAGCTTTTACTAAACAAATTGCCTATGAGCTTAAATCCTGCGGATTGCCATTTATTGATAGAAAAATGTTGGTCTCTCTCAAACAGAATCTCCAACGGGGCCGCTAAAGAGGTTTATGCATTATTTCTGATTTTTTATCAGTATTTAAGTAAAGAGATAATCCCCTTAGGAAGATGTTGAAATCGTGTCAAATACAGTTTAGAGAACCAGAGAAAAGAACTGCATGGGTAGTCCTGCACTATGTCCCCATCAATTGCTTTCCATTAAGCAGTGATTTCACAAGAGTTCCAGCCATATAATTGGCTCAGCAGATTAGCTTCATGTAGATCTAAAATGTTCTTTTAATACTCTTGTTCCCCTAACATGCTTTCTTACCTCTGTTCAAAAAGATGTTTATAGTTTTTTGGGTTATTTTTAGAATATTCATAGGGATAGACCTCAAAATACATGAAACCTTAGGTATTATTGTCATTTTTACAGCTGTTATGCAGCCTGAACAGGTGAGAATGATGTCTTTCCATGCTGCTGTACATTTTCTTTATCTCATCGAGCACTGGGAAAAAGTTATCAGTAACTAATTTACTCAAATTAGAAGTTAATTTAATTCCTACGTGTTTAATGCTGTTTGAATTCCAATCAAATTTATATTTCTATTTAGGGAAATGTATTTGTTCATCGTTCAATCCACTAACAAAAACCTGTGATTTTAATTGGTTAATTTTTAAGGTAGGAGACCTTGATGAAGTCATGAATTATTTCAAACAGCTTATTCAGGGAGTCAATCGGATGGGTTACAGTAAGAACTATATCATCCGCATTTAGCGAAATGTTATAGTCTACTGGCCCTTTTTTAATGCCTTTGATTAATTTTGAAGTCCTGATCCATTCAGCCAGAGGTTCCAATGTTAGGATAAATATACCAGGAGAGTGTGGGCAACTGTGACGTGTGCCATTCTTAATATCAAAGAGGTTGGATTCAAACCCCAGGCCACTAATTCTGGCCTGTGGGTTTTTATACAACGCTCCGATTGCTTTATGGCCAACTTGCCAAAACCATATTTATCAAGTACTAGGTGTATGAATCTCCAGTTGACCCTGTCGAAAGCCTTCTAGGCGTCTATCGAGAGGGCCAACATTGGAATCCCCATAGAGCTAGCAAAAGAGATTAAATCAATTAACTTCCTTATATAGTCCATACCTTGTCTCCTCTGAACAAAGCAAAGCCCACTTGATCCAAATTTATTAATCTAGGCAGAACTTTATTCAACCTGTCTGCCAAGATTTTGGAGTAGATTTTGATATCGACATTTAGGAGTGAAATTGGTCTGTAATTTCAATGATCCTCAGGGTCCTTACCCTGCTTAGGAATATTAATTTTTGTAGCTTGGATCATCTCTTTAGGAATTATACCTCTATTTATAAATTCATTAAAAACAGACTTTAGATGTGGGCAGAGAAAGAGAAAAAAAAGTTTGTAGTAGCTGTTGTCAAATCCATTCCTCAACAGAAATAGGTTGATTTAGCATTTCAAGTTCGTCCGTTGATAATTTAGGAAGATCTATCTTCTCTAAAAAATTCCTGATTTATACACTGGATGGTTTAACAACTTCCTCTTCTATTTCTAAATTATATAATCCTTTATAATATTTTTCAAAGATTTCCCCAATCTTACTGGATTCAGATACAGGAATATTATTGTTTGATCTAAGGAAATGGATGTGTTTTGAAATCCTTTGATTACCAATTTTATATGTCAAAGCTTTTCCTGGCTTATTACCTCTAATGTAGAAATGCTGTTGCCATTTCACAATCCTTTTATCAGTTATTAATTGCAAGATATTTTTAATTTTTCCATTGATAGCACTGATTTCTTTACAGAGATTTTCATTGGGGTTAAGTTTGTTTCTGATTTGTAACTTATTGAGTTCTAAATATAATTGTCTGATCGGAAGAACTCTTCTTTTTCATTACAATCGCTCTACTGATAAAAATCCCTCTTAGGACCGTCTTATGGGCGCACCAAACTGTTGATTGTAATGAAACCAAATTAGCATTTACGCTAAAAAAATCAATCCAATCCTTTCTAACTTTCTCTGTAAAGTCTCTTGAACTAAATAATGAAGGATCTAATTTCCAGTTTCTGTGCTTAAAGTTCTTTGAATTATCAACTAGCTCCAAAATAATTGGGGCATGGTCAGACCAACTAATATCACTAATTTTCATTTCCCTGACGATGTTCGTGGTCTGCAGGTCAGTCAAAACATTATCTAACTTTGTGTTGGATTTATATCTAGCTGAGAAATACGTGTGATCCTTTGCATCAGGATTTAATGTTCTCAATGTGTCAAATACTTCGTATTTCAAGATTATTTTTGCAAATTGACTGACCTGTTTGCCTCGCAGATCGTCGCCGACATTTTTATAGAAAGAGGACCTATCTTTCTCTTGGTCAAAAATCTAATCACCACAAATGATAAGATTACATTTCTTTATCTTATTTACCTTGGCTAGTATCTTTTTAATAAACCTCAGTTGGTTATTGTTTGGAGCGTAAAGATTGACTAACCTTGTAGCTTTATTATTAATCGTGACAAGGCAGACAATAAATCTACCTTCGCTGTCAATTATCTTATGTTCTTCACAAATTGTCAACCTTCTACTAAAAAAAATAGAAATCACTTTAGATTTAGTAGGGGAAGTGGCATGAATGCCATCTGTGAATAATTTATTTACGAAACGGGGAACCTTACCTTGCTTCCAGTGAGTCTCCTGAATGCAGAGTATATCTGCTTTAAATTTCAGGAGGCTCTCAAGCACACATCTTCTTTTATAAGGAGGAGTTAAGCCTGTTTACGTTTTGTGAAACTATCCTAATCCCCATCCGTGGAATTTGCCCTAAAAACATAGTTAACCACCCTTGACATGCAACACACAACTATCACACACAAAAAAATTGTTGCTGTAAGATGTTGATAGCAACTATATAAACAAAGTTGCTGTACATCATTCAGGGTGCGACATTTAACTTCTCCGAGAGAGAAAAAGAAGGAACACCACCTCTCCCTCTAATTTATAAATTACTTTTTTTAATCTGTATTTTACTAGTGTTTTCAGATTAATAGTTTCAAACTAATTTTCTATATCAATTTTAATAAGAAACTTCTAATTCTATCTCTTTTCTTCTCTTTTTACCCTCTGTTTATCTCTGTCATGTTGTTTATTTTTTTGCCAAATATTCTAACCAGTAAATTATCGGTGAGAGTGTAAAACTATGTCTGTTTGTTTCCACCTACTATAAAACGTATTTTATTTGTCAAAACCTATATTGTGTGTATCTAAGATTCAGTGAATAAACCTTATTATCAACACAGGTGTTTGTGTGATTCTATAAGCTACCTAGACTTAATGTGTAATTACTGATTTCTGTGTAACAGCTAACATTTTGTTTATGAAGTGCATAATTTTTCAGGCTACTTAAATATATTATACATTTCAACTCTATCATTATTATGTGTCTTAGTGTATATTTACTTATTTCGGTGTAACATCTAACCTCATATTTATGTGATGCTTAAATTACCAGCTATTTAAATATATTTATATATTTTCATCTATATCATTATTGTGTGTAAGATTATATATGTTTTATATTAAATTTAATATTAATTTACCGATTTGTAGTTAGGGCTTGACACTTGCTTATTTAAATGTTTACTAAAAGTTTTAGGGTAACATTTTTAACTTTAATAGATCATTTTAAAAACATTGAAAAAACTAATGTCCCTGCAAAGGCTTAAAAGAAATGTAGCCTAATATTACAATAAGATTTACAGTGGTATATTACTTCTACTTCGTCACACATAGTAATAGATGAAATAATTGGAAAACCATAATGTAAAAAAGATTATTGTAAAAAAGTGTTAACCTAAAGTGTGTGAGATTATTAAGTGATAATATAAATGGTTAATAGTAATTAAGAATTAACGTTTATTAGTGTAGTATTCAAGTCAGGAACACTTATATAATATAGAACATGTGGGCCTAAATTATTTAAGCAAAAATCATAGTACTCGTGATAACAAATATTAGAGAAATAGAAAAAATTATAAAAAGCAGGAAGGAAATATATAATATCTTTGTTAATCCTCTTAAGATCTAAATAGAATACACTGCTTCTTACTATGCACAACTGATATTGCCTAGAGGGTCAAATGCAGTGGATAATTTATATATATATATATATATATATATATATATATATATATATATATATATATATATATATTTATATTTATTTATAAATAGGTAATCCTCATATACTTGGAGACCAAAAATCATAGAATTACCTTATACTTTTTTAGGCTGAAAAGTTTTATTTTAAAATGTCTAAAGCACATACATACATTTAAAAACATAGACAAATCCGTGACAACTGATCTCTGAGCCAGAGTAAAAAGATTAAATTGCTAGATAGATTAGTTAGAGCCAGTGATGGGCTATAGATAAACCTCCAATCTCAAATTGCTGGTATTCAATAGGTGTACAATGGGGTTGCCCTAATGAGGGAACCTTACCACCAGCTTTACATAAGTAAATGGGTACAATACCGGAACCTCCTTAGCTCGGTCACGACACTCGCCTGACCGGTTTCGGCAGCTACGCTTTCTTTATCAAAGGCTGTGAGTACTTAGTGTTCTGTTTTAGCGGATTTAAAAAGGAACTACCCTTGTGCATCACATGATGCATTATCCTTTTCTCAACCAATCAATATTAAGATCGGAATTCAGATTGGCGCCATTTGCCATATATGTGATTGTAGTCGGAGGGCGCCATCTTGGTAGTGGGCATATTAAATTTAGTTCACCACTTAAATGGAGGGAGAGGAGAAAAAAAAAGTATGCTTATTATATTATCACAAACTGTGAGTCACCTAGGACATTATATCTTAGTTCTAGTACAAAGAGATTCGGGTGTTGATAAATCTTTATAGTCAACGCTTAAACCCCCCCAAAAAAAACTAATATTAAGGGGCTATATGCCACTCAGAGTCTTTCTGATGTAGTCTGGGTAACGGATCAGTCAGAATCGAAGCAGTAAATGGAATCTGCCATTTTTCAAGTAAGGCTTCCGTCTCTTTGACTGTCGTCAAGGACATCCATATTGAATTGTTTCTAATTGGAAGTCTGGTTGCAAAACCCCACTATTATATTATATTGCATCCATTTAGAGCCTGTGTAACGTTTAAGAATTCTCTTCTTTTTTTTTTAAGGTGTTAAGTGAGATATCCAACAAATACACACAACAAATACATGAAAAGCTTACCTACAGCAAGAGGGAGCATCCAGGACCTCGAAAACTAAAGTTACACCTCAATTTTACTGAAATTAAAGCAGACACTAAAAAATTCTCTAAGCGAGAGAAAAAATGGCCGCCGAGAAAACGAGGCTACAGCAGTCTAAAGACGCGAAACACCACCAAACACCTACGTATTTGCCGAAAAACACCTACGAGATTAGAAAACAAGGCCGCAACCCGCGCAACCCCAAAAACATTACAAACACAACAAATACAAACAACAAACACGTAAAAAGGTTACTCACAGCAAGGGGGGGGGGGGCACCGAGGACCTCTGCAAGTGAAGTTACACCTCCATTTAAGCACAAATTTCGGAGTTTAGAGACCCGAAAATCACCTAAGCAAGAGAAAAAATGGCCGCCGAACAAAACGAAAACGAGGCTAAAGGTCCCTAAACACGCAAACCACTACCATAAACACGCAAAACACCACCAAACACCTACGGATATTCAGAAAAACTTGCACGACATAGAAAACTAATATTACGAAAAACTTGCACGACATAGAAAACGAACGACGCTACATCAGTCACATTATATACACCAAACACCCTTAGCTCACTTACAATTTCATTGCCGTCATTTTTTGACAGGCAATTCGCTAGTAATAATAATAATAAATTAGTCTCAAAGATATGCTATTCTAGGCACTCTGGTTTGCGAGAGGGCTGGCCTATATCAGCAGTAATTATAGGGTTCCTGTACACCTAGGATGACATTCTCTCTTTTTACTTGTACCTCCCCACATTGATCCATCTCTTCCCATCTTTGCTTCTCTCTACTTTGAATTGTCTCTCTCTCCTCACTATCCATAATGCCCCTGCCTTTGTTATTTGCCCATTATTTAACCCTTCCCTCTCTTGTTTTCCTTTTCTTCTCCTCTCTAGCTTGGCTCTAAAAACTGGCCCTGGAGAAGTAAATACAGGAAATCAATTATTGCAATAATGCAATGAAAACAACCACATTTTAGCACATTCAGAAATAAGTATTGCAGCTGTCATTGGTTCAAAAAATGTTTAGAAAGCTACCAACATAACTATGTATTGCGGAGATTCAAATTCAATTTTGTTATGGGATCTAATTTAATGAGTAGATTACAATTACCCTTAAAATGTAAGACTTATAAAGCTACATTCATTTCCAAGCCCGTAAGGGCAATGTGAGAACCACAACGGCCGAGTTTCAATTTTTTCAAGAAGCAAGAATTTTTTAGGCAAAAAAAGTAATCACTTAGGCCCTCATTCTATTATCGGCCGCAAAGCTGCGATTCCTTGCGGGGCTACCTTGCAATTCAATTATACGCCGCCGCAAGGATATCCCCTTACGGCCGGCCGTAAGCTCAGAAATCTTTAAAAGCAGAAATAAATTCAAGACGGCACTGTAAAGCTCTGTAAATGCTAGGGATCATAATGGGGGACATGAGGATTAATAGCAACCCCCTCTCAAGCTTGCACATCAGCCCAAATCCGAGATTACATTAACTGTTTATTTTCCGGCCGCAGCGTGGGCGGGTCTGAGGTGCTCCAAGCCCTCTGGACTTTTTCCATGGATATTTGATATAAATTCAAATAAAAATTATTTACGGATTTGAGTGTAGGGGAATGTTGTGCTACGAATGATAACACCTACAATCACTTTATAGTCTCATCAGAGTGCCGGATGGCTTTATTATGTGCTTATTTGTGTGCCTGCGGGACCTTTTTGCTGCAAGTAAGCTGCGGCTCGGTTTTAGCCTTGCAGAGAGGGTTCCCAGGGCAATTGAATAGCAACCAGGATTTTCTTGCGGCCGAAACTCTTGCGGCCGTTTAAGATCAAAGGCTTTCCTCCGGCGCATGCGGCCGCAAGGGATAACAAGGCGCCGGCCGCAAACCTGCCGGAATCCCCGGCCGGAAGGGAATAGAATAGGCAAATAGCTTGCGGACGGTCCTTGCGGCCCCGCATCTCCTACGGCCGATAATAGAATGAGGCCCTTAGTGTTGGAGGGTAGAAGATTCAGCAGAAATTTGCAGAAGTACTACTTAAGAAACAAAATCTAAGGGAAAAAATTAACACAAGATATAGAATAGGAATAAAATAGAGTAATTGCTTTGTTATGTTTTTTCTTATTTATAGATTCGTAGTCTCAATAGATTAAGCACATCAATTATTAGTTAAATTATGGCACTCTAATTAGATGGAAGAACAGTAGCGGAACTGAATATCAAAATTACACGTATTGATAATTATTTAATTTACGAAGTTGATAAAATATCATAAATAATAGGCAATATAAGGGAAAAACACAGTGGAATTTCACAAAGCTACTGCTTATAATATATATAAAAACACAAAAGGGGACAACTCATAAGGATAATTATTAAGATAGACACTAAATTAAAAGAGGAAGAATATTCTTTTTGCTTTGTTTTTTTCAAATAAGGTTGAAACCCGGAGGCAAAGGAAAAGGGAAGTTATAGAATTTCTTGGAGAAGGAAACCAATAATAAACATAAAATATATAACATTATTGGCATAAGGAAGTACCTCAGAGTAATCTGTTGTTCTCCAGAAGTCTAGCTGGCCTAACTTTATAAAATCTGCACCACCGACGGCAGCCGAGGACTGACTGAACTTAGGAAAAGTTCACCATTTCCCTCTCCTCCACGGTAACCCACCTTGTGTGAGAGGGTGGCCGAGGGGGGGAGGGAAAAGTTCCCTCTTAAGGGCATCCCAGATTTTGTTTTTATGAAAACTGGGAAGACTGTTTTTATTCAATGAAGGGGTCGTTACTTACGCATCCCAGACGTACCAATTTTAGAATATACTGATATGTTTTCTTATAATTCTTTTCTTTTCCTTTTTTTTTTTTTTTTCTCTCTCTTTTTGGCTGGCAGGATTGGTTGGAGGGTGAGGGGTGGAAGGAAAAGGAGGGTTGTTTTTTTTTTCTCGTGTTTTTGATAGATTTCAGATACCCTAAATGACACTGAGAGCTGTAAGCCGAAATGTGCAATGATTGAACACCCAAGGAAAAAGAACAATATTCTTTAATGCTTTCTTTAAAAAAAATGCAGATATTGTCTCCAATAAACTCATTGGCAGACAGGAAAAGGGATGGAGTATAGTAACAATAAGTATGTCTCGGTTAGTAACGCAAGATATGGGAAAAAAACAAGAGGGACAGCAATTTTCGTTAATAAAAATTAAATTGGAAGGAAGATATCTCGATACCTGACCCAGAAGGTCGGTTCTTTCTTTGGTCAGGATTAGTTAATAATAACAAAATTACTATTCTAAACATATACGCTCCAAATAAAGGTCAGACAAAATTTGTAAATAGAACTTTGAATTTACTGAAAAAATATTTTTCTGGCCTTTTGATATGCTGCGGGGATTATAATGAGGTTCTTAACCCGAGTTTAGATAGAAAGAAGCAAACACAAACGAAAGAAAAGAAAAAAAGAAGAAACAAAATCTATGATAAACTGAAATCCTTTAAGAGGAATTTGTAGGAACAAATACAGTGAGGGAATATTGCTTTTAGCGTATTAAAAGACCACTGTGGTTCAATTAAAGGCACCTGTTTGTGAATTATTTACCTACAAATGTTAACAGAGGACACATAAAACAGTTTTTAGGGAAAAATCAGACTCATATTGTAAGTAGAGGTATAAATTTTGTCTTGGTTATACTACTTCCCGAGAGCTAGGTCAAGGTGTCATATTTTTATTTAATCTTATCTGTACAGGGTGGGCGGGGAGGATGGAACAGGGAGGGGTAAGAATGTTTTGTTAGCTAACTGAACATGAGTAACAATGACACCACACCCCTTTCTCCCTCACAGGGCAAGAGCGGGCTGCTTGCATCAGGAAATTATAGCATTGTCCTCTCACTCAACAACTGCCATATTGTGAATGATAAAGTAGAGGAATCAAATAATTTCTTTCTAATTAAAAACATATCTCTGATTTCAAAATGTATATTTGTCATTACTGAATAAATGATTGGATTTAATAAGGGTTTTCATTAGAAGTACATGACATATATCAATGTGATATCTAATTTAGTTTTTCTGATTGTTAAATTCAATACAATGTTCTTTTTGCCTGTTTTCTAAAAGAGATATCCCCACAATAATATCACAGATGAGTAGATAGTAATGTATAAACCTCATAAATAAACTAAAATTCCTGAAAGGATCACAGTGGTCATTTAAAAAAAAAACTCAACTTGATAATGGTGAACATTTTTTATTTACTGCAGAATTCTGTTTTCTTTTATGCCATGATTCTGTTAGTTTTCTTTAATCTTGTTGACAACACCAAAAGTGTTTAGCTTCCTTATTCCAGTTGTGCTGGATTGTGCAATTTAATTTACATTCTGAAATAGTTTTCTATTTTCATGGGCAGTTCTTCAAAATAATAAGTTTTAAATATAGGACTACAATGGTCTTTTAAACTAAAGAATGAATACTGAATATATTATAATCCCATGCCAAAATACACTGCAACTCATGTGCTGATGCTTAAGAGGTTGCTAAATCCTTATAATATATCGCTATCTGGTAAGTGAGCAATGAGCTTTGGATCAGTACTAGATTCCTGAGTATATTTAGATTTGTTTTTATCAATATAACCTCCTAAATCTAGTGGAGGAAATTGCTACTGAGCCTACACCTGGAAAAACCAATCTCTAAGATGAAAGGCCTGCACGCTCTTCAGGTATTTCTGAAACTGTTTCCACTCCCCTTCCTCAAATATTTGAAACTACTTTTATCTCAAATAATTATTAAACCGCAATTTAGAAATCTCATCTTGTTATATTGAGATAAGATAGCTGCCATGGTATCTTCTTTGAAACACACCAATTTATTTATATCAGATCTAATCTTCCAAAATATTTACTAAAGATAGTAAAGACAACTTTTGTAAGCCTAATGTACACAGAAATGGGATTAGTTTGAACAATGCCTTAGCTTTTTTTATTGGAATTCCCCTGTTGAAACAGTATTAATGCTTTACTGAATAGAATATTCAATAGCCTGGTTTCCATTGAAGTAATAACCGTATATCATTTCAACTCAATTTTGCACTTTTTAAGGCTTATAGCCTAATATGGACCTCATGTCCTGGGTCAGGCAATGTCAGATGGACCTGGGTGTTACTCAGGACCTTGTGCCCTCTCTTCCAGAGCTCCATTGCAGTATCAATCTATCACATATCTCATCCGAAGCTTCTAAATACTTAAAAACCTCTCAGTTACACAATGTACTTTTCCCTTTTATAACATTAACTTCTTCCCTAAGCTCTTCTGAATACCGTTATATTAAAATTTTGTATGTGATTGACTTGATTTCCATAGAGGTTTGAACCTTGATGAATTTAATAAAACAATAATTGACTATAATTATGCGAGTCATTTTATGCTTATGTTAAAGAAATAGTTTAGGAAAACCTTCTAATGTTTTTAAAGTATGTAGCAAACTAAGAACATTTGCTGCTTTATAATCCATTAACATAAAGCAGACTCTGCTTGTGTGTTGTAGGTTGCATGATGTTGTTCACAGTATATTCTTATTGCCTGGAGCCTGAGAGTCTTTTTTTTTATTGAGCAACGGAGGAGGGGGATTTGTTATATCATTGGATCTGAAGTCCAGCTTTTGTTATATCAGTGAAGCTGGATTCCAGGTAAAGGGCAAAGCCTGCTCCTGTAGAGATGCAAACAACCCTTCGGCACCATAGATGTCTCTGCAACTATCAACATTTATTTTTTTAACTTATTAAAACCTAGCATTATGAAGCTTCCCTGCCTAATTATTACTCACATTTTATTATATATTTTTCATCATTGGCCCTTTAAGAACCATTTATATTTTATCAATCAACTAGAATGCTATAGGAGTCAGTAATGTAGAATTTTCATACAGTTTGATAGTAAGATAGTAAGTTTATGAAAGTGTTTAGGAACTAGAAAAGCTATTTTATATATATATATATATATATATATATATATATATATATATATATATATATAATATATATATATATATATACATATATAAATATAATAATAATATATATATATCGGGCAGGGCCATCCATGAAAATGTGCTAACCTATGCCTGAGCATTGTTGGCCAACGCAGAAATACATCACTGTTCAGATCTCTTCCTTAGCTCTTATCTCTCATCTCTGTTCTTTCTTACTCTTCTTCATATCCAAATTGTGAAAATACCATACAGACTTTTACTCCCCTATACAAAATAGATGACCAGATGTACTAGAGAGTAAAGACTTGGAGAACTCTTGAACACTTCTCCATTCCAATGCTATCACATATATAGTTGTGAGCATTGCGGGTTGTTGCTAACATTGTGGGCTCGCACAGCGAGGGTTGCAGTTGATGGCAAGGAGCACCAAAGGCGCTCCTTGCGCTGGTGGAGATGAGTGCCATAGGCGCTCATCCCTACGACCCCGTTCGACAGGCAGTGCTCTCATCCCTACGTCCCGCGGGACAGGCAATACGGGCCAAACCTGCAAGGTGAGCTGTTTGATGCACATAGGGCCGCAACTGTGGCCTCTAACCACGAGGCTCGCGGCACATCCTGGTTCCTGCCAGGGGAGAACTCGCGATTTAGCGCTGGAGGCACAGGGGAGGGAGAGGGGGGAAAGAGTCACAGGGGAGGGAGGGGGGAAAGAGTCACAGGGGAGGGAGGGGGCTAAGAGGCACGGGGGAGGGAGAGGGAGGAAAGAGGCACAGGGGAGGAAGAGGGAGGTAAGAGGCACAGGGGAGGGAGAGGGAGGTAAGAGGCACAGGGGAGGGAGAGGGAGGTAAGAGTCACAGGGGAGGGAGAAAGTAGAAAGAGACACAGGGGAGGAAGGGGGGAAAAGAGACACAGGGGAGGGAGAGCGGGGAAAGGAGACACAAGGGAGGGAGAGGAGAAGCTCGCGATGAGCGTCGCAGGTGCTCACTTTAGGTGACAAACAGCATTGCCAGCATTCAATTTTTTTCTAATTTTATTGTCGTAATTTTTGACGGGCAAGTCACTAGTCCTATATAGAAAGTTTAATATCACCAAGTTTTGTTCAATATTTGCATTTTGTCCAGGCCTCAAAAGCCACAAACATGTCTGTGAACAGATGACTATTTGCTATCATTGAGTACTGGAGTGTAACACTGCTGCATGAATCTGTATCTCTCATCATTTAATAATGGGATAACAGTCTTAAAGGACCACTGTAGTTCCAGAAAAATATCACTTTTTTTACATGTATATCCCAAACGAACAACATTAACAGCTATGTAAGCTTGAACATAACACCATTTTTTTTTCTTAGTTTTTGTAGACTCTCTTTTTGAGTATACAATTCCTTTTTCTGTTTGGTATATCACTTCCTCATACCTTGATCACGAGGCTGTGTGTTTTGGCTATCAGTGGAGGGAGGGGTGGGGAAGGAGGAAACCGCTTTTCTTAATTGGATATGATTGAAATTTACAAAACACCCTTACCCCTCCCTGGCCCAGCAGTGGAATACTTGCATCAAGAGATGCAACTACAGCTCTCCAGAAATATAGATGCCCCTCTCTCAAGCACAACTTCCATGTACGTATCGTGGAATCAACCAGGGTTCTGCAGAGGCATGAACGTTTTGCTTTTATATAAATAAACAATATTCATTGTACGGTTGCCCTTTAAATGTAATATTTGCAATATTACTCCAGCTCCTAATCATACCTAGAATACATGTTTTAGAAGAAATACCTAAAAAAAGACCAGGAGCTACTTACAAAAATTTACTATAATTGGAAATATGCAATCGCTATTTCAAGTAGTTTGCAGGCTATCTACTTTGATTGTTTTATTTGGTTTACTTTCTTTCAAAATCATTAATATATGTATATTACTTGGACAGAATGATATCTGGGGGATTTCCATCATACAAATTGATGTATTCGGAAGTAGAAATAGTGTCTACGGAACAATGTTTAAGTTTGAATTACATTTTATTTTAAAACAATTTACTAATTGAAACAAACTTTGGAAATGGTATTTTAACTTCACTTATCAGTTGGGCAGTTCTTCATTTCAAAATCTTAAGTGGGTATATATAGAAGACTTAGCAAAGCAAATTAGTCCAGAAGAGATTGTTGAAGCTTTAAAGAGCATATAACTGGGTAAAGTAATAGTGTCTATAAAATACAACAAACACAATTGATTCCAAAACTCCATTTCTAGCATTGCAAAATGTTACCAGCCCCTCCTCAGAATTTCTAAAGGCACACATTATCTTGTTGCCTATACCAGGGAAAGATCCATCCCATACAGAGAACTATAGGCCAGTAACCTTCATAAATTCTGCTATAAAAACATTCGTCAAAATTAAAGTTATGCAAATTAATAAAAAAATATGTACAATTATACATGCAGATCAAGTAGGCTTCATAATGGGAAGGCAATCCCCAGATATTGAACGCAGGATTATTACTTTACAACATCATAAATTATAATATCCAATCCATCTTATTATCATTAGATGCCCATTTAACTGGGTAAACTGGCCTTTTTTATTTACCACTATCACAGTACAACTTCCCAACCAAAATCATTAGAGCTATTTAAACCCTCTACCATGAACCTATTGCACACATATGTACAATTGTCCCTCGTTCACCTCCACTAGGAGTACAAGTAGGCACAAAACTGGGATGCCCACTATCCTCACCTTTGTATACTGTACATAATGAACCCTTAGCTGTAGCAATTAGAAGACGCAATTATAAACCTGGCATTAAGATTTTGGAAAATCATGATAAATTAGCACGTTATGCAGATTACATTATACTTACGCTTTCAAATCCTCACAAACTCCCCTTAATCTATTGAAAGAATTAAACCAGTTTAACTCTCAAGTCTAAAATTTAACACAACAAAATCATATGAAATGCCATTAAACTTAACAATAATACTCAACTTCTACTATGTAATTCTTATTCTTTTGCATGGTGTAATAAAGAAATGTCTTACCTGGATGTAAATATCCCAGCTAAGGGGTTATTTTTTCTCCTTTTAATTAGAGAAATGACTAATGAGCAGACAGAATGGCCTTAATTCTCTATTTCTACTAGGGAGAATAGCGGTCCTAAATATAAATCCCTTGTCACTTTTACTATATTTATTTGGAATATTACCAATTCCTCCAAAAATTCAGAAAAAAAACCCTAAAGCTTTTCACAAAATTTATAAGGAAGTAGCCAAAATTAATCAAAATACAATTCAAAGTCAAAGGGTGGACTATCAGTTCAATATATAAACACCATTACTCTAAACAACCTTTACCATGGATAAAAATAGAACAAGATTTATGATTTCTAATGGAAGGTAATAACATTTCATGGTTAACTATATGTAAAAGACCAAGCAACAACAAAAAATATATATACCCACATCAATCATACATATAAAGTGGCACAACCACAATCTGCCTTAAAACGCATAGCTCAAAATAAAGATTTTGGCCCAGTGATGGGAATTAGTCCCTTTTTAAGATGGCAACAGATTATGATTCATATGACTGGCTCGAACAGATGGCAATAAATTCAAGTAAAACATATTCAAACATATCTAAAAATATAAAGCTTCTTACAACCTTATAATTTTTTTAAAGCATTTTTTTTCATTGTAGAGATGGTTTTGGTACTATATCACAACTATATATATATGAGTATGTCTAGATCAGCGGTTCTCAACCTGTGGGTCGCGACCCCTTCGGAGATGATTTGCCAGGGGGTCACCTAAAGCCAGAAATTCGTTTTTTTGTCTATTCTAATCTGTAAAACTTGTAATTGTACAATTGTTTCCACTGGTAGTTGGTACTTACTATAATTGTCATTTGATAGAGGTTGGCAGACAATTTTATCATAATAATTACAAACGTTTCAATTCTCGTAACTTTACTATTTTGAACTTTCACAATATATATTACGTATTGTTTTTGTGATTAATCACTACGCTTTAATTGTGTTAAATTTGTAAGAATGAAAATACATCCTGCATATCATATATTTATATTTCGATTCATAATAGTAGCAAAATTACAGTGATGAAGAAGCAACAAAAATAATGTTACTGTTAGGGGTCGCCACAACTTGGTCTAGATGGACAATTCTTGCTAGCTTTCCTTTTCAGTTGGTGTGCCACAGTCCTGTAACTTAAAACTCCACCCATATGGACAGGACAGCATCTAAATTCCTGGCACATGTCCTCTGTATAAGACAATCCATAAACCCGAGAGACACTATTTTTCCATTGTGTGTAATCAGGTATGCATGTCTTATTTTAGGTTTTGTTATATTTTTTATTTCATTGCATACTGTGTCAATAAACTAAATGTCAAAGTTTGCTCTTTTTGGCATGTTAACAAGAGCTGCTTCCTGGATAGGTGTGTGCATCTGTATGCTGAGAATATCCTTGATATTTACTTTACAGTGTGTTTAAGCTTTCCCTTAAGCAAACATGGTAAGTAAAATAATTATTAGAATGATAACATATCTGTAATACTGTACTATCATGATTCTGATACATACACTTTGTGCCATTACATATCTTTAGTGTATTCTAGTTTTCATTTTAAAGTATTTGTTGTGGTCTTGTATATCAATGTACTTATCCAGCCAATGGAAGAGATATTTTAGTAGGGTACACTTTAAACAACTGGTGAAGAATCTGGCTGTTCACTCAGTGCCAAATATTAAGAACTACTGACTTGTCCGTCAAAAATGACAGGGCAATAAAATTGTAAGGCAGGTAATTCTGTTTGCAACAGACATTCATTTTTTTTTTGTGGTCTGGGATCCTTCGGCGCTCATTGCTAGCCTCGCGCTGATCACCTTCGGCGCTCTTTCCGAAGCTGTTGTTTGTTGTATTTTTTTTTTCTGATAGGCGCTTTTGCTGTTATTGTTTGGTCGGGCTGATCTGCTTTTTGCACTTATTGCAAGGCTTTGTGTGCTATGAGCAGCGTTGGCGCTCGTGAGGCACTCGTTGAATGGCTTTTGTGTTTATTGCGAGAGTGTTTTTTTTTGTGTATATGTATTTTTGTATGTTAATTAAATAATTAATAAATTAATACAATTTACCCATTTGGAAGTAATCTATGCAGGAAGCATTGTGCTGAAGAGCTGACAATCTGTTTTGATGTTCCTGCAGCATACAATGTCGGTTTGCACTGTTGTGGAGCTGAGGTGTAAGTGTCAGCAATGTGTACAATGTGTAGTGTCAATAGGCTGCGTGCGCGAGGGAAAGCCGTCAGGGTAGCTTCCGCATTGTGTAATAGTTGCGAATGTGTATGTGGTACGCGGCTGTGGATGATTTAGCGTCCTTGCTAAAAGTGTATCTTGTACCTCGTACAACTTTTTTGAAAAGCCATATGTGCTTGGTGGTGTTTTGCGTGTTTAGGGTCCTGTAGCCTCGTTTTCGGGTTTTTTTCGGCGGCCATTTTTTCTCTCGCTTAGGGGATTTTCGTGTGTCTAAACTCAGGAATTTGGACTTAAATTAAGCTGTAGCTTCACTTTCAGAGATCCTAGGGGCCACCCCTTGCTGTGGGTAAACTTGTTATGGCTTTTTTTGTGTGTATTTATTGTGTTTTTAATGTTTTCAGGTCGTTAAGGTCAACCCAATGTCCCCATATATTATACCCCATAAGGGTTCCTGTTTACCCCTATGGGGCACTTACCTATCTCCATGGGATTCCCTAACAGAAACTGCAGGCATGGGAGTCCATATGAACCCCCATGGTATTTGAGTATTTATGGACCCTTGAGTATTTCTAAACCCTATCCCCCTATAAAAAGCCATTATAAGAAAAAAGAATACCTAAAATAAAAATTATAGAAAAAAGTTACAAACAAAATTAAAAAAAAAAACCTTACTGTTAAAATAATCCCACATTTGTATATATATATTTAACCCTTTCCCTTCCAGGATCAATGCAAGGAAGGGTATTGCATACATTTGGTGAGAGTTGTTAAAAACAGCTCTTGTTTGGGTTTAGCTGATGCTGCAGGAGGTTGATTTTACACATAGGGTTTAAGCTCATTATGAGTGTCCATAGGGCTTTACAGAAACATGCTGGCTTATATAAAAAAGGTTGAGCATGCATGGGGAAAAACCAACGTGGTAATGTACATGGTTGGAAATTATGCATGTGTATGTTGGGACGTGTACCTGGGTTGTGGGTAAGTCTGTGAGCTGGGTAAGAGGAGAATGTATGTTGGAGCGTGTGTAGGACGAATTGAATATGTGCATTTTGTGTGGAGCATCTGTGAGAGGAGGAGAATTTATATGTGTGCAAGAGGTTGCATAGTAGGTGGGACTGATTAGTTTTGCAGTCTTACTTTCCTGTAAAGGATCAAAATACCAATCAGAGCTTATTTATTGCCGATTGTGAGAAAATATATCATGTGCTTTTTTTCAATGTTCTTAAAGATTAACATCATCTACCTATTTTATGACATAGCTGAATTTGAACCATAAAGTTCAACCAAAATTCAACTCTTGAATAAACCATTTAATTTCCTTCTTGCTTGCAATGTCCTCTAAAGTTTGGTAGGGTTTTTTAGACTCCTATTGTGTAAACTCTTTCCCAGGGCACAGAGAATAGTTGCAGTCTTGTCTACTCTTTCTGAAGTTAACCAGTATGTTGTGACGTTAACTGGAAAGTTCAACGATCTCTGGGGATTTGGCTCTCTTGATTGGGGGAATGGTTCTGTGTTTCACAGAAATCTCATTGGAGTGGTCCAAAAGCAGACTACAATTATCCCAGTATAAATGAGCCTCTCAGCAAATAGTCTGTCCATTCATGCATTTTGTATAATCAGTGCTGGCTTGAGTTTCTTACGGCCTTCAGCTTTCTTACCTTTGGTTATCATATGATACGAATGGCAGGGCATAGCATTTCACTGTTTGCTCTGACAATGCCACTATTCTTTGTAATTCTTTTATGGCTTTGCACAGAAACTCAAACCTTTGATGACTTTAATGGTATTCTGAAAGAAACTGTTTACACTTAACCAGAGGACACTTTACCAATGTTGAAATTGAGACTGGTTATTAATAGACTTCAGTGATTTGCTGAGATTGAAACAACTGAACTATGCAACAATTAATATCCACTGAATGGGAGCTGGAAATGATTACTAATGTTGTTTTCGTTGTAAGCTCTCCATAGTAGGGTTCTCTACTCCTTCTGTATCAACAAGTTTATTTAATGACTGCTCCTTTTGTATATATCTCTGTGTAAAATGTTTTAATTTTATAAAATAAAGGTTAATAATAAAATTATAGTTCATAATAGGATGATATTTGTAGTATCAAATTTTGTACATCTAAAAATAGTGTGTATTATTAGTATGTCTGACACAAAAAGCTATGATTGTTTTAGAATTGTATAAAAAAACATATATTGGGTATTTACTAAAATACGTATTCCACAGAAAAGGGCTGTTATTTTCTGTTTTCCTTGGCCCATAACAATCAATTTCACTTCTAGTATGGCATGAGTCCACACCTGATCCTTAAAAGGTGCTGGATACAATAGTTGCCTTTACGTTATGTATAAATAATTATATCTATGGCCATCTGATGTAACTTTATAAAATTTACAGCATTCACGTTCCCAGTTCCCCAAAACATCGTTTTTTTTTCCATATCAACAGGAAATATAACAGGAGCAAAGATGCGGGCCTATAAGTCCTTTCTGAAGCTCATAATGAATGTTCCATCTCTTCCATCTCTTAAAGGCAATCAAGTAGGCTGGTTCTATATCACACGACTAATCAGCATACATATGATGTCTTTCCAACTTCCAACCATGTTAACCTAATCCCAGTGTCCACAGTAATCCATATCAATACTATACAATACATTTCCAGAAACCAATTACTTATTGGCATTAAAGTCCTTATTCAATACTCCTAGGGTAAAATGTATCCAGTGCCTTAGTCCAAAAAACCTCCCTTATTCAATAAAATATTTTTTATCATCGCCACCTTTCCTATGTTTCTGAATTTGTTTAACCACCTGAAACCATAACTTATTTAAATTATGACCATGTTTCCAGAAATGTTCTGGTATGGAATAAAAAAAATATTTACCTAACTTGTACTCTTTTGTGCAATTTTCTCATTTGTCAATACATTACCATTTTGTACAAAATAGCAACAAGGGAATGTACCCCAGGTAGAAGTAGCAAGAAACGTTTGTCTATGTGTAACATTGAATCCTAAATCGACCTTTGCAAACCTAAAAAGTAAATTCCTTCCCTTTTTATATCGAAATTATAGGGCCATATATTATTATTATTGTTTATTTATAACGCGCCAAGATATTTCGTTGCGCTGTACATAAGATAAGTTCAAGACAAAGATACATACAAATTAAACATAGCAAAGCAAGGAGGGTCCTGTCCATAGTGCTTTCCCTAAAGCACCTTGTGGGATTGAAACTTCCAGACTTACAACCTAAACTATTTATTACCTGGACAACTATGTTTAAGAATGGACACATTTTTAGAGATAACACCCTTCAAACTAGGAGATATAGTATTAAAAGAACTCACAAAAGGAATTGTGTCAATGTGACCTTTCCAATGTATTTCCTTTTTTATTAATTCCTCTTAATCCTTATCTAGACAGACATCCAGTTCAGTATCTCAATCTTTAGAAATGTATTCTTCTTCATATCAAGGCACTGATCCAAAAGTCATCACTAACTATAACTCTCAAAAATTGACTTTTGGGAACTGTCTTAAACACACTCTCTGGATGGAAACTGGTCTTATATAACAGTGTATTCTGGTCAGTATCTTTACTAAATACATCAGTATATAGTTGAGAATCTTTGACAGATACACTAGTGTCTAAAAAAAGTAATATTCTCTCCATTGAATTCCAAGGAAAATGTAATATTTCATCAGAACAATTTTCCAACTCTTCCTTATTACTGTATAAAGTAAGTATTCATGCTTACCTCTTCAAATCAACCAAAATATCATCAAAAGAGTTTATGAGAATATACAAATTTAGTTTTAAAATCATTGATAAATAGGTTGGCATAAGTAGGGGCACATTTGAACCCATGCACGTGCTCACATTCTGCACATAAAAAGTATTCTGAAATAAAAATAGTTTCTATACAGAAAAATCTTTAATATCCCCAATCAAAACTCAGTTTGTACAACCATTTATACAGAAGATCTCCCTAAAACATTCTTCACTATGTGTATTGTCAAATTATGTACAATAACAGTATAGAGACTAGAAACATCCATAGAAAGTAGAACATATTCCTTATTTTCCAATCTTATGCTAGCAACTTTATTTAAAAAGTCAGTGATATTGAATAAATCTA
Source organism: Discoglossus pictus (assembly GCA_027410445.1). Lineage (NCBI taxonomy): Eukaryota > Metazoa > Chordata > Amphibia > Anura > Alytidae > Discoglossus > Discoglossus pictus. The sequence goes on from CM050164.1 coordinate 427,014,878, forward strand.
AAATTCCCATATTCACAAACAGTCTCAATACATAGTCAATAAATAGTACCAAAGGACCCAACACCGATTCTGTCCATTCACAATGGGTCTACCAGGAGGATGATATGGGTACTTATGGGTCTTCTGCAATATTTAAAATTTCGGTGACATGGGATTCTTTTTTTAAATATATTTTCAAATCCCCATCTATAATATGACTACACTCTGCCTCCTCAAGAACCCTTTTAATCTCAACTTCTCAATATCTTTAAGGGGGTTATTAGATACTACGCTATAAGTTTTATCATCAGAAAGTCGACAAAGGATCTCTCCAGAATAAAACTCTTTATCCATCACAACTGCCGTCACGCCTTTATCTGCGTGTTTAGTAACTAATGAAGGGTGGTTCTGGTTAAATGTTTGCATGGCATTGATATGGATTACTAGGGATAAAGGAAGCGATTTAACATTGAACTTGAGAAATGACTTGTAGGCTAGTAATGTTGCTCCTGTTATATCTCCTGATGATATGCAATAAAAACTGATCTTTTGGGAAAATTGGAACGTAAGTGCTGCAAAAGGTTTTTATTGTTCATGTATGTTTGGGTCACAGAGGACCCGTTATTTCTTAGCACCAGTTCATCCCATTTGGCCTAAGAAGTGCTGTCTAATTGTGCTATATGTATTAATCTGATGCAAGTTGACATCATCACTATATGGACCAATTATTACCAGTAAGGTAGAGCATTCACAGGAGAAATTTTAGACCACCGATCCCGGATTAATAATGCTGATATTTTAATCATTGTGATATTTTGTAATGGACCCTAAAAATATACACACCATTTGCATTGAAATTATTTTATTTACCAAGAAATATTATACTTCTCCTTTATGTTAAAACATTCAGGTTTCTTTAAACTACAGAATGTTTCTTAAAGGGAATATACAATGCAACTGAATGTTATTTAAAAAACAAAGTTAAGATAATAAATATTTATCCTTTCTTACTTTTGTAAGAAAACCTGCATTTGATCAATGTTGTAGGTGTCTGCTAATCAGGCATTCTATTTATCTGTAACATCAGGTGAAAGTGGAGTACAGCCCTTTTTTCTCTGCATAAGAGCTTCTTGTCTATTTTCCTGTCTTATATTGCAGTAAAAAGCTAATGGTCTGTGTAGTTTCTGGTGTAGTTTGCCTATATTTTCCCTTATTCCAACCAACTTATACAGCAGAAGACAATCAAGCTGTGAGCTGCTTGAACAAGGGGTGTGACTTCCATTACAACACTTTCAAAAAAGTAAGAATCAAAGAACACTAATATTTTTCTTAGAAGCTTTCTAACATTTGTAGGTAATTACGCATGGATTACGTGTGTTAATAGTAGCTATATTCCCATTAAACAGTCACGAGCAAAAAAAAAATTACTGCCATTTTGGATTAATTAAAGGGCCAATGTAGTGCCATATTTATTGTATGCTATTCTGAAGAACTCAACTTTATAATGTTCAAAAATATTTTAGAGAGTAAAAAATATAATAAATATGGGTACTCCTTTATTATTTATTAATGGGGCAGCCATTTTTCCTCTTTATTTTTGTTAATTAGATTTTTCTACTTGTGAGGGTGCATTGGGTGCTATAAAATTCATATTCAGTCCTATTGAATGATTGTGCAGTGTTTAGTGCAAACATGCAATTAGGCTTTCAATTATCTTTTATGACTAATAGGTCCACTACCCACTCTCACAGTAGGTAAATATTGTATTATCTGTTTTAGTTTCTAAAATCATTTTGCCCATGATTACAACTTTTAAAGTAAATAATGTAAACAATGGCCTTTTTTTGTTTCTCGTAGATTTAATCAGATTTTCTCATCCGTAAGTATTTTTTTTTTATAGATTGTGGTAAAATACCGTAGCTTCTGAGCAGACAAAGTTGTTAATCTTCCTATTTATCACAGCTTTGCTATCCCGTTACAATTCATCAATGTGCTACCTGCATAATAATATAATAATAATAATATTATCAGAATATAATTATAATAAAATAAATTAAAACAGTATTTTTTTTAAATCTCATTTGCTATGTAATATGTAACTGTAACATGTCAGTCACATCACTACCACTACCATTTTTTTTTTTGCTGTACAGCTTTATCCTTGGATTTTTTGCGTCATAGCCTTATATTACCACAAAAACACTTCTGGTTCAATGATTGGTAGGTATCCATTGGGTTTACCATTTCCCTTTCCAGGAGTGGATAAACATATCTAATGCTTAGGAGCCATGAAGATCTTTTAGGAAGCAATATGTTATTCTTTGGACAAATATTAAGGAGCCGGTAGTACACATTTTAGGAACCTAGGCTCCCAGCAGATTTCTACCCTGCCCTGTTCTCCTGCTTGTATTACAGACAGGTGAAATTTTCCTCTGCAGCATTTAAAACGATTGTAGAAAATTGAATAAGGCTTCAAATTAAATATATTATCGGCTTTCCATTTACTGTACATCATGGTGTTGAGCAGCATGATGTAAGTGCAATATACTTACATTTCTGCAAGTGTATATTTCTCTGTCATCAATTATTATGAAATAGAAGGTGATTAAGTACTATTTCCAAATATGCTTGACATGAACAATCAGAGAAACTCCTATAAAGCCATTGTATGGATAAATGAGGAGATGATGCAACAGATAAACACATTTCAACAACATTTTCTCCAACACAGGGTTAAGTATGCTCCAAAAACTCACATAACACATAATCCCCAATTATGATGCTACTCATGTGTAATCCATACTACTGGATCTCATTGTTATGAATGTAAAGACATTGTTTCAAACCTGAGATATTTTGTGCATCAGTAATTCAATGTTGTCCAGATATAACTGGTATATTTATGTCCATGATGCAGTAACTTCATGTATTCTTTGTTATTATGTGCTATAAATACTAGCAATGTTATATTGATGCTAATGATGTGTTTTGTCTGATATTTTATCCTTCGAACAGTATTAGAAAATCATTGTATCTTCTACGTTGAGGTCTGTGTTTGACATAAATGTGTGTGACTCAATATAGATCAACATAGGGCTCTTTCATCATTCCCCAGTGTGTAGAAGTTGCTAGCTGGCAATGCAGCACAATACATGGACATTGAACAAGAAATGGTGAAAGGAGCTTCAAATGAACATCATTTACATATTTTATATTTGATTTAACTGCTATACACTGTGTATTTTCTGGAAGGCAAATGGCACAAGCTCTTTTTATATATATATCGCTCTGGAGTTTGACTCCGTTTCGCTCTTGAATTTTAAATGGCTAAGGACTTTTTAATATATCACAAAATTATACTTGCAATCATTGTTGCTTTTCATGAGAAATGTCTGGAGTTTGTCCCTGGGTACTTGCAAGGGATGGTGACATGATTCATTTATGGGGATTAGAGTTCCAGTCTGCTAGGCATTTATGTAGCATTTATGGGCAATAGGTGAATTTCTGTCTCCTTAGAAGACACAACAAATCAGTAGTTTGAACCAGGAATCTCAGTCTCATAAGGTCTCTTAGATGTCTCTCACATCATTGCACATTCATAGGCATATGAATTTAAAATATGTATTCAGTTTTATTTAAAGGAAAATAGAGTCTAAAAGTCTTGCATTTCTGCAGGAGCATGACTTGCAGTTATAATTGCATGTGCAGGGGTTGGGGAGGCCAAAAGTTCCAATGATTTCACTAATCCTGCTCCCCTATCTAGCCTCCCACATATCTCCCATTATTGTTCATTAGATAAGAACATATGTTTAGGCTTAAAGCTGACAGGAAGTGGTCCGGTCAGAAAAGATGGAAAAAACTGCCAACGTTAAGATTGTCTCTAAAAATGTGTTTATGCTTATTGCTTACATAGATGCTAATGAGGTACGCTTGTTACATACTTCACAAAAGTGAGTTTTTTCCTAAAATACAGTGTTTAAACATATAAAAATATTTGGTTAAACTTAAAATCTAGTTAAGTATTAATATAAGAGAAATGAGAGACAGACACTAACTGCAGACAGTATTATCAAAGCTTGTTCTGACTCAATTTAATTATTCCCTAAGGTTAAAATATCACAAAGGCTGGGATGGATGGAACTGAATTAGTCAGTTTCTTTGATGTTGCTTGACTAAGTGCAATATCTATTGAGTAAAATAAGGCATCATGTGCTAGTAAACCTAATATAAAAACAGCAGGTTTTGGCCAGTCCAGGTACACTGTCAGAACGCTTGAAAGTCTGGATTTACAGCAGCATTGTCCTCATAGCAGCATAAGAATTTCCATTAGAAATGGTGCAAATCTGAAGTATGTAGAGTATTTAAAGTTGCAATGTACAATACTGCAAATGTAATTATAGTAAATTTGCTTACAGTTTTGCCATTATATCTGTTCTGTGCATGCATATGTCAATAAATACATTGCATTTAATCATTATTTATCCTGCATAGTTTTTCAACATACTAAAAACTTCATAACATGTTATAAGAGCTCAATTTCACTCTTTACATGTAGCAACAAGAAATGGCTCCATCTTAACTGTGGGAGCTTTTTTTTTTGCTTACTGGGGAGCCATTCCAGTGCTGCTTTCCTAAACTCCCCCTAAATGTAGGTTTGTCGTTGCTCTTAGTTCGATGTAGTGTGCACACGGCCTGCTCGCAAGAGTCTGAAGCTCAGTAATCTGTATAGTAATTCTGCAGAATAGTACCTACTACACAAGCCCTACCTTCCTCCTATTCCACTATCTATTAATATTTAAACCCTTCCCTGCCATGAGAATTGGTTTATATTAATAAAAACTAATGCATGGGCATTCTGCACCAGTACCTGCTGTGAGCAGGGGGAACCCCAGGGATTCCCTGCACTATCCCTGGGGATCGTCCATCTATGTATTTGGCACCTAAAATTTAACCCCCGCCACAGAGGTTTTGTTAGGACCTTTATGGCATCTAAAGTTTACCCCCACCACAGAGGTCCATTACCCCGGTGGCATCTTACATTTACCTCTTCGCTATACATGAATTCTGATTGGCTAGACAATTACCCATTAATAAATGCAGAGTAAAGTCTTTTGCTCGATTATGATTGATTGGAAAATGAGGGACATATATTTCATCCAATAACAAACGTTCAAATTTAAGAATAGAATTAAGAATGCCATATATAATTTGGTGAAGCTTGAATGTGAGAACATCTGCAGGGGAATACATGTAAGTGCCAAATTCAAAAAGTTTGAGTAATTTAAAAAGTCCACTTCCTCTTTCTTCCTCCACACCCCTCAATCCACTCTAAGATAAGTATAAACACACTTTCAGGCTTTTGGCTGGCAGGAAGTGATGGAATCTTGAACATATAAACAAAGTCTTCAAAAATTATATTTTTCTATATTTTTATGTTAATGGCTTACACAGCTATGAATGTTGTTACATACTTCACAAATGTGCTATTTTTTTAACTACATTCCTTTAATATTTTGAATAATGCCTTCAAGCCAGTGGCTTACAATAGTTTAGATAGATTTTAATGTGTTGAAAAGTGTTTGTAAGTTATGTTCAACTTTCATTAAAAGACTGACTCTGGTAGTAAAATGTAAATGTCCTTCTTTATCATTTCAGGAGTGTGTTCCTGAGAGTCTGGAATTAAAGCTGAAGATTTTTACTGAATTAGATCTACATGTCAATGATATGGCAATAATAAGCAGCTCAACATCTTGCCTTTCACCAACAAAGATGTTTAATGGACTCCGGCATGTAAAGAACTGCATAGTCGCTCATCCTGTAAGTCTACATGAGTAGTTTTATTTGATTAGAAGATAAACAAAGTAATTGTAAAGTTTTCCCTGCTCAGACTTTGTCATTGAAGTGTGGGAATTTTGGATGACACTAAACACAGATTACACCGTTATTAATTTTGCCATCTAGTACATTACATTTTTACGGGTGTATTTGCCTTAGGTGATAATGTGTACAGTGAAAAAAACTCTCCTGTTTTTTCACTGTATCTTGATCTTGCTGGCCACACACAATGTCGAAGAGGAGCTGAAATAGTATAATTTGTTAGAACTTTTTGTTTTGTTAAAATTAACATTGTGCTGTTTTTGTGTATCCTCACTAATATACAATTTGGTCTCAAGTTCCAAACTCCAAGTTAGTTTGCCACATTCAGCACTTTGCGTTGCCCTCCACCACTTCCTGTCTCACAGCTGAAGACTTTGCTCGCCACTTTAATGCTAAAATTGAACATATGTGTTACAATCTCTCCTCTCATCTTACAACATGTCCACATGATCATCACATGCTCTTGCATATCTATCCAACCTTCCCTAAACACTGGAAAGTTTCCATTACCTTTAAAACACGCCAAAATTACACCCATTCTTAAGAAACTCTCATGTGATCCAACTTCTGCATCTAATTACCGCCCTATCTCTCTACTTTCCTTCGTTTCTAAAAAGCTTGACCATATAGTTTACAATTGCCTTTTCCAACTTATTTCCTCCAAATTCCTCCTTAACCCCTTCCAATCTTGCATCCGACCATGGGTGTAGGAACTGGGGGGACCAATAATAATAATGCTGCTACTCACAGTGGATATAAAAAGTCTACACACCCCTGTTAAAATGTCAGGTTTCTGTGCTATAAACCTATAAACTGTACAACTCAATTGAAAAACAAACTGAAATCTTTTAGGTGGATGGGAGAAAAATAGAAAAGAAAAATAATGTAGTTGCATAAGTCTGCACACCCTCTTATAACTGGGGATGTAGCTGTGTTCAGAATTAAGCAATCACATTCCAAATCGTGTTAAATAGGAGTCCGCATACACCTGCCATCATTTAAAGTGCCTCTGATTAACCCCAAATAAAGTTCAGCTGCTCTAGTTGGTCTTTCCTGAAATTTTCTTAGTCGCATCCCACAGCAAAAGCCATGGTCCACAAAGAGCTTCCAAAGCATCAGAGGGATCTCATTGTTAAAAGGTATCAGTCAGGAGAAGGGTACAAAATAATTTCCAAGGCATTAGATATACCATGGAACACAGTGAAGACAATCATCATCAAGTATCATCAAAATATGGTATAACAGTGACATTACCAAGAACTGGAACTCCCTCCAAAATTGATGAAAAGAGGAGAAGAAAACTGGTCTGGGAGGCTACCAAGAGGCCTATAGAAACATTAAAAGAGCTGCAGGAATATCTGGCAAGTACTGGCTGTGTGGTACACGTGACAACAATCTCCTGAATTCTTCATATGTCTGGGCTATGGGGTAGAGGGGCAAGACGAAAGCCTTTTCTTATGAAGAAAAACATCCAAGCCAGGCTACATTTTGCAAAAACACATCTGAAGTCTCCCAAAAGCATGTGGGAAAAGGTGTTATGGTCTGATGAAACCAAGGTTGAACTTTTTGGCCATAATTCCAAAAGATATGTTTGGCACAAAAACAACACTCACATAGACTCATACCCAAAAAGACTGAGTGCTGTAATAAAATCAAAATGTGCTTCAACAAAGTATTAGTTTAAGGGTGTGCATACTTATGCAACCATATTATTTTAGTTTTATATTTTTTCTTCCCTCCTCCTAAAAGATTTCAGTTTGTTTGTCATTTGAGTTGTACAGTTTATAGGTCACATTAAAGGTGGAAAAAGTTCTGAAATGATTTATCTTTGTCTCATTCTTTTACAGCACAGAAACCTGACATTTTAACAGGGGTGTGTAGACTTTGATATCCACTGTATACCCAAAATACCAGAGTGTTGTAAATCCCACTTAAGGCTACAATGCCACTAACACTAATTGTTCCAAAGAAATACTGTCACTGCAAATGTCTGCAATATATCAGAGTAATATAATCTGATATAATATATCCAGATAATAGCCAAATACCATGATTCACAATTGCTTCTCAACTAATTTTCAAAAGATTATAGACTGTGCAGGTAACTCAAACCATATAATACTATGTGCCAAAAACTGTTGAGAATCACAATTACATAACTTAGTAAAATTCCCTCGAACTCTTAATTAAATATAGAGTTTTGTCTTTTGAGTAATAAGTAATTATCATTGTGCCTTAAGAGAAACCTGTCAGAAATGAATTGTCTGATCTGAGATAGATGTATCATGGAGACTAACCCAGGACTGCTAAACTGTCTGTCACTGACCCCTTTTTCTGCTACTGGATGTTAGCCCATTAAAGGACACAAAGCTTGGCTCCAGACACTGTATTGTGGACATAAACACCTCCATTGTATTTGGAATTTGTTTTGTCCCATTGTTTGCCATATAAAGTTAATTACGTCTGATATGTGTTAGAGACGGCAGGATGTGTATTGGAGGATAAGCCTATTGCTCTCAGGAAGCTACTGCTAGACCCCATGTGGGGTCATCTCCTGTAATCGTCTGCCACACCCTCTCATTGTTACATTGTGTACACTCCCTCTGTATCTAACTGCTATAAATATATTATTTCAAAAATAAATCAGTTCACTTTGAGGCATATAGAAATTGTATATTTCTTATTTTGCTCCTGTATGGCTGCAGTGAGGTACTGAGAGACTCCGTAGGATCCTGCTGGGGTTGGTTTGACTGTAACAAGTCTTATCAAGCCCCCTAAGAAGAAGCAAATCTGGAGTCTCTTGGTAGCCTCGAAGTGCTGATTTCTGATGCAAGGACTCTGGCGATACAGATGCCAGATATCAGGGTTCTGGTGCCGAGATTTCCAACAACCACACAGAGGGTAGTTAACCTGTAGTCTATAGCAGGTGGCCCTGGGCTTATATAGCCCCTGCTCTTGGATCGTCACACAGTCCCAGATATGTTACAAAGCAACATTTCCCATCCCAACATGTGGTGCTAACTATTTTACAAATTTAGTTTCCAGAGATGCAAAATACCAAAAAGTCTCAGTATCTATCATTGAGTGCCACAACCCTAAGCCTTTCTTTAGCATGTGATGTCATCAGACGTCGATACGCAACAAATGACGGCCTGATGCAAGCATTTCACTGCCAGCTTCTATGAGACTGGAAAGAGATCTGAGGACATATATCTTTTATAAGGTAGATTTCTCTAACCCCCTTAACCCATATGTTATCACTAGATCCAGGAAGATGGATTTATTCATTTATAAATATATATGGTTTCTTGCTGCAGTTACAACGCTTGTTCTCACTCATTTTAATAATGATGACGTTCTCGTTTTCTATTGGTTCCTAGAGCTGATTCTCACCCGTAATGCTTGGTTTGGTGTAATATTACTAGTGAACAAATACTGTTACACTGAATTATCTTGTGGACAAGGCAGAATTGGCAGATGTGTGCTGAGTGCTTTAATATTGTAAGTGTAAGATTAAAATAAACGTTTAACGTAGAAAAAAAAGCTTCTGCAGCCGATCTATGGGAATACTGCAGATTACAAAGCTCAATTAGCATGGGTGCCATAGTTGTTGATTATGGACCCATAAGTAGATTTAATGAAAAAAAAAAAATAGTTAGACCATGTACCTAACGTCATATATGTTTAAGGAATTAAAAATATAAAATAAAATAAATAAATGAAAACTTATAAAGAGTGTCAGTTGTGTGTAACTGTTATAGATCACATATATAGTTGTGAGCAAGCGGGTTGTTGCTAACGCTGCAGGCCGAAGGCGCTCCTTGCCAGCAACTGCGGACCTCGCAACATTTACGGACTTACGACAAACAAATACGAGACGCAGGACATAGAAAGAAAAGCAATTACAACCTCGCAAAAATGCGACTTTAACGGCCGACCCGCGCAAACCTGAAAACATTAGAAACACAATAAATACACACAAAAAATACATAAAAAACATACTCACAGCAAGGCAAGGGTGGGGGGGGGGGGGGGCACCCAGGACCTCTGCAAGTGAAGTTACACCTCCATTTAACTCCCAAATTACAGAGTTTAGAGACACGAAAAACTCCTAAGCGAGAGAAAAAATGGCAGCCGAAAAAAACGAAAACGAGGCTACAGGACCCTAAACATGCAAAACACCACAAAACACATACAGACTTTCCCAAAAAGCCGGACGAGGTCCACGAACACGGATGCCAAAGCAGCCACAGCCGCAGACCACACATTAGCCACCATTTTACAACACTAACTTCCTGAATGTGGAAGTACACAGCAGAGAAAACACACATTGTATGCTACGGCAACATGAAAATAGATTGCCAGCTCTTCAACACAATGCTTCCTGCATATATTACTCCCAAATAGGTAAAGTATATTCCTTTATTAAGGTATTCTTTATTTGATTAACATACACCAAACAGCATTAGCTCACTTACAATTTCATTGCCGTCATTTTTTGACGGGCAATATTCTAGTTAATACATAATAATCAGTGTTACCACCCTATTAAATTATTTTAGATCATATAATGAATATCACACAAAAGAAATACAATTAAAAACAGTAGGAATTATCTAATTTCAAATGAATGCATACCATATTTAATACTGTGAACTACAAATGGTCAAATAGTTATACCACATATACTATAAATTACTGAAAATAAGATTAATCCTGGTGTGTAATAGGAAAAGATATGGACAACAAATACATTTTATCATTAAGTGGAATATTATCTAAATGTGTGAAATTAATTCAATATATCTTGTTACAATCCATGTAAACTTAACACATTATCAAATAAGAAATAATGTATGTAAAACTAAATCTAATACAACAATTATAAAAAAGGTGGTAAGTAAATAAATACATAAGTGACTAAAAAAGATAAATAAAATACAAACTCAAAATAATTTATATTAATTATAAACCGATAGTATTTTTTGTATTTAATGATCATCTTCAGTTATTAATAGATAATCAACATATGATTATTGTTAAAAAATTATACCTGAGCCACCGTCCTTCTACTATTTAAAAAATAGACATATGAAAAATAACCACAATTAAATTATAACTGGCCCATATTTATACTTCATATTGTTTTAGAAGTAGGAGTATTAATTTCTCGGCATGACAAAAATATACAAATAAGAGTAGATATGAAAACAATGTAAGGCATATCCATGAAAATACTATAGAAATTCATATTAATAATAAATGGTGAAGAATTTGTAATGTTATTATATTAAGTTAAAAATAAATAACCAATTATGTGATGATTATCAAATAATAGTGTTATACATAATAATAAGTAGAAGGACTATAGTCATATCATGATTCACCCATACTGTGATATGCTTGTATGGTACTCCATTCCAAAAAATCCATATAGCTACTATATTGTGTTGGATGGTGATTGTGGAAAAAAACACAATTACATTATAGATGGCCCTTATTTATGTTAAGCCTCCTTGTTGTATGCAAGCAGGAGTTTTATTACTCCCTACATAACAACAAACTGGTTTCTAATCACCAGAATATTAGAAAATTAATCTGAATAAGTATCAATTGTAATTGCACATTTCATGTGTATCATGATGTCATACAAAATGATACTGCAAATAAGCACAAAGACAGAATAATAGCAGGTCCTCTAGGAGGACAATAGTATAATTATGGTCCAATTCAAAGAGGAAAGACCTGAAGAAACATTGTATATTTTAGACTTTCATTTAAGCCTTTAGACATAGTCGTGTCCAGTAGAGTGACCTATTTACATTTGGCTCTAAGAAGCTCTTCCTCTAGATTCCCTTTCCTAATTCCAAGGAAAATCATTTGCAGCACCCACTATTGGACATCAAGTTTAGAGTTGTGATATTTCAAGGAAATGTTTGGCCACGAGGGGAGAGACACCAGGTGAGAGGTGGTAATGGATGACCAATTCTTGATCCTTAATCTCTCAACGTATATTGACAGATCCTGAGATGAGTCCTTTTTTTTAAATAATATATGACGTTAGGTACATGGTTCCACTCATTTCTTTCATTAAATCTTCTTATGGGTCCATAATCAACAACTATGTCAGTGCACAGATTTATGTATGTTGATAAGTCCCAGTATTAGTTATTATTTAACACAATGACAGTTTATAGTTGATTTGTCTTTTCTCCTCCTATTTTGGTTAAAATTAAATCCAGCTTAATGGACTTTGACAACATATAAGGGGTTAACCTGGAAAGAAAGGATACAATTATTAGAGAGAGTCCAGGGTTAACTGACTTAGACTTACAATATAATACGAACATCCTGGGGTCTCTTCCTGGCCTCCATAGAAGCCGACAGTGAAACACTTGTGACAGGCCTATCGACGTCTGATGACATCACACACTGAAGGAAGGATTAGGGTTGCGGCATTCGCCAACAGATACTGAGACTTTTTGGTATTTTATATCTCTGGAAGCTAAATTTGTAACATAGTGAGCACCACATGATGGGATGGGAAATGTAACTTTGTAATATACAGTATCTGGGACTATTTAGCAGTCCTGGGTTAGTCTCCCCGATACATCTATCTCAGATCAGGCAATTCATTTCTGACAGATTCCTATTGAGGCACAATGTTAATTACTTATTACCCAAAAAATAAAACTCTAATTTAAAAAGTTATATGGAATTTGACTACATTATGTAGTGATTCTCAACAGTTTTTGGCACATAATCATTATATTGCTTGAGTGACCTGTACAATCTATAATCCTTTGGAAATGAGCTGAGAAGCAATTGTGAGTCATGATATTTTACTATTATCTGGATATATTATCTCAGACTATATTACTCTGATATATTGCAGACATATGCAGTGACAATATTTTTTGGAACAATTAGAGTTAGTGGCATTATAGCCTTAACTGTGATTTATAACACTTTGTGAGTATAAGTAGCAGCATTATTATTTGGATAATCATTATTAGTGGGTTTGTTTTGCCTTAAGTATGATTTACCAATTGTATATGCATACATAGGTTTAATAAATCTTCATTACAACGATACAGAAGATATGATATAAATACACTGCAATTAAACATAGAGTAATTATATACATATACTTATGGTTCATCGATGTGGACTCTAAATCCTGTCAAAGTGGGACATATTTATTGACAGTTACCCTAAATAGGTGATGACTTTTTTACCTATTTTGTTACATTACAGCCTTACGTTCAATGTTTTGTTAATCTGAATTTTATGTGATGGATCAGAACACAATAGTCTAAGTTGGTGAAGTGAAATAAGAAAAATATATACATAAAACTATTTTTTTGAAATAGAAAACAGAAAATTGGCATGTGCGTATGTATTCACCTCCTTTGTTATGAAGCCCATAAAAAGCTCTGGCGCAATTTCCTTCAGAAGTCACACAATTAGTGAAATGATGTCCACCTGAGTGCAATCTAAGTGTCACATGATCTGTCATTACATATGCACACCTTTTTTGAAAGGCCCCAGAGGCTGCAACACCTAAGCAAGAGGCACCACTAACCAAACACTGCCATGAAGACCAAGAAATTCACCAAACAAGTAAGGGACAATGTTGTTGAGAAGTACAAATCAGGGTTAGGTTCTAAAAAAATATCCAAATCTTTGGTGATGCCCAGGAGCACCATCAAATCTATCATGGAAATGGAAAGAACATGGCACAACAGCAAACCTGCCAAGAGACGGCCGTCCACCAAAACTCACGGACCGGGCAAGAAGGACATTAATCAGAGCGGCAGCACAGAGTTCCTCAGCAGAGACTGGAGTATCTGTACATAGGACAACAATAAGCTGTACACTTCATAGAGCTGGGCTTTATGGCAGAGTGGCCAGAAGAAAGCCATTACTTTCAGCAAAAAACAAAACGGCACGTTTTGAGTTTGCAAAAAGGCATGTGGGAGACTCCCAAAATGTATGGAGGAAGGTGCTCTGGTCTTATGAGACTAAAATTTAACTTTTCGGCCATTAAAGAAAATGCTATGTCGGGTGCAAACCCAACAGATCACATCACCCAAAGAATACCATCCCCACAGTGAAACATGGTGGTGGCAGCATCATGCTGTGGGCATGTTTTTCAGCAGCCGGGACTGGGAAACTGTTTCACCTTCCAGCAGGACAATGACCCCAAACACACTGCTAAATCAATACTTGAGTGGTTTAAGAGGAAACATGTAAATGGGTTGGAATGGCCTAGTCAAAGTCCAGACCTCAATCCAATAGAAAATCTGTGGTCAGACTTAAGAATTGCTGTTCACAAGCGCAAACCATTCAACTTGAAGGAGCTGGAGCAGTTTTGCAAGGAGGAATGGGCAGAAATCCCAGTGGCAAGACGTGGCAAGCTCATAGAGACTTATCCAAATCGACTTGGAGCTGTGATTGCCGCAAGGTGGCTCTACAAAGTATTGACTTTAGGGGGGCGAATAGTTATGCACATTGACTTTTAATGTTATTTTGTCCTATTTGTTGTTTGCTTCACAATAATAAAAAAAAAATATCTTCAAAGTTGTGGGCATGTTCTGTAAATCCTCAAACAATCCATGTTAATTCCAGGTTGTGAGGCAACAAAACACGAAAAATGCCAAGGGGGTGAATACTTTTGCAGGGCACTGTATATACTATTATTACTCTGCATTGTCTGGATTAATACCTAAGTAGGTATTTATAGGAAGTCTTGTTCATTTTAATTTTTGTGGCAACCCGTCTGTAGCGCGCGTACTGAAGTCGCGCCGACAATTGGGCAGCACATAAATGTGCGCTGGATCACGCGCAATAGTGCGCCCCTACCAGCTTCCCTCCTCTCTCCCCCTGTATCGGTGACTGGCAGTTCTATTAGAGGGACCCCTTAACCCCCGACTGTGCCTTTACCCCTGCCCGTTCTTTCTTCCTTCTTCTGCCCGCTTGTTCTCTCCTCTTTGTCACACATCTCTCCCTCCTCCCATCCACATTTATTCCTTACCCCATCCCACGGGCAATAGGGATTACTTCATTTTATTTTGTACTTTTATCAACTGGAAATATATTTTTTATAACTTGTATTCAACCTCTTGTACTTCAGTACTTTACAAGCCCTTTTATCTGTTATTTTCCTCAAGTACCTTTCTGATAGAAATAATTAAGTGTAGGTAGCTCATGAGGAAGAGACCAACAGATATAAAAAATAAACTCTAGCTTTCTCACCCAGTTTGCTGAAGGAGCTTTTTGGCGAAATGCTTATTTTTGTAGTGTTATCAAGCACTGGTTAGAGTATGCCACGTAACTGCATTGCTGTGCTCAATGCAGGGGGCACATGTTAACGGCAGTCCCAGATTCGTTATTGTTGTGAGTTTAAGTCAGCCACATGACTACACCAATGAGTTTATTAGAAAACTTCTAACAACATTGTATAGACATTTGAAGGATCAGCATACTTCTCTGAAAAGTTATATAATTGTAAATAATTCAGAGATTACTACAATAAGGGTGATTTCTACTATGAGTTATATTACCTATGAAAAGGATTTATACTTTTCAGATACAGAATAAATAACAAATATTTACCACTTTAAATTCGAAAGTACTCTTCATAAGCATTTTGAACCCATAAATCTAGTTATAATACATATATCTATACTAGTCACTTGCCAGTCACAAATGACGGAATAATATTTTTTTTATCCCCCCATCTCTTTCCCCCCTCTCCCTACCCTGTGTTTCTTATCCCCCTCTGTCTCCCCCTTCCCCCTCTCACTCCGCTGTGTCTCTCCCCCCCTCCCCTGTGTCTCTTCCCCCCCCTCCCCTGTGTCTCTTCCCCCTCTGTGTCTCTTTCCCTACCTCTCCCTCCCCTGTGTCTCCTTCCCTACCTCTCCCTCCCCTGTGTCTCCTTCCCTACCTCTCCCTCCCCTGTGTCTCCTTCCCCCCTCTCCCTCCCCTGTGTCTCCTTTCCCCACTCTCCCTCCCCTGTGTCTTCTTCCCTCCTTCTCCCTCTCCTGTGTTTCCTTCCCTCTCTCTCCCTCCTGTGTGTCTCTTCCCCCCATCCTCTCCTCCTTGTCTCCCTCCGCTGTGTCTCCTTCCCCCATCTCCCTCCCCTGTGTCTTTTTCCTCCCTCTCCCTCCCCTGTGTCTTCCCCCCATTCTCCCTCCCCCTCTCCCTCCCCTGTGTCTCTTTCCCCCCTTCTCCCTCCTCTGTGTCTCTTTCCACCCTCTATCTCCCCTGTGTCTATCCCCCCTGCCCCTGTCCCTCCCCTCTCCCTCCACTGTGTCTCTTTCCCCCCCTCTCCCTCCACTGTGTCTCTTTCCCCTTCTCCCTCCACTGTGTCTCTTTCTCCCCCTCTCCCTCCCCTGTGTCTCTGTGACCTCTGCATTTTCAGTAGGGGTTTAGCTGGTACTTGTTCACTTTACACATGGGGTATATGCTCACAGAGAGTCCCCACAGTGGTTTCCAAGAACAAGTAGCATTAGCCCAGATTTCTTATGTCATTTAATCACAATATAGGTAGAAACACGCATAGAGCAGGGAGCATATTACTTGTAGTGATCTCTCAATAACAATCAGTATTGATTTAATACAGACTTTAGTTCGAACGGACAATATAGATTTTTAGGGTAAATAAGAAAATCTTCGGATGATGTGCTTTTAATATAGCAAAAAGTCCTTCAAGTTCAACATTTTTTAGATCTACACTGCACATTTTGACATTTGGGGGAATATGGATACCTTACTGTCCCAAAAAACTGCCAGTTAACAGTTGTGTCATTAAAATTTCAGATGAATAATATTGTACTGACTAATATGTATATTGGCTATTCATATAATCTTTTAGACACATTTTTCTACAGAAAATAAATTTAATTAGGTTTGATCCCTTCATTTTACTGAAATATTCTACCTCTATTTGTTTTTGAGATGCTGTACTTAAATGTATACTCAATACAGATGAGGTCTTATCAGGGATTTATACATATATTTATTTACAAATATTTGTATTGTTTCTTTTTTAAACACTTTTAAAAGGTGCCAATATTTTAATCGCCTTGGAAGCTGCTGCCTAACATTGAGCACCGATATGTAGGTGGTTATTCACAAGAACTCCTAAAACCATTTCCATCTTTAATATCTCTTTACTTATTCCATTTAAATTATAAATGACAGTTTTATTTTCCTTCTGAAATGTAGAGTCTTGCATTTCTCTGTATAAATCTCATTTGCCATTCAGCTACCCTTTCTGCTAGTCTATGCAAGCACTTCTGCAGTGAGTACATCCCGGCCTGGTTTAATTATGTTGCTCAGCTGCATGCCAATACTCACCAAACCTCTTCTAAATCATAAAAAAATGTGTTAAAAATAAGAGGTTGAGACATTGAATTCTTGCCTATATGCATATTAACTTAAACTGACAAAAAACACATATTACTTTATTTCCCTAGTTACTATAAATAAAGGCCAGTATCTGTTCTCAAATTTGATCCAGCAATGCCTTGTGCCAGTGAGCTGAAAACTAAACAAGGTGGTGGTGGACACCACATACATTTTTTTCATTTATTTTTGCTAAATGTGAGTATAAAAACAAGGTAGAAACAGGGAAACATTGAGAAAGGGGGCAGAGATTCGTACTATAAGTGATGCCACTCCTGTTAAAGATTTGCAAGATAATTTTTTGTTCATAGCACACAAAGTATAGTTTGGGAAGTAATGGGTCACATAAAGTGCATTGTAGAACTGTCATGTGAATCCTGTGCACTAAGGTTTACTGGTTTCCTATCCTTTAACCATTTTCTATACATAATTCATGTAAGTTCTATAATACCATGGATTTGTTAAACGTTCCTTGTTAAAGGGACACTTAATTCCGCACAATTTGGACCAAATCACTGTAAAGATCATGTAAACATATGTTGAAATACTTTTTACATTTTTGAAATCAAAACAAATAAAATAAAATCTGTGTTCATATGTATGAAAAACTGTCCACAGCCTGGTCCACTTCTGCTTCATTACTGCAACCAATCTGGTTGTAGGCATGTGACCCCAAGTCAATGGTAAGGTTTTTGTTGTAAGGTTTTTATATTTTAAGGGCATATTTAAGTTTCCTGGATTATGAATGCATCTGATAGAGGAGAAACAGTATTGTATTAAAATATTTTTTGCATGAAAAACCCCCCAAAATAAACATTATTATACTTACCTTAAAGCTAAATCTCTTGAATTTGCAAGCAGTTAATTTTTTTATTAACAGACCTAGAAAAACCCTGCTAAAATTAGAATAAAATTTATAGTTTGTTTCGGCCAATCACAGGCAGGTAATACATTGTATCAGTCAGTGATGGCAGTTTGAGCATGAATGTGTAGTCCCCTGTACAAGTAAGCAAGGAGGAGTTCAAAATCGCTGTGTAGATCTCTGCATTGTGCTGCTGTTGGCTTGAAGGTTAGTACAGACTTAAAATATGTTCCAAAGTGCAGTGTTTCTATTGGTAAGTACACTGTGCAAGCTATGGAAACAAAATAAATCTGTATGTGTATAGAATGACTCCATGCAATGTGTGTTTCTGATATAATCAGCATGTGTTCGATTTGAAAAGGTAAACACAAGGAAACGTAGATATATCTATAAGCCTTAGGGGAACAGCTTCTATTTTTTTCTTATGGGCCAAAAATTCAGGTTTCTGCTCTCTTGCCTCTCTAGAATTTGAGCAATGGAGACCAATGAAGGGGCTTTAGTGATCTGTAGTCCGGTGCTCTATGCAGCTCCTTGCGGTGATCCCAGCAAACAATAATGTAACCCTTGCCACATATATCTGTGCAGGGATGGAATATTGGACTCTGGTCTCACCTAAACAGGAAAGTTATGGGTTAACTGGTTAGGTCAGTTTAACCTGAGTACAGGGGAAAGCTGTGCTATCAGTCATAGCCTTCCCCCATAGAGCCTCACACAACGCAATCTACACTCCTCAGTCTGCTAATTACTCATTCAACAGCCAGTGGGCATAATAGGCTTGTATGTAAACAGAGATTTAAAACTTTAGATGTTTTATCTGTTATTTGTGTAATAAAAAAAACAGCTCATTTTAACATACAATCTTGTGCTCTTTCACAACATGGGTACCAATTAAGGGTACCATATCTGCTTTTCACCAATCCTATGGTCATGAATGGTCGATGGCATTTTATCAGCAACAACTGAGCCACCCTGTGAAAGGGCTGCACAGCCCACCTGAATATTATCTTTGTATGCATGTTATAATCCAGACAGAAGTTGGTTTTGTGACTCTCCATGCAGAAATAAACCGCATAGCATTAAAAAGTGGTAAATACTGCTGACCTTCAAGGAGGCTGGTCATACTGTAAGTAGCCTGCTTCAAACTTGTTTATTATCAATTACACACTAAATTCATTAAATGGATTATACCCTTGGGTAAGGATGATGTTAAAGCTTTAACTGCTGCAGTTTTCAATAAAAACATGTACCAAATGGAAGCCTACCATACAATCACATATAATAGTTGTGAGCGTACGAGTTGTTGCTAACGCTGCGGGCTCGCGTAGCGAGTCGCGGCCCTCGCGTAGCGAGGGCCGTGGCTCGCACAGCGAGCCGAGGCCCTCGCGAAGCGAGGGCACTGCCCGAGGGTCTCAGTTGCTGGCATGGAGCGCCGAAGGCGCTCCATGCCAGCAACTGAGGACCCTCGCGAAGCGAGGGCCTCAGTTGCTGGCATGGAGCGCCGTAGGCGCTCCATGCCAGCACCTGAGGACCTCGCAAAGCGAGGGCCGCAGTTGCTGGCATGGAGCGCCGAAGGCGCTCCTTGCCAGCAACTGCGACCCTCGCAAACTTCACGTCGCAACCCAAACAGTACGACACACACATTACGACACTCGCAAACAACATACGACACACGTTCACACACATTACGGCCTCGCAACACTCGGACGCAACTCGCGAACATTACAAAATGTCAAACACAATACATACACACACCACATACATAAAAAACTTACCTACACCAAGAGGGAGCACCCAGCACCTCAAAAATACAACTTACACCTCGATTTTACTTTAAATAAAACAGTTTAGAGACTAAAAAAAAAACGAAGCGAGAGAAAAAATGGCCGCCGAACAAAACGAAAACGAGGCTACAGCACTCTAAACTCGCAAAACACCACAAGAAACTCGCAAAACACCACAAAACACCTACGGATATTCCGATACAAACGTATAACACACATTACTCGCCATTTCTCGCCAATGCGGAAGTACACGACTACGCTAACGGTTTGGTCTCGCGCACGCACAGTGTTACACTGCACACATTCAGCACGCTTACACAGCAGATCCACACCACTAATGCTGCTGCAACATCAAAACACATTCACAGCTCTTCCACACAATGCTTTAAAATAGGTAAAGTATATTCATTTATTAATGTATTATATATTTCATTATTACACACTAAACAGCATTAGCTACCTTACAATTTCATTGCCGTCATTTTTTGACGGGCAATTCGCTAGTTATTAAAATAGTTGTCTGTTCTCCAAATTACATTGAAACCATTTTGGATAGATTTTAACCAGTGTGCATCTACCCTTATATACTGTCTGATAAATGGAAACATTATACTAATATTGTTTAGGCTTATAGGTCACTATATCAATGTAACCATTTTTTAAATATTAACAAAAAATCAAATACAAGTAAATATATTATAACTATAGGTCAGGGGTGGGCAAGGAGGGCCATATACATGCCGGGATTTCAAGATATCCTTTATGTGCACAAGTGAGTCAATCAGGATGACTGAAGAGGTGATTGACTCACTTGTGCACAGCAGGGATATCATCACATCCAGGCATGTATGTGGCCTTCCAGGACTAAACCTGCCCACCCGTGTTATAGGTTGATTACGGTTCTGCTACAAACTACAAGAACCTACTACAATAGTAAAAAATAACTCATAACGTCAGAGTACTGTTGGGCTGGTATTGATCTTTATGTATGGCAGTAATCTTCTGATCCCATCACCATCCCCATGTTTCAAGCACAAACTTTCATATCATTAAACAAATCAATTTCCCTGATAGAACAACTGATCACATCATATACATATGTCCACTGAGTGCACTTTGCACAGACATATTGGAAATTAATGAAGGTTTAAACCAACTCACAACCAAGGAGAGAGAGACACACACACACACACACAATCACGCACACACACACACAAACAAACACAGTATAAGATATGTAGCTATAGTACATTGTAGGAAGGATTTCACTGTAGAAGATCATTCCTATAAATCTCCTAAGAAATGCTCCTGAACTGGTTTGTGGCTTTAAAGGTATATGCAAGTGAGCTGGATTATGAATGCATCTGATAGAGAAAAATTAGTGGTGTATGAAAAAAATAGTTTGCATGAAAAAATACCAAAATAAACATTTAAACAGCTACCCTTAAAGTTTGCTGAATTTCTTGCATTTGCAAGCTGTTTTCTATCATTGTTGATACCCCCTGAAAATTCCAACGAAAATTAGCATACATAATACATTGTATCTTTTTGGTCTGTGAATTGAGCTGTTTTTTTTTCTTTTAGATTTCTGTAATACCCAGAACAAGGTCTGTGCCCCTTCATTTACTTTGTTTTATCTACATCCCAGGAGAAACTTCCCCCAGCCCCAGTGATTTGCCCAAGTGATTTGCCCCATTACCTCCCCCACCCCGGGCGAATTGCCCCTGAGATTTCTCCCAGCCCCAGTGAATTGCATGGACTCACTCACACAGAGACACATTCACAGAAAATCGTTGCAGGTCATTGCAGGACCATAAATCATGCATAAATGCTCGTTCACATAAAAGACAGATTAGAATAGCAAGGAGAAGTTGAAATGTTTGTTTTCAGTACAATTATAATTTGTCAGAATTTATCAAGGAGTATGTCTAAAAATCAACCGTGTAACTGCTCAAGCATTTTTACTTGAATGCCGATTTATGGTCCTTTAGGACCCAGTGTAACAGCCTCGTCTAGCTGGCTGCATACAGATTTGCTGATTGGCTGTAAAGCTGGGCATGCTCACAAAGACTGGGTACATTTTTACAAAAATGAACACTCTCAGGAGCCTAACTCAATCCTGGGGGTGTAAACATCACCTGCAACAGTTTTTTTTATTTTTTTATTTTTTATGCAAAAGTCAAAAAAACGTAGTGCGTGTGAATAAATGTAATCATTCACTACTAATTCTTGTCTATTAGATGCATTCATAACCCAGCTCACTTGCATATACCTTTAATAGCCATTATCTAAACAAATAAACTTTTGCTTACGCACAGAGGTTGCTCCTAAAGTGATGGTCACTATGACGATCTGGCTTCTGAGTTCAATAATCCTGCAAGACTGACTTTGACTCTAGTCCTGTCCAGTGTTTGTGGAGGCATAACTATTAAAGGATCACTGTACAATGACAGTTGTGTGTGTATGTATATATATATATATATTTAAAACTTTCATACTGAGTTAGAGCATTATTAAGTAGATAAAAAAGTAATAAAGCTACTTTGCCCTGGAACAATCCATGATGTGAGGTTGTGTGTGTGAGAGAGAGAGGTGTTTACATTTCTGGAGAGCTGTCTTTGCATCTATTGATGCAACTTCCTCTTTCTGGTTCAGTGATGGGAAGGGTTGTTGTGTCAATTTCAATCTTGTCAAAATATCTTCACATAAGCTCTATTCCCCCATTTCCCATCTAGTAAAGACAAACTAAGTATGCAAAAGAAAAAAAAAAAAAATATATATATATATATATATATATATATTGATAATAAATAGACTATTCCAAAGAAAGAACACCTGATGAGCAGTTAATGACTGTACAACCAATAAACATTCGACACACAAAACCCATAATAGCCATTTACAAGGGTGTAGGAAGCAGAATAATTCTGGGGTGGGGGGCATAAAGCTTGCATTACATGATACACAGAACACTTAACAGCTTCCTACACCCATGGCCATTTAACACCTGTTTGCATTGGTTGGTTTAAGTTCATGTGTTTTAAGTTTAAGAGCTTGCAGTATATACGCAGTTTAACTGTATCACAAACCTGAACAATCAAAACTATGATACAATTGTATTTGGACCTCATTCTTTATATGTTACCTTCTTTAATACAACAGCTATGCTAAACATGGCCCTTTATCACATATGCCTGCCATTAAATACCACATACAGTATTTTATAACATAGCACAGGATGGATATTCATGAGTCATTGCCATCCTGTGCTGTACAATAATGTCAAGCATATGCTATAAAGTGGCCATATATAAAATAGCTATTCAATTAAATATTGTAATATATTGTAACCTCATTTGCATGACCCTGTCCAGTTTCCCAGAATGCAATGCAAGCACTATACTTCTCTAGATTTTTAGCAAAAAGCAATTTTATTAACTTTGTTGTAGTCATACAAATTTACACATGAATGTACTAGCTTGCTTGTTGGTTTATAGTTGGTGATCTCATTATGTGTAAGCTCCTAGTTAAAATATAATTTGCAGAAATATACATTTTTAGTTTAGTCTTTCTTCTCATATGCAGTATTTTGAACTTTGCATAACTCTGAAGATTGGAGCTTTGCATTATTATATGTAAAACGTATAACTTTGTACTTTACTGCTACATCAAACCCCACCTAGCTTTCTTAGGTTTGCCATTTCTACCATCACATTGTCTGTGTCTCCAGTCATAAAAAATGACTAACCTGCTCTCATTCTGTTGTTCCTTACTTTAATAACATAAAATTGCAATAAACGGTGTGTACAGATTGTATAGTTGGGTAAACTGTCAGGTTGTGGACAATATAATTGGAATAAAAAAAACAATGAGCTTTAGCATTTTAAAAGCCAAGTGGATAATAGAAAATGATATGTTACCTGATGACAAGTGCTTCTGGGAATTACTTTAAACCTTTAAAAAAATTAGTGGTAAAATATTGTAAAAATTGCTAAGAAATGCCAAATCAGCTTTCCATTTAAAACTAGAGATTACATGTCTCTATCAAGATATGCCTAGAACTGATCTTTTAATGCAAACTTTTATTTGGAATTACGTAGAAAGCCCTCTTAGCTATGGAGGCACCCTCTATGTTTGACCAAATTGAGATGTCTCCCGTTATTTAAATCACTCATACTATACATTGCAGCTGTTGCATTTCTCTTCTATTATTTGCTTGCATGATAATTATGTTGGTCTGAAGAGACAGACTCATGAGACATTAATGCATTATGAATCAATAATAACATTCTCTTTCTTACGGTTCTATTAATATCCTTAATAAGCAGGTTCTAAGTGAGCCAACCTGTGATATTAGTTGTCTCTTTGTACTTAGAATTACATAGAACATACTCTTCTTAGGCATGGATACTTCAACAACTCAGGTAAAGAATTGTCTTATGGATTCCAGGCTAGTCTTCATTTTGTCAATTTCTGCTTCTTGTAAAAACTGATCTGATAATTCTTAATGTTAAAGGGATATCTAAGTAAGCTGGATTAATACATTTCTGCACTCTGTAGGCAAAAAGCAGCCTATGTGTATGCAGCACATCTCGTAAAACATTTTATTTTTATTAATATCTAAAAATCCTCTAATAATTATGTTGACACCCCCAGGGGTGTCTACACAACTTCCTGGGCCCCACCCAATCAGCATGCAGCATTTTGGCAAAGGCTTTTGATACAGTGTCACATGGAAGACTATTGTGCAAACTAAGGGATAAAGGAAATGCAGTAAATATCTGTTCATTGATTGAGAGCTGGCAAAAAAAGGAATCAAAGGGTAGTTGTAAATGGGTAAATGGAACATACTTAGATTCGACTAATGTGGTAAGTGGGGTTCCTCAGGGTTCAGTATTAGGTCTTCTCCTTTTTAACATATTTATGAATGACTTAGAAGTAGGACTGGAAAGTATTGTCTCCATTTTTGCTGATGACACCAAGTTGTGCGAGGTAATTAAATCAGCAAATGATGTACTTTCCCTCTAAAGGTATTTGCATAAATTAGAGAAATGGGCAACTAAATGCCAAATGAGATTTAATACGAATAAATGTAAAGTTATGCATCTGGGAAGGAAAAATAGCCATGCAATTTATAACCTAAATAGAGTATCAGATAGGGGTATAAGATATTGAAAAGGAATTGAGAGTACTTGTGGAGAACCACCTAGATAACAACTTTAGGTATTTTTAATAGTAACAACATGGGTGGGTTAAAGGAAATCTCAACAACAATAATGGGTAGAGGATGTTTTGGAGGCTTAGTCTAGGCCTTCAGCAATGTTTTTGTATGAACAGGAAAAAGAAAAACAATCCCTGTGTACACAATTGTGTGAAACCCATCCGTCGAAGGATGTGTAAAACCTGGACTATACTCAATCCAGCCACTGGTGTTGACTGTTTAGAATGGAACATGATACATTCTAATGCATACAAAGGCAGTATATGCAGAACCTGTACATCATTATCTTATCTGTTCCGTCCCACCACTTAAAATATTGTGTTTCCATTAGTCTAAAGTGTTGATGTAAGTGAAAGAATGTTTTATATAGGTGTACCCTTAAAAAGCCATAGAAACATAGGGTTAACAGTAGAAAGGAACCAAAAGACCCATAAAGTCTGTCCATTCTACCAAATGTTTAGCTTAATTAATTTTAGCTTTAGGAATTATTTTACTTTGCGACCACATCCACTTAAGCTGTTGTACTTATCTACTTTGCTATCTGTAAAGTAGTACTTTTGCATCTTACCCTTGATTCTTCCACCTTCCAACTTTAAATGTAGAGGTCAAAATAAGGCAGGAGCAAACACTTCCCTCTAATTTTACATTAGTATGAGTAATTCACGTTATTCATTTCTCATTCGCAAAATTGTTTTGTATTGTCTGACTCTTTTTTTTCTTCAGAAAATGTACTGGATAAATCATTCAGCTATTTCATCAAAATGTGCCCTTTGTATTATTGCCTTCTTTTTTCATTATTTGCCATTCCTGTTTGTTTATTTCTACATTACACCATTTATTGAATGCTAATATATTGAATACTTGGTTTGGGAGGATAATTTTATGGATTAATGATTATCTACTTTATAGGAGTGCTTTTTACGGAGAAGAGAAAGCTGGAGGGGAATGGGAAGAAATTAAGATATACAAAAAGAAATAGAGTAAAAACAAAAGCCAACACTTTAGTATACAAAGAATGTGCTCCATTTATTTTATACATTTATTAGGGTTTTCAAAAAAATTTATACAAAAATCTCAGAACTCAGAAATTTAAGAAAAAAGAGAGGGGAGGTAAACCTAGGTTCTGGAATAAAGTAATGGCAAAATATGCTTACTGTGTTTTTGTATTTATTGGAATCCTGTCCAAAATTTTAAGAAATATAGTCATTGCACTGCACTCTGGGAATTTGGGCAGGGACATGCAAATGACATGCAAATCCAATACAGTTTTATACATGGCTCATTTTAAACATATCCCTGCTCAGATTCCCAGAGTGCAGTGTAACAACTGCATTTCTTGGAATCCTGGGCAGTAAATCATTTTTTTGTAGACATTCAAATGTGAACACAAATGTACTATTTATTTCTAATACCATGGAGAAAGAAAAGCTCACTTATTGTTTGAATACTTCATGATAAATTATTTGACTTTTAGTTCACTTTTAGTACAAGACTCCCTGTGGCATTTAGTACACAAATAAGATGTAAAACTATAAAATGTACAATAAAATTGTAACATAAAATGTTATATTGTGGTGTCTTATTTCCTGATATAGGTGAACCCACCATATTATGTTCCATTGGTGGAACTGGTTCCTCACCCACAGACAGAAGCATCCACCATCGAAAGAACCTATGATCTGATGAAGAAGATTGGTCAGTCTCCTGTGAAATTAATGAAGGAGACAGATGGGTTTGTGCTGAACCGGCTCCAGTATGCTGTGATTAGTGAGGCTTGGAGACTTGTGGAGGTACAGTATGTTCAAGTTACTGGTTTGGCAGTGGCTCAATGAAAAAAGAAACACCTGTATTACACTAGTAAATGATTGTACCTCTCTAAAGTGATGCAAGATGCATAAAAGAACATTGCTATCATACAGCTGCAAAACCTTATTTCAGTTTTGCAATCTTTTTATTAAAATTACACCAGTTGTATCAAATTGAAAATAAATAAAAATATTATGCAACATGCAATACCACAACATGTAAACACATGAAAAATGCTGACCTTTGTTAGAAATCATATTTTGCAGGTGATTCTTTAAACTATACCACAAATTGATGCAATCAGTACAAGAATACCCTGCTTAATGCTAGCCCTTTTAGTGTTGATTTGCTATTGAGCTCTTTTTCCCCTGTAATTACCCGCTTACCGCTAAACCTCGTAATAGAGCTGTTTTGAGCACCAAATACCATATAGCCCTTTAAATCCTCGCTCAGCGCTCTATGATTCTACATAGCACTATCTGAGCGATATGGTAAAAGACCGTTTTAGCGCTATTTTCTCATAGCTCTTCTAGCCGAGGAGTGCTAAACGGGGTATTGCTGTATTTCCTTAGCTGTCTACAAGTATCTCTGGGTCGTAGGTACAGATAATCAGATCATTACAGCCTTATTAGTTACTTCATTTACATTTATTGATAGGGCATCATTTTGTGTAAGTGAAGAGAAGATGTTATGAATAATATGATTTTTTTATGGGACTGTCATTTCATATACTGTTAAACAACAACTTATTGCTTTGTAGGGAGAAATGATCAGGTTGGGTCATGGCTCCGATTATAACTAGGCGAACAAGGCATCTGCCTAAGGGTGCCTCCCTGGGACTGGTGACTCATTTGCATAAAAATACATTTAAATTTCAGTTTGTTTATGATTCCCACATAGACCCTGCTTTCTCTAGCCAGGTGTCACGAGCTTATTCTTTGTTTAGGGATGGGGTAAGAGTGGGTGTGAACTAGTATTCCACCCTTCTCATATCTGGTTACTTGGTCCCAGTGTCTCTTGTCCTTGCCTATAGGATAAATCATGGTTATATTGTGAGTTGAGTAATCAAGTTTTTTTTATATATGTTATGATGTTTTGTGACTTTTTGCATATCCACATTCTCCCTTTTCCAGCCCACTATTTCCTTTTACATCAGAGTTTTTTACCTATATACTATATCTATTACACTACTTCCCTTAAAATCAATAATACATATTTTGTAGAAAAGGAATTGATAACGCTCTTAAAAAGGAAATATTTTGATACATAACACCAAATATACATTTACAAGCACCATGCTACCTGTTACTGTAACCACCACCATGGGGTGATTCCATTGAACTGTGAATTAATAAATAGATTATAAATTCAGTTATTTATGAACAGTTTCTTGTATGTGGTTAATGTAATTTAACAATATATGTGTGATGTACATATCTTTAATTGTGTTCCATATTAATAAGAAACCAGATCTGTTTTAAAGTATTTTTATAATATGTATATTATTATTATACGTTTTCTGTGTTATTGTGCTTGTTTTTTGCCATGGTAAATAAGAGATCTTAAAGTGATAGAGCAGAGGATCAAAACATGGTGTAATTTAAAAGTATTGGTAAAAACTGCATTTTCCTATAGTAAACGATCTCTGAAGTTTGTCATTTTGAGCCGTCATTCTTTTTTTTGGAGAGATCCTTGCCATGAATTACTGATAACCCCTGAGCTATATGGATCCATTGTCTTTAGTGCAGTCACCTAAAGTAGAAAAAAGACTAGGCATGCTCAATGTGCGGGTGATTGCACTGAGGGCAATGGATTCAGTGACTTATCAATAATTAATGTAGTTAACAAATTTGAATCTCGCTTTGTGAGTGGAGAGGAAAGGCTGACTGACAGCTCAAAATGGCAAACTTTAATGTTAGTTTATAGTAGGAAGATGACATTTTTTAAGACCATTTAACTTCTAAAGTTTTAAACTGTACCATATGTAGTACTTCCTTGGTGTCATTTTCAAGGGACATAGGATTGTTTCTGGAATTCATTAGAAATGTCTTATACCTTTCTATCTCTTTAATTTTATGTACTTTATTTTATTATGAAGTGCTTAAATGCTTTGATTTGTAAGCCTAAAATCATACAACAATACCTAAATGGTTTCACCCCTCTGCAGCTCATGAAGACAGAGCACTTCTACATACATTGGGTTGCGTTGTTTCATAGTAGCCAATCAGTGGCAACATTTTTAACTAGCTCCGCCACTGTCTATAGCTTTCCATGGATATTACATTTGGTAACACTTCAGATAATGTATCCATAGCATTGCACATAGTCATAGTTCTTCTCAAATAAAATGTATTGGAACCCAAATGTGCCAATATCAAAATTACAATGAAACAAGATAGGCTGGTATTATACATTTACTTAATCATCAAATACTTGAAACCATACAATGCCATAGTACATCATTAGAAACATGGGGCCCAATTAAATTGTAAAAATCGTAATTACTGAAGCCCCTAATGTAGCCCGCAAAAGTTACTGGTATTCAGTTGGCCTCCTCTAGCTACCCGCAATCAATTTGTGAGCTACAGACCCATCTAAACCTTTGATCTTTCAAGCCCGCAAATGTTACAATCTGTAAAATCGCAAATCACTATTAAATTGCTACAATTCCCCAAGCCCGCAATTGCCTTCACACCAGTAAATGGCAAATGTAGCAAAAAATTCTACAAGTACTAGAGAGAACTCGCAAGGGGGTTAAATACCTGTTCGTAACACTATAAAAGCCAATAAAAACACAATACTGGACTTTAAAATATGGGGAAAGAGATGAAAGACATTATAATTAAGTTCACAACAGTCTCAAGCTCGCAAATCTGCAATAAAAAATTATATTTTTTACATTTAATTTCCGTGTTATATCAATCTCGGGAGTTAATACATATCAGGCCACCCACATGGACTATAACAGTTTTTTCATTCATTTTTATTGATTTTAAAATCGCTGGATTGCGAGCCTGATCACATATCGGACGTCTAAACATGAATTGATTAACGTTTAAATGCCATTTTTTACTGATGACATGATGACGGTCTCATTTACTATTAGCTGTTTCTAAATTGTTACTTACGGGCTTGCTTAATTGATCATGATCATGCTCTCAAATGCTACATATGTGTTCATGGTTTACAGATTTGGCTTTTGGCCCTGTAATCTGCGGGCTTGTTTAATTAAATTGATCTGTAACTGTTGCAATTTGCAGGCCCGCAGACTTACTACCTGTATGAAGGCAACTGCAGGCTTGCAGTTTAATGAGGCCCATTGTCTGTTAATAACAGCAACTGAGGTTGAACAAAACATTTGATACTGTCATACTATTTACTTTATTAGTATATACTTTATAGTTTCATGCTATTTTGGAGAAATATTCCTACCGACAAAGTTTACAAAAAACAACTGGTTTTGACTCCCTGGCTTTTCTTTTGCATGGTTAGATTAATCTCAAATTCTTTAGAGTTCTAAGAAGATATAAAATCTATTTGTAAATGTACTATCTATATCTATTATAATTTCCTCCAAACATATTAAAACATTTAATTTACTGTACTATCAGGAAATGTTTTCTTCCTTTAAGCTCAGATGCCAAATTAACTGTGCAATCTGGATAGGGAAGTTTAATGCGTATTTTGAAAATGAATACAAATATAAAGATGAATGACATCTTTTATTTATCATACTATTTATGTAAATAATTAATGGGAGCATGTCCACTCCTTGTATAATGGCAAGTCATTGCATTTTGTGTAGGTTCCTATGCAAATTTTGAAAGAGTGTGTCATTAAACAAACACTGGCAAGTTGTTATAGGAACAGATCTATTAAATATGTATAAAATCAGTCATATAAATCAACTAGGGAATTGCCCGTCAAAAATGACGGCAATACAATTTGAAGCCTGGCAATGCTGTATGCCACACAATGCGAGTTTCTGCGCCTTCAGCGCTCATCACAAGGCTTTCCACTCGTTTATGGGCCTTGCCGCTCATTGCAGGCCTCGGCAACCTGCAAGTTTTGTGCTTGGGAATGCCATGTGTCTCTTTCCACCATCTCCCCCGTCCCTTCCCTGTATCTTTCTCCTCTGTGTCTCTGTTGAATCTTTGCGTGGCGCGCGCTGACTGCCATTGGTTTTATTTACAAAGTCCCGTGTGCCTGGCGTTGTTGGTGTAAGTGTTACTGGCTTCTGCGTTGTGTATTTTCTACATCCCGCGTACCTGCCGTTGAGTGTTTTAATACTGCTTGCAAATGTTTCCGTTTTTTCGGCTGCCATTTTTTTCCTCACTTAGCCCGATTTTCAATCAACGAAAAACACCAAATATAGCTTAAATTAGCTTGCAACCTCACTCTCCCCCTGTGCTGTGTGTTTTTTTTATTATTTGGCTGGTTTTGGGGGTCTTTGGATTTATGCGTTTGAGACCTTTTCAGCCGTTAAAAGCGTAAACTGTTGGCCGCCTCATGATCAGCGGTATAGAGCTACGCGTTTTGTCGGTGATCGCACCCATTGACATACGCGCCTTTTGTGCTCATGTGTAGGCTGTTTTAAAGTCTTGCAGGGCTCGAGATGAGCGCCTTTGGCGCTCCGCGTGTGCTGCGAGCAAGCCCTGCAATGAGCGCCTTCGGGGCTCATTGCAGCTTTTAAGTCCCACGGGCCTCGTGATGAGCGCCTTTGGCGCTCATTGCAGCCTAAGTTGTGCGGGGGCCTCGCGGTGAGCGCAACAGGTGCTCATCGCAAGGCACGATGTTGCGAAACTCACTTTGAGAGGGTCGCAATTTAACATTGTGCGGCGACAACTAGCACTATGACAACTATTATATGCAATGTCTTTATGGTGCATTTTTATAATTGGATACATTTATAAACTTGCTATCAATCTAGGTATACATGGATCTTGATCTCAACCCATCATTTCAAGTAACACTTCAGTCACTGTACGCTAGTCATTCCAGTAATTTTTTCAGCTACCATTCAGTATAAATATTACAATTTCAGGTCTGGTAAGGATAAAGACAACAG
Source organism: Discoglossus pictus (assembly GCA_027410445.1). NCBI lineage: Eukaryota > Metazoa > Chordata > Amphibia > Anura > Alytidae > Discoglossus > Discoglossus pictus. Next base: position 427,046,884 of record CM050164.1, read on the forward strand.
TGAATACACTACAATATTCCCCTTTAATTCTGCTAAAATTAGTTTTACCTGATAGAGACGTATTCTCTATTCAGTGTACATAGTCGAAAATATCTCATTACAACATTATTCACCATAAAGAAAATTACAGGTCAGTACCATAATAGCAAGGTGACTGGTAAGTAGTAAGCTACCTGATTATGGAACAAAAAGTTAATTTGGTAACATGTTATTTAATCTGTTTGAAATGGATTTCTTACTTCAAATGTAGGGAATTGATAATGTACTTACCATTCTACTTACCGTAATTATGGAAACTTTCTTCCATATCCCCTCATATCAGACATACCAGCCCATAGAAAATATATGCATAGGCTGTACTATATATACAGTTCAGTTTATTTAGTATTATTCAGTTTATTGTAAGTATTTTTTCTGCTTCACTGTCTATGTATGTTTGGCTTTTTGGTCTTTTCTTTCCCCTCCCTCAGTGCAGGGTGACTTCCTCTTTGCTCTTTTCCCTTGAAGAGTCCTTATGGTAAAGTAAGCATTGCACAAGGCAAATGATGCATCTGTACATGAATCTTTTGCACTGTGGTATTCCTGGTCAGTGTGGTTTTGCTGGTCCTTCCCATACAAACACCAAGGCCATTAGCATCCAGTGACTAAAATGATGGTAGGAGTATGTCAAAGAGGACAAGACGTAAGCCTATAATAATTTTTTGAGAAAATGGAATAATTGTATTGCAATTAACCACATTGTATTTTTTACTGTAATTATTTATTGGTAGTCCGTTTTTTCTTTTCTAGGCACTCAAGGTTTATAAAATACACCTTTTTTACATTAAGTAGTATCATCCACTTATCTGAGGTTGTTGATATTTCTTCCAGCAAAATTGATTCCGGATTTAGTTTTATCCAGCCCAGTCTTACATTTTTAAAGGAACAGATGAGTTTAATAGCTGATTTGATTTTGACTGGATATACCTAGTCTATTTTTTTTCATCGGAGTGTGCCAAAATCATCTTTCTACGAGTGGCTCACAATGGTTGACTGACAACTCAAAATTACAAACTTCAGTCTTGTTTTACTTTATCAATTGAATGATATTTAAAAATGTATTTTTCTAAAGTATTTCAAACCTCCACTATGTGACTTTAAAATAGTGAGCAAACAATACTTAAAGAGGTAAAAACTTAATCTGAACGGGACATAATAAAATAGCAACTGTCTTGTCTTGGGCTATTGTTTGTGAATATTCACCCTGTCTTGGTTAAGGAACTCTGAGATGCTACACCCATATGGTACTAGATCTAAAATAAATCTGCTTGTTTTGTTTCTTTTAAATAATGCCTGGTACCTAAAGTACTTAAAAAAAAACAAACATAAAAAGGATCCCAAGTCTGTCATTATAATACACAGTGGCAGAGATATTGGTGGTGTATTGCACCAGAGCCCACGGTTCTCGGGGGCCCCGGCGCAACACACTACTTGCACTTCCTGTACAGGAGATGGAGGCCGCAGCCCTGCTCTTGTGTCTCACTGCCCTTGCGACAGCTCCGGACCACCTACAGCTCAGATCATGCAAAGGACGCTGGGAGCTAGAAGCAGAGGGCAAGGCAAGACTGGTAAACGGAGGGGGGGTTCTCGATAGGCCCAAGATATTCGGTGGCGGGGACGTGTGGGCATGAGGAGGGCAGGAGAAATGGAGCACCAGGGCTAGGAAACCCCCTGCTGCCTCCCCCTACCACTAGCTTTTTCCATTTCCTATCTATGTCCCCCTATCTTGTGCCCTCCATTCACTAGCTCCACCACTGGTTATACACTAGACTTAAATACAACTACTTTTACAATTTAATGTTAATAAAAACATTACTTTAGTAGGCTTAAACTGAAACATGGATTTGGCAGCAGATAATAACGAAAAAGGCCCATCTGGTCTGCCCATTCGATCTACTTAAAGGTTTGGGTTAATTAAGCCTCAGCTTAATGCATGTTCCAATCATCATCCTGTCTCTGCAGGTTATTTATAACTGATAAGTGTTATCACAGAGCTAGCACATGCTCATAGTGATTTCGGCAACTGACTGTGAGTTCTGAGGCAAAAGTTGAATTAGTAAATTTATAAAAAAATTAAATTATACTAAGACTGTGTACAGGTTGAATAATACATTCTGATATTGTTTCTAATATTGATATCAAGTTACAATAACAGTGGACCCAAAGTCCCACCTGTCTTGATCATTTCTCCTCCTCCATTTTGGTATAATCTGGGAACCCTCACTCTAAAAGGTGCACTTATGTCTCTGGGCAGAAAGTTACAGCAATGCAGGTTTAGTTTTGTAAAAACAATTTATCGTATACGTGTAGATTATCTCTATACGTGTAGATCAAAGTATTAATTAAAAATCTAATTGTTTATTATTCAAGGTTTCAAACCAGACACTCCCTGGTATTGGCAGACATCCTACAATCTATGCATGTATAAGTAGATGTCAAAGAGATTTACTTGTGTGGCAGCTGATGGCTATCCATCCACTGGAACCAATTTCTTCTTTAGGCGGTGAGAAGCTTATGCAAAGTCTTCCAGGCATGTTTTTTCCTATAAAATTAATATTTAGTGATTTAGAAACGGTAGTATTCAATCTTAAACCTACTTTCAAACATCATATGCACCAGCTGCTTGTATCCTCCAACTAAAATTAATAGGAAAAATGGCTCTGGCTGACAGAAAGTGCTAAATTGTCAGGAATTTGATTTTATCCTCAAAATGCTCTTCATTGGCTGGAGACTTGCAGTGTATTTCCCTTGGCAATGAGCTCCGGCTAGAAGTCAGCCCATTAATGACTGTTTGGCCTCTTAACTGTTCATATTGTTCCTAAAGTCTCAATTCTTGATCATTTTTAAATGTTTATACAACTTTCCTCCCTTTATTTGGTGATACAGAACATATAGGAAAATATTTATCTATTTTCTGTTATGTTGTTATTTATTAAATCTGCCATCTTAAACTCCTTTGGTAATAAGTTTCAAAGCTTTGCTGCCCTAAATGTGAATATAAGGTGAGAACTGTATATAAACCCAATATGTGTCTCCACTAAAGTTCTTGATTTAGAGCCCTCATATGTAACCATTGCTCTAATTTTATTAAATCATTATGCATTTGACTTGCACCTCTTGGAATGACTATCATGTTGTTTATTTTGTGTCATCTGTACAGAGGCAAACTTTCCCTTAAAGCCTAATGGTAATGTCACTGACATAACTATATTTTTAAACAAAATGTTCCCAGCACTTTTCTGTGACTATCTGCCCCTCTGCTGGTAACTTTGTTATTGTCTCCTCATAGCTTAAAGGGCTTTTGTTGTCCACAAATGTATATATTGTATTTAAAATGCCATGTTATACATTTGTGTAGGAAAAATGAGTGATCTATTGTGTATGAAAATGGCATTTAAGATCTTGGGGTTTGTTTTTTCACCCTCTGACCTGGTCATTTACATCAGGGGTGGGGAATGTCCAGCCCACGGGCCGAATAAGGCCAGAAAAATTATTTGGTCTGGCACTTCCACTACTGCGCAGGCATCAGACATTGTTAAGCTATGCGTGCGTGCACTCTCCCTCGCTGGGCGGCCAGGAGGAGCGAATGCACGACAAATAGAGACACATCTTCTGAGAGAGCCACAATGTTGGGAGAGACGGGACAGAGGGGAAAGAGAGAGGGAGAGATAGGAGAGAGAGAGAAAGTGAGACAGACACAGGATAGGGGGAGACACAGGAGAGAGAGAGACCGGACAAAGAGCGAGAGAGAGAGGGATAAACAGGAGAGAGATAGTTATTAAACTTAAGTTGTGTGACATCCTACAAATGGTGACTACAAAGATAAGAAAAGTTGATGTAGAGTGTTGATATTTCCAAGAGAAATGGACAAAGCATTTTTTTATGAAGTCAAAGGCAAACCAGTCTTCCAATCTGAGGCGTCATTACAGATCAAAAAAAGCTAATCGCAAAGAAGCTGAGGCCTCATCAATTTTGTGAAAAGCAGAGGGTATAACAGCCGCCAGTTTAAGGAGTTACTGAATGAGCTTGACTGCGTATGGTGATTTTGTTCATCACTGTGAAGTGAACATGCTCATGAAGTTTTACGAACTGTGGCATGGAGTCAAGCAGTTCATGGAGATGAAAGGAAAATCTGTTAGGGAACTCAATGATAGCAAGTGGTTGTGTGATCTAGCATTCATGGTGGACATTACCAAGTACCTCTCAGAGCTGAACGTCAAGCTGCAGTGTCCCAACCAGCTTCTCGGCTCCCTTCTTTCAAACGTGAAACCATTTGAAGCTAAGTTAAGCCTGTGAAACATGCAACTCAAAATAGGAATAACACAGTGCATTTCCCCACTCTGAAAAGACAAGCGCCTTCTACAACACTTGAATATGCTGGTGAAGGAATTGAGGCATTTAATGAAAGATTCAAGGATGTTGGACCAAGCAAAGAATAGATCGGGCTATTCAGACCCGATGATTATTCCTACCGCAACAAAGTCTTTCAAACTCTTACTTAACAACCACGGTTTGCTTGACGCATGGAGAATAACCCATTATAATGATAGGGAGTACACTCACTACTCGGCTAGACATAACTCATATTCTCGCATTGACTATATTTTAATACAGCAACAGCTAGCTTCGAACCTACAGGATGCTGAAATCCGGCCCATTGCATGGTCAGATCATGATGTTGTATGTATTTCCTTAAATGACCTGTTGCCTAAAGGGCGCTCCCCCTCGTGGGCACTTAATCCAGCTCTACTTAATGACGTAGTAACGAAAGATAAAATACATAGCGCCATAACAGACTATTTTGATCTAAATGGTGAGGGTGAGGTAGAGAGAGATGGAGTTTGGGCTGCATACAAAGCAGTGATAAGGGGTAAATGCATTCAGATTGGTGCATGCTCTAAAAGAACAGAGTTAGCCCAAATAGATATACTAAACAAAAAAAATTTCGACCCTGCAAGCAATCCCCCTCTTTAGGAGACCACCTGAGACCCAGGCAGAAATATTTAAACTCAAAAAACAGTTGCAGGGGATTTTACGTAAAAAAGCGGTAACACTACTGCAAAGAACCCAATCTCAGTATTTCACACTCTCGAATAAGCCAGATAAAATGCTAGCCAGAAAGCTCAACCAGCAATGAGCAAACTCTTTTATTCCAAAACTAAAGATGGAGAATGATAAAATTATCTATAAGCCACGTGACATTACGGAGGCATTTGAAAAAATTTACGCCAATCTGTATTCTGCACCTGCTAGGTCGGGCTCGATTGATCATATGACCCAAATAGACACTTTTTTGTCTTCCATTAAACTCGCAAAACTGGATGCCGGACATTCAGATCTGCTAGATGGGCCCATAGATCTAACTGAAGTTAAGAGAGCTATAAAAGAGACCAAGGCTCATAAAGCACCTGGCCCGGATAGGTTTACAAATTTTTATTATAAGCAATTTATAGATACGTTAGCACCCCATCTTCAGCGGCTTTTTAACGATTTTTTGTCTGGTAAGCCTATGAGGGCAGAATTCCTGGAAGCCAAAGTTATAGTAATACCTAAGGAGGGTAAAGACCCATCTCAATGTAAGAGTTATAGACCTATCTCCTTGATCAATTGTGATGTTAAACTCTTCTCTAAAATCTTAGCGAACAGGCTATCTCAGGTGCTGCCGAGCCTAATACATCCAGACCAGGTTGGGTTTATCCAGGGTCGTGAAGCACCAGACAACACCAGACGGATCATAAACTTGCTTGATGTAGCATAATTCCAGAATACGCCCTTAATGCTGTTATCCCTTGACGCGGAAAAGGCCTTTCATAGGATCGATTTGGTGTATATGGCTGAGACACTACATAAATTTGGCCTAAGCGAGAAGTTAGTGAAGGGTATTTTAGCATTATATTCGGCCCCGACAGCATATGTTGCATACCAAGGGTTTAAATCTTGATCATTTAAAATCACGAGAGGAACGCGGCAGGGATGCCCTCATCTCCTCTCCACTTTGCTTTGTGTATTGAACCTCTGGCGGTAACCATCATAGAGGATATGAGTATAAGGGGAGTTAGAGTGGGAGAGACGGAACATAAATAAAGCCTCTTCGCGGATGATGTCATGCTTACTATCTCCGAACCATTAGTCAGTCTCCCTAACCTGTACCATGCTCTTGAACTTTTTGGTAGGATCTCTGGCTTTAAAATTAATTCGAGTAAGAGTGAAGCGCTAAATGTCTCCTTACCAGAGCAGTTGAAAACCCAATTATCAGGAAACTTCTCTTTTAGGTGGGTCCAAAACCACATTAAATATCTAGGGGTTTTTATCCCCAGACAATCTGGCCTAACGTACTCCGCAAACTTCCCGGCGCTCATTAAAAAATTAATTATGGATTTAAATACGTGGTCCTCATACAAAATGTTGTGGTTAGGAAGGATTCACGCTATCAAAATGAATATTTTGCCCAAGCTCCTGTATCTTTTCCGTACCATTCCAACGGCTGTTCGTTCCAAGGATATCTTGGCTATTCAGGGGGCAATTTCTTGCTTCATTTGGGACCGTAAAAGACCTAGAATAAATAAGACGGCCATGAAGGCTTCAAAGGCCAGAGGAGGGCTGGCCCTCCCAGACCTATTGAATTATTGTAAAGCCACTAGATTAGCCCAAATCACTAAATGGTTTGGTAAAGAACAAGTGCCAATATGGGTAGAAATAGAAACAAATATCTTTGAACAAAGTGGCATCCACATTAAACAGGTTATTTGGCTTAGCTTACATTCTTAGTTGGGGAATGCCTCCTCTACTAACTGCATGGTCCAGTCTCTGGCAGTCCTGTCCCAGACAAACAAGAGAATCCCACTGGTTGAAGCAAGCTCATGGATAGCCCCATTGTGGGTATACAAAAGAACGACACTAATTGATAGACTCTCGCAATTTAAGTGGTGGATAAATATTACATTTACGGTGGTGGCTGATCTGTTGAGGGGTAATAGACAGTGGTCTATTACAGCATTTAGGGAAGAACACCATTTACCATTAAGGGAATGGCTTAATTTGTCCCAGATACATGTCAATATCTCCAAAGTAATCAAATGTAATGCCGCTGCCAGGACTACTCCATTTGAGAAATGTTGCCTTGAGAATCCGACTGGCAGACGGAATATCTCTATTATTTATAACTACCTAACAGACCAGACCACACCACCTAAATTACATCATCAACAATCTTGGGAGTCGGAACTTGCCATTGACTTAAACGAGGCTCAATGGAATAAAATACATAAACAGGCGGCAGGCTCCTCATTGAACGTAATATTGAGGGAAAATTCACACAAGACTATTTTGAGGTGGTACCTAACACCGGCTAGGTTGAAGCTTTCCAATCCTTCTTTGGAAGGTAATTGTTTTAGGGTGTGTACTGATTTAGGTACTCTTAAACCTGTCCTGTGGGATTGCACTAGGATTGCCCACATCTGGCTGGGGACATATGATATCTTGAAGAAACTCTGGGATTGCAGGATTCCCCAAAAAATGGAAGAAGCTCTTTTAGGTCTACCCATAGAAGGCCTTAGTAACCAGGCTCAACTTTTGTCACCCCAAGTGTTTTTGGCAACTCGAGTTACGCTAGCTAAAGCCTGGAAATCGGGAATACCCACATATAGTGAAGTTTTACGTAAGCTTAAGTTCATATATGATATGAGCGTTATCTCAGCTGACCTGAATCAATCATACAAGAAATGGGCTTCATGCTGGGACACCTGGATCCTTAAGATCGGATGGTAAAGTTACAGAGTTCTCTAATTTTTAGGACCATCAGGGTGTGGATCCTGATTTTCCATGTCCCTCTCTTCTCCTGTTCTTCCTCCCCCCCCTTCCCTTTACCCTAGGCATGTTTTTTCCTTTGTTTTTAGGTTACAAGTTCGATAACCTGTATTTTTATATGTAAGTAGTCTGAATTCATATAACAAAACAAAAAAAAAGAGAGAAAGCAAAAAGTCGATAATTGAAGTTAAAAGGTTATTTATTTGTATGTTTATATTTTTCAAGGACATTGTCTATATCATTTTTGTTTTATCGTTGAAATATGTGTATTATTGTATTACCTTGATACTCTTAATAAAAAAATATATATAAAAAAAAAAGAAAGATTCAAGGATGTGAAAAGTAAACAAATGGAATTGAACATCTTTGCTACACCATTCAATTTAGAACCAGATGATGTGCCTACAACAAATAATTCAGCTGCAAAGCAATGAGCTGAAAGCCAGGTACAACAACTTCCCACTGCTTGGGTTCTATAGAAGTTACAACTACTTACTGCTGTAAGCAGTTCTTTAAAAAAAATGACCACGCAAAGAGTCAATTACGCTCCACACTGACCGACGCAAACCTGGAAAAGCAGTTGCGAGTAGCAACATCATCAATACCAGTTCCCCACCACTGATTTACATGATACAGAGTGCCAGGAAGTCTTGTGAATCTGTGTAAATACAGAGAAAGGGTGCTACCATGTTGCCTAGTAGAACAGATAAAACATAACAAAACATTGCAATTAAAACATAACAAAAGTGTTATAACGGTGATGCCTTTCAAGGCTAACCAACGAGAACTATAAAGTGAGCTTTCATAACATTATGCTTAATGTTTTAATCCATAAACTTATCATCCTGACTAGAAATCTAGCTGGGGCATTCAATAAGACTTCCTTGCAAGTTTATGTCAATTCAATAAGGCTTAATTGGATCACTGCTTTTTATCGATATTTGTTTATTTAGTCTGAATTTTCTACATTTTTTATGCAATTTTTTGATGATTTTTTTTTTATAAAACTTGATTTTTTAAATTCATGATCTAAAATGTTGGATTGCTGTGACCCTTTAAACCTTCACCTTCCTTTATTAATAGTTACTATGTAACATGGTAGGTAGTAATTTACTAAGGAGATTATATATAATTTACTTTCTACAAAAGAAAAAAACTGCACAAGCTGCTTTCAAGCAACTAAATATTGTCATATAAACAAGACATAGTGGATAATGATATCTGACATGTTTCTTTATCTGTCTTTCTCCTGATTTTTATAGACTAAGGTGTTTTGTATTACATCTTTTTAGGGAAGCCTTCTATATTCATGTTTAACAAACAACGCATGCTACTGTGTATCTCCTGAATTGGGCACAGCCTGTAACAATACAGCCACTGTGCACCATCGTCTTGTCTGAATTTCCAGTCATTTTCTTTAAGTTGTAAGGAACAAGAACCTCAATGTATGTTTTATTTTGTTCCTACTCAATGTATGTTTCATTTTGTGGGGCAGTCAGTAGATTAAACTGTAATACAGTATAATGGTCAGTATTAGGGCCCCCAATAAGGGCTCCTCTGCCTAGCCAAAGGACACTTACAACCTATAGCTCACACTTGTCACCTCTTCTGGGGTCTTCCTGCTTCTTTGTCTCCCTAGGTACTTGCTACAATTTGGAATTTAAATTAAAGGGGCCTTTTTTCTTCTGATTTGCTTCTTAGCTTAATTTGCACATAGGCTTTACATACCCCCTACTCTTTACTCTCTCTGCCTATTATACTGGTGTTCCTGACTTTTCCTGGCTATACCTGGCCGAATTTGGTTAGCTGTACCACTCTGCTCCCTCAGTAATCTTGTCTCCGGTATCTGCCTAGCTACCGGTATTGCGGTGTTACGTAGTCACCTATTAATATTAATATTATTATTATTATTATTATCTTTATTTATATCGCGCCAACATATTCCGTAGCGCTGTACAGGGGTTTAGTACATGGCAAAAAACAAACTTAACACCTTATAAAGAATGGAGGGCCCTGTTTTTGAGCATATAATCAAATGTACATAGTGCTTGTTTCCAAGACACAGACACATGATTGAAAACTCGCAAACTTACCTATCTGTGCCACCTTTTCTCCAAGACTTCTGGCTTATCAGTATTATCTTGTTGCTTGTATCACCGGAGTACCGGTCCTTCCGGTTTTCTGTTTTCTCTTATGAGTTTTTGTTGCTGCCAGTCCACTACTTCTGAGAGACCTTTAGCAGGAGGGTCCAAAGTCCTAGAGTGGCATCTTGGACTTGCCTCTAAGTTTTGGTCTGCCAAGCCTTCCTGTCTAAACCCTGATCATCATCTGTACCCTATTGCCTTTTGGTTCCACTGCTTTTCCACCTGATGGGACTTTAGCCTTACAGATCCTAACTATCACACTGGCAGGATTTATACAAACCATGAAAGTCATCTGACATAAAATACAATGTTTCTATTACTTCTGCCAAAAGCAAAATGGAGATAAGAATATCCTTCCCTGATGTAAAATGGTCTATGGTTCATGGGATTTGGGAAATAAGAATGTTTTAAGACGGATAATAGCATTAAACACTTACTTTGGTATATCTTGTGTCTCTATGCATGTTCATTGGAATATAGTAGAATACATTCAATAAATACATTCATTTAGTAGAATACAATAGTATTATTTTTTTTAAAGTAAATAAATCGATTAAAAACTTACTTTAAGATGTTAAGCAGGGAATCTAGAATGAGCTTTTCCCCCAGGTATTGTTTTCTGTTTATAAAATGTCATGACCAGATTTTGCATCTGTGAAGGTCACAGATATACTCTTGTGGCTAAGACCAACACGTATTGCTAGCCATCAACACAAAAAGTTTTTTTGTTTTTTTAAGTACGGTATCTTATTTTTTTGCATTCTGTTTGGCTTCTATTTACATAATGTCCATATATTGTAACCTCCAAATTCTATAAGAACTTTTATAGGTAATCGCTGTGGATGTAGTGATGTCAGATCACAACTGACTTTTGCAAGTATTGTTGGGTGTTGAGCTTGATGAAGTAAGTGATCTAACTAACCTCAATGTTTCCCTGCAGGATGGAGTCATATCACCTCGAGATGTGGACATTGTGATGTCTGAAGGACTTGGAATGAGATATGCATTCCTTGGTCCCCTGGAAACTGCTCATCTTAATGCAGAAGGTAATAAAATGACATATTGCTGTAGCAATGTTGGTGATATATAGGCCTGGGGAACCTTGCAAATGCATTGTGTAGCTTTTGTTTAAACATATATTAGTCACTCAATTATTCAGCTAAAATAACACATTTACTTGGGTTCTTTAACTCTCTGTCCCCACTGGAATCTCGTATAATATTACATTCATACAATGTTAAAATGGGTGAAATCATAATTGCTGAAAAATAAATACAACTCCTCTGTTTAGTTTAATTTAGTCGAGCAACTTTCATTCCTCAGCTGCTCAGCATAGTACTGTTTCTGGAAATATTTTGGATTAGTTGGCAACTCCAAAAGTCAATGTTATTATGGAACCACTATGATTTCACAAAAATGATTGTTGATCTAATGATGTAGCTACTTCTTCTTGGAGCTCCATGTGTGATAGCATTATCGGTATTAAGTCTAAATAACTAGTTTATGAAGGAAACCTATATAGTTATGTGTTGGTATATGTCTTCTCCTTATTAAATTGCTACTGAAGTAAAAATGTAGTGTGTAAAAATCTTTTAATTTCACTCTCCGTTCGCCGTTTTATAGCAGTTTAAAAATGCTGTCTTGATAGCTTTTATGGCACTGAGATTGTTTATTTAATCCTAAATAGAACTCTCTCCAATTTAAGATTCAGTATGGACGCTTTCCATAAGGATCTGAACTGACCATAAATACCAAGCTTCCTTTAAATGCTCATAAGTGTCTTTACTGCATTAATACATTCTTCTTTAAGATTGGAACCCAAAGGAATACATTTCCACTTGTTGAATGCATCAATGAAAGTGTATTGCCATTGGCTGGGTGCTTGTAATTTTTGATTCTTGCAGAATCTACAGGCACAGTCCCTACAATTAGACAGACAGCTGAAGGAATATTAAGTTTTATATAAAAGCTCTTATAAAACATTGACATACGCATCAATTTAAACATTCCAAAAAATGCACTTAAGTTTCAGTGCTCTCTTTGATGATTGATATTTCCATGTCCATTTAATCTGCAGATGTCAGCTGGATTTGGAGCCATTTCCTTTTAAAGGCCAACGGTCAACAAATGCTTTCTATTTCTTTTTAAATAACTAACCTTGCCAGTGGACAAATGAAAAAAGCAAACACAACTTTTTTTGTTTTTAACTGTTATTTGCTATTTTTCTACAATGTTTTACAAATTTTCTATTGCAGGATTCCATTTTCTCCACTTCTCAGGAGGGTGTGTCTTCTTAAGCTAATACGCTTACAATAGTCCTTCTGAAAGCGCTGATAGAAAGTTCCTGTGCATTCAACGTCTCTTCCAACTTCTGGAAGTTTATCACCAGAAAACAAAGTGGTTGATTACACCGCAGCATAACTGTATATAAAATATAATACATTAGATGTTGTAGTAGATGTTTGGTTTATTACTTTCTAACAACCAGTTGTCCATTATCAAGTGTAGTTCCCAAAATGAGTATGTTTTACATATATAACTACAGTGGTCATTTAACTGAAAAATATATCAATTTTATTAATTTATTATGTTTTACAATTCTCTCTTTTTTTGTAGATGCTTATTGGATATTTGGGTAGAACGAGTTGTGCATCTTCAGAACATGCTACACTGCTATCTTGAATTTTAAAACAATGCAGATAGTAAAACAATATGGTATCCCTTGGCACAGCATTCAGGAAGTAATATGTTTTTATCATTTTACAAAAAATAATACAGCTCTTAATATACCTTTTAAATGCAATTATGCTACTGTAGAATCTGCTTTTTTCTTTTCTAGTGATCTAATTCCTGAAGGAGGAGACACTGAATACACTGGAAGTGTATATCTGCACAGTGGGAATGTGGTAGATCCTTGTGTCAGTGCAATGAAAACAAATGTATATATTTTAAAACGTTGAGACTGACTAAGAACATAAGTAAGCAGGGAAAAAGTCATAAAGCTAGTTTGTAATTCGAACAATATAAATTTTGAAGCCTAGAGGCATCTATGATATATAGGTGGATGGAGTTTACTTTTCTGGAAATCAATGCTTGTATTTATTGATACCAGATGTGTGTTTCTGGGCATGTGAAGGTGTCAGTTCCAGTCAGACTTAATTATCCAACCAAGCCCTCTCCGTTCTTCCTGTTCCCTCCTCTCCAGTATCTCCCTCCACTGATAAACACACCCTTGTGATACAGCTCTCAGGAAGTGATGTAACAAACATAAATTAGATCTTCATAAATAGAGCCTTCAAAGATTAAGATTTTTACAAAAATGTATTATATCCTTGGTTTACACAGCCGCTAATGATATTAGTGTGTTACATACTTCAGAAAAAGTGACTTTTTTTTTTTACTTTATAAAATATTTTGCTCATTATCAAGGTTCAAAAGACCATTTAGAAAATAATGATCACGTTGGTCTTTTTATTTTCAGTGTTTAGAATAGGGTATCTGAATAAACCCTGAATGACTATGACACTTATTAACATTATATACAATATATAATATTTTTACCATTTATAATTTGCACAGCTGCTTTGTAAATATATGTTTACAAGCGAGTCATAAAGCACTTCCTTGGTGACTACATGTACATCACATACTCGTATCCTCCGCCCACGCAGCGTCAAACTCTGTATAAAGGATTCTGGCATGCACCTCCTTGCGTGATGCAGAGATTATAGATGCTACACTCCTGCCAGCAACCTATTTAAAGAGAAAGCGTGTAGTTATGTTCTAATAAATCTCTTTAAACCCATCTAGAAGATCTTTATACCCATTAATTAAACTTATATAATGTAATATTAGCTAATTGCCAGGCATACTAGATTTGTGTTTAAGCCTTTTGACATCACAGCAGCAAGTTTTTATATGACATTTAATCTAGTGAGAATTAATTACTGCCTTTTTGTCTTTTTGTACAGGTGACAGGGTGGGTAAAATTTCTTCTATAATTATTACATTTTACAATTATACAGTTAAATGTATTTCAGGCCTTAAATTTAACTATATTGACACAAATAATGGGCAGAATTTTCCACAGCTAGTAATAACTATATTGAAATGTAAGCACAGCCCCAAACATATTAAAGTCATATCTAAATTTCCTGGATTATGAATGTGCCTGAGGCGAAGCAGTATTGTATGAAAATATTTTTTTGTATAAAAAATACCACATTTAAACATTTAGCTTGACGTTGGCAAAATGTCTTGTAATTTCTGACAGTTAAAAATTAGGGTTTACACCCCCTTGAAATTCTGGCTAAATTAGCATAAAATTCATAATTTGTTTTGGTCAATTAGGAGGAGGCTCAGGCAGCTAAAACATCCTGGCTGTGCTACAAAGCAGTCTGATATACGTAGTGTGGCATCATGTCACCCTTGATGTTGTTTATTCCCTGCCTATATACTCCTGCTGCTGGTGTGTGGTTCCCCCAACCACCCCCCCCCCCCCCCCCCCCCCGCCTGCAGCAAGTAATTCCTTTGAAAGCTCAAACTCTGTACCTGGCTGCCTTTCCTGTGTGTACTTTGTTATGTAAGCTCCTTGTGGGTTTGTAAAGCTGGATTTTGCTTTCCAGCCTATAACTTTATAAGAACACTGAAATTTTCTATATAACATATATTTTTCTGATAAGCCCTGCCTGTTTTTTTACCAAACATTTAAAACCCAGGAAACATAGATATCCCTTTAATACATTATTAGACACAGAGTCTTGTAAATATGGGCATTGCTCTTGCATATTTGTTTAATACTATATTGGTAGAGTTTTTAATGCTTACATTTTATTGGTTAAAGTATGTAGGAAATGGAAAAGCCAGTCTCCCTGTTTGGATGAGGTATTGAGAGGCTGCAGAAGTCAACACTGATTTCTAGGAAGCCTAGATTTAGTCCCCAAAATAGTGAGTTAAAATGGGCATCACTGGTTCAAATTCAATAATGAAAGTGGCTCCGCTGGAAGTCATATAAACAGTTTGGTCTTTTATCTAATTGTCTATTTATCTAATAGTCTGTAAGTAAAATTAGATTTTTGTCTCCATAGAATCCAGAACCTTTTATAGAATAGTTATAAATCTATATATCATTGACATAGTTACTCATGTATCAGCCTTTCAATCTTCCCATGTTAGGATCGATATGGATAAAACTTTGAGAGATACTAATAGTAGTAGAGTATCAGTAAATGTAAGTAAATTCATGCCATTCTTACAGTAATTATTATTATTAAAAATAACAATGTGTGGATAAAATATAGTTTGTACATATTTGTATAACTTATGAGGCAAATCCCCTTCTGGATCACTAAATTGTTGTTGTGGTGAAGGGGCTTGTGTGTCTCAATGAAGCTGTGAGCTAGATCGTGTAGGGTCACCCAAGATGTGCAAGTCATAGCAGAGAGGTCAGACAAATTGTGATCCACTGGAGTAGGAACTGGCAATCCACTTGAGTATATTTGCTATGAAAATCTTATGGATTATCAGACCCAGACCTCAAAACGTGCCTGGTGTGCTGCAGTCCATAGGCTCACGGAGAGTCGGGCATGACTGAATTACTGAACAACAACAAATGATACAAATGGATATTTATTCTTTGTACTTTTTAAATGTGATATTTTGAAGTAGGGTTGACTTAGGGTGCAAATAATGTGAAATACTGTAAGCTTTGCAACCTAAACAGAGAATAAGGCACATCCTGAGATGTAGATAGATCTCTGGTGAATTGGACTGAATCCTAAAAACAAAATAAACAGCACATTGAGAGGACCAGGGGCTGAGGCGATAGTAACCTGAGATCTGAATAGAGTATCCTGGGCAAGTCATGAAAAAAGACTGCAGCCTTTCTTTTAACAAGGGTGGCTCTATAATAACATCTAATAGTTTAACATGATAGTAGTGTGAATTGATTTCAGTGCTTATGTTCCCTGAACGTTGCCTAGAACATTTGGAGACTTGCATTCAAGCAGAGAATGTTGCAATCACTATGGAAGATTAGTATCTGAAGTACGGTAATTAGGTAATATGTATTGGACACTTGTACTTATACAATTCACTTGTACCTTGACAGATATTAGAATCACTGCTGATAATATTATGTTTAATAGTAGTGTGCGGTAACTTTATGGTTGTTATTGGTTCACATTAATAATTTTCACATATTTTTATCCTATATCAAAATTTCTATAAATGGAATTTTGTAATGTAAAATAAAACCGCTTAGAAGTGGCAAAACAAATCATCAGTAGTAGTTTGGCTACAACATAGGTCCCAGTTAAAGGAAAAATATATTACTGCTTATTCTAAGTTTTTTTTATTTCTACAAATAAAATGTGAGAAGAAATACTGGAATTTTATCAAAATATATTATGGGATAATATTGTTAAACTTCAAAACATAAATAAACAGATAAAAACCCACCATTTAAATCAGTGGGGGAGCTAGTGCATATTGTCCCCGGTGCCCAGAAAAAAATCTGCGGGTGCCCCTCAGAGGTCAGGGGCCTCGGCGCCTTGCACCGGCAGTAGCTTCGCCCCTGATTCTAATTATAAAGGAGGCTTCAACTTTTTCTCATCGCTGCAGTTGTGTCTTCTTTTTTGTATCCCATCCCAGTGGTTGTGTTTTATTTAATTAATTATTTATTTAATTTAACAAAATAGCAGATCTTAACACAATTTGTATTCAACATGTGTTACTTGTGCGTTCTGCATTGTAGGTTTGAATGGCTATTTGTAGTGTAAGTGCTTACTATTCCCTCAGGTTCTGTGTTATAAAATACGTTAAAGTTAGATACAAATAAATAACCTGTCGTTTCTAGCTATCTAACAAACTTTACCTTAAAAGGATTCGGTCACCCCATAAATAAGTTGCTTTCATTTTAAAAATATTAACCACTCCTTATACATTGTATTCGCAACTCTCTATGATATAAGATTACTGAGATATTCAGCAATGTTTGTGTATCCTGTTTATGTGCAGCTCCTTATGATAATAAGTTGCTCAGAGTGCCTGATAAGAATGGAGGAGGGGAACTCATTGAATTACAACTTAAACAAACAAGTAGACCATGATATTAAATAGCACATCAAAACACATATCTAGTATTCTGGATCCTTTTTTTTTGTATAATAATGTAACACAAGCAATACTGGAAAATCAGCTAGTACAATATATACTGAGCTCTTATTGCTCCATAAAAATAATAAAATAACAATTTTGGGATGACAGAGTGCCTTTTAATACATCATTGATACAACCCTATAACCCAGGTATGCTTGAATTAATGTATTTGCCAATACCACTGCTTATGTATTATCCTTTCAGGACTACAGATACTTTTGCAATAAAGAAACAAAAAGTGTTGTAAAGATCATACCTTTAATGGCTGACTGACTCCAAGGAACAAACCCTAGTGGTATGAAAGATCACTTTATTTTTCTCATTCATTAACTATTAAAGGTATCATCATATACGACTTCTTTTTTTTAATTTTT
Source organism: Discoglossus pictus (assembly GCA_027410445.1). Lineage (NCBI taxonomy): Eukaryota > Metazoa > Chordata > Amphibia > Anura > Alytidae > Discoglossus > Discoglossus pictus. The sequence goes on from CM050164.1 coordinate 427,064,405, forward strand.
ATTGCAGATGTACCTGTACTCTACTTTCTAACTTGATACCACCCTTTCTGTGTGTGGAGGAAGTTCTGAAATAGTAGTAGAGATTTAGAATACCTGCTACTATATTAAAGGGATATTGATTTTAATAGGTATGTGAAAAGTTACTAGTCTCATCTGGGTTTTAACCCGTATTTCAGGCACTTGGAGGAACACAATACAAGAGGCTGTATGTACTTTTCCAGTTTTAACTAAATGTTTATCCAGTGATACCAAAAAAACAAACAAGACATATAAATGAAAATAATAGGACTAGCTTCCACTGAAGCAATACCTTATTCGTTAATCTGGCTCTTCTCCAGCTAAACCTGGGTGGACAAAAAACAAACAGTCAAATAGTCTGTAAAATCACTGGCCTGTATATTTCCTCAGAATTCCAGGTGTCCACTCTGATCCAATGGGTCATAAGCTGCAGGCTCCTGTCTCACTGTGTCCGTATATCTCCAGGTCAGACAACCTTTAAACAATCAGTCCATAAGCAGCTCCTTCCGTACTCCAGGGGCAGTTTTAAATCAGGGCTGCCCAGGTGCAGCTAATTACCCGAGCAGGAAAGTTATTCCCTGCAGTCTTGCTGCAGGAAGAGAGTCTGTGGCTCACATAACCCCTTTGTCACAGTATTTATTTTTCTTCCATGTACTTTGTTTATTGGGAAGCAATTAAAAGCTCTGTTATTCCACATCCCTTTAACTATACATTGTAAACTTTATACAACAAAACCATTTATTTAAGTTGAAAACATTTTATATAAGTTTTAATCAATTCTTCATGCACTTGATAACAAATGACTGTGTATTTAACCTTGAATATAAATCCTTAAATTATAAGCAATGTTGTGTCTCAATGTGTTCCAGGGTTCAAAAGCTATTGTGAGAGGTATGGAGAAGGCATAAGGCGTGTTGTGGCAACTTTCGGCCCAGTGCCAGAATTTTCAGGAGATGTTGCTGAGAAAATTGATCAGGTATGAATCAGCTTGTTCATGTAGGATCTTGTTTTCTTCTATCAATGTGCTGTATGCATGTGTAACCATATCTACATGTGAGGACATTAGTGATTGTCAAATAATGGATAACTAGCAATTCTACCAGTTGAAAGGAACACCTAAGTCACAAGTCCTGGATAATTAACACTTTCCTGGTGACATCAGTGGCTTCCAGACAAATAACATGATTCGGGTGACAGAAGAGGGGATGAGACCCAGCACATCAGGCAGGCTAATATTAATTTTAAAGCTATTTTATTTACAGATGGCTTTTTCACTGTCTATATAAACACACATTTTTTTGAACTAACCAGTAGTGATCTAAATACTCGCAGGCGCTCATCGAGAGGCCTGCAGGACTTGGGCTCCCATCATCCTCTGCCTCTCTCTCTCATCTGCCCTGCATGCTCGCGAGGACCGAGGTGTTCCCGTCACCGTCTGCCTCTCTCATCTCCCTTCTGCCTCTCTCTCTCTCTCATCCCCTCCTCTGTCTCTCTCTCTCATCCCCCCCTCTGTCTCTCTCTCTCATCCCCCCCTCTGCCTCCCCCAGCACATCACCCCAAGTACCTGGTTCCTGCCAGTAGCTTACGGCCTGTACCTGGATGCAACCCTGCCAGTAGCGCCGCACTCACTGTCTTCTCCTCTGCGGCTCCCGAACTACTCTCTCGATCAAGTCGCGCATCGCCCAGGCAGTATGTACATGCGCAATGCGCGACTTTATCCAGAAAATATTTCTGGATGGGGCAAGAGGGAGCCGCAGATGAGGTGAGTGTAGGGTTGCATCCAGGTACGAGACAAGGGAGGGAGAGGAGGGGGAGCGGAGACACAAGGGAGGGAGAGGAGGGGGAGCAGAGACACAAGGGAGGGAGAGGAGGGGAACGGAGACACAAGGGAGGGAGAGGAGGGGGAAAGGGAGAGGGGGGAATGGAGACACAAGGGAGGGAGAGGAGGGGGAGTGGAGACACAAAGGAGGGAGAGGAGGGGGAACGGAGACACAAGGGAGGGAGAGGAGGGGGAAAGGGAGAGGGGGGAATGGAGACACAAAGGAGGGAGAGGAGGGGGAGTGGAGACACAAGGGAGGGGGAGTGGAGACACAAAGGAGGGAGAGGAGGGGGAACGGAGACACAAGGGAGGGGGAAAGGGAGTGGGGGAATGGAGACCCAACGGAGGGAGAGGGCGGGAAGGAGACACAGGGGAGGTAGAAGGCAAAGGAGACACGAGATGGGCAAGGGAGAGGGTGGAAAGGAGGGACAGAAGAGGGAGAGAGAGGGGAAATGAGACACAGGGGAGGAAGATGGGGAAAGGAGACATATGGGAGGGAGAGGGGGGGAAAGGAGACACGGGAGGGAGAGGGGGAAAGGATACACAATGGGGGGAATGGAGGGGGGAAAGGAGACACGGGGGAAGGGAGAGGGGGAGGAGGAACAGGCGAGGGAGAGTGGGGGGAAAGTAGATACGGGGAGGGAGATGGGGGGGAAGGAGACAAAGGGGAGGGAGAGGGGGGAAGGAGACACAGGGGAGGGGGGAAGGTGACACATGGGGAGGGAGAGAGGGAAATGATAAACAAGGGGGAAGGGAGAGGAGAAAAGTCGACACGGAGGAAAGGGAGAGTGGGAAGGAGGAACAGGAGAGGGAGAGGTGGAAAGGAAGAGGGAGAAAGGAGACACAGGGGAGGGAGAGGGGGAAAGGAGGTACAGGTGAGGGGGGAAGTAGACACAGGGGAGGGAAGAAGGCGAAAGGAGACTCAGGAGGGAGAGGGGCAAAGGAGGCACAGGAGAGGGAGAAAGGAGACACAGGGGAGAGAGGAGGAAGGAGACACAGGGGAGGGGGAAGGAGACACAGGGGAGGGAGAGGTGGGGAAATGACACAGGACGGGTTGGCCAATACAAGTGACAAATGGTGGGTTGGCCAAGTCCAGTAATGAGTGGCAAACCTCATTGTGCGGCTCGCGATGAGCGAGGAAGGCGCTCATCACAAGGCCCGTAAATTAGACAATTGGAGGGGCACCTTCGGTGCTCATCGCTAAGCCCGCAAGTTACAGGGGGAGAGCCAAGCATTGTCTGGCAAACAGCATGGCCAGCTTTCAAATGTTATTCCCGTCATTTTTGATGGGCAATTTCCGAGTATATATATATATATATATATATATATATATATATATATATATATATATATAAATATAGTTGTTTGTTTTTAAAGATTTTTTTGGGGAACATGGGGAGAAGGGGACCATAGATAAAAAGTTTCAGAGATAGGAACACTCTTGTTAAAGTGCTTGAAATTAGCTTTATAACACACAGTATCGTTTTCAGTCTAAGTCACTAGAGGACACATAAAATGCATTGGAAGGTCCCATTGCTTAACCAATTATGCCAATCTCACCTCACAAAGTTTAATTGTTCCAAGGTCATTGACCACAAGTTGGCCAATATTGCCTCTCCACCTTTAAAGAAGGTTCTCTTGTCCTTTAACAGAGGAAAATATTGCCATACTTTGTTTATATTATATTAGATCTTTAATAGAAAAACAAGTACTAGAGATTGTGCAAAAATAGTAAAAAATACACTACTCAACAACCTAAAAAAAGCATTTCTACAAACCCAGTTTACCTAAAGCATGTGTGAGATATCTGAAGTCACCATATGAGCTCTGCACTATCAATTGGGGGTGGAGAAACATGTGAAAGAAATGTGATTTCCTTTAAAAGAAATTCTGGTAAATTAAGTGAGTTATGAGCTTTTGAAGTAAGTGGTTTCTGGCGTTCACCTTAACCTCTCACACTTGCAGAATACATCATGATTTACACCAGTTAATGGCATTAACTAGAATCAGATAGGTTGATACATGTTGATATAGAGACATAGTTGATATGCAGAGACATAGTATAGTGGTGATCCCGAGTTGGATTTCTCTCACTGCAATTTTTTTTTATAGAATGTGATTTAATATCATAAATAAATATTTACTATTTATGTATTTTCATAAATGAGATGAAAAGGGCACAAGGTTCACATGTAGGTAGGTTTCCTTGAACATTTTATTTTGTCTATGCAATTGTTTTTTCAGATAAAAGTTCAACACAAAACTGTCAGGAACAGAAATTTTGACTCTTCAGGGGTGAGGGTGCTTAAAGAATTTAATAACAAAAACAATACACAGGAAAAGCAAAGCTTGGTGTGTATCACTTTAAAACATAATTCTATATGACGGAATAAACAGCAGAAGCACAGCCAGCAGCAGAAGCAGTCTGTCACTGAAAGCAGACAGAGGTTCTCAAAAGTATACTTTGAACTGAAGTCAGGAACCAGCACACAAGTGGAGATGAATACTGGAACTTGAACAGAGTAGCTGATGCAGCCAGACAGGAACAACTGGTAGCAGCAGTGAAGAGGATCCTGGAACTGCGGCAGTGAAACAAACACTTTTATGTGGTCTCTAAGGTCTCACTCAATACAGATTGGCTGAACCCCATCATCTGTCTGTGTCTAGGGGGTGGAATTGTGACACACAGAAGTAGACCCATCTTTCCTAGGTTTCCTTTGTCTACCCCGAGGCCTACCAGAACAGGTACTCTGATTGTACCCCTCCCCTGAGGGTCGGACTTTAGATGGCCTCTGGAAGACTTGGAATGGTGCAGATGTTGACCTGTTGAACTAAATCCAGAGCATGGACATTTGATGAGCGCAGCCACATGAACTCCCTTCCAGTCCATGAAGTATTGGAGGCTTGACCTTGAGCCTTGAATTGGGAATTCTTTCTACCATAGGATGAGGAGGAGTGGAAAACTGGTTTCTGACTCATGGTTGGAGGATGGACACATGAAATACTGGATTGATACACAGTGGGCAGGCAGTGCAAACTTGAAAGCCACAGAGCCAACCTTGGCCTCAGTCTGGAATGGAATTTCAGGCCTAATATGTGGAAAGGTTGCTTGATATGCTTAGTATGACAACCACACCTTGTCGTTCTCCTGAAAGTGTGGAAATCTCTACATCTGCAGTCTGCATACTTTTTTTGTAGAGCTTCCCTGCCCAAAGATCAGACCTGTCGTAGATCCTGAGCTCACCCTGCAGCTGCAGAGTTTCCAGTGTGCACATTGATCATTGGGATGGAGGATGAATGGTACCTCAAAGCTATGGAAAATGGAGTTGTTCTTATGGAGCCGTATCTAACCAGTCTTCCTGTTTGGTTAAGCAGAACACCAAAGACAATTCTCCAACCACTGTTTGATAAGTCAGACTGTTAGTTTCAGGGTTGAAAGAGAGTTGTCATATAAAGTGTTTACCTCTGGAGTAAGATGTCCTTGAGAAATGGCTCTACCAGGTCTGAGGCAGCTGACAACTTGGTAAGTGATATGAAATGACAACAACCCAAATAACAGTATTCCCTCTAGAAGGGGGTAAGTCTATAATAAAATCCATGGCTAGATAGGTTGAAACAATACTTGCAGGGGCTAAAGCTGGCCTAAGAGAATACTTTTGGCAGCTCTAGTGCGTGCACAGTTGTCACAGGCTGTCATAAAGTCTTTTATGTCAGATAATATATGTCGCCACGAGAAGATCATTGAGACCAACTCAGATGCCTTCCTGATTCCATGATGTCTAGCGATTAGAGAAGAATTGGCCTGATGCAAGACTTCTGCGCAATGTTCAGGAGGAACATAATAGTGGGTGGCAAAAACTTTAAGACCAAGGGATGTGGACTTCTGAGCCTCTAATGTGATCTAAAGCAAAGGCATGGAAGTGGAGGGTGAAAAACAGGGAGGTGGCAAGATCTTCTTTGGTGCTTTTTCTAACTCAGCATCCAAAAGACATGAGAGAAGGCATCAGCCTCGCCATTCTCTGACCCAGGTGAATATGTGATAGTGAAAAGGAAATGGGAAAAGAATAAATATCACATAGTCTGTCTCAAGTTCAGCCTTTCTGCGGATTCCAAATACATGAGGGGCCATTTTAATAGCAAGGAGCTCCGTGTTTCCAATATCATAATTTTCTCTGGAGAAAACTTTTTGGAAGTGAAGGCACAGGGGTGTAGCAGTCAATCGTAGGGCTTATGTTGAGACAGGACCGCTTGGGCTCCTGTCTCCAAGTTATCAACTTCCACTATGAATGGCTAACTAGGATCTGGGTGGATAAGCAGAGGGGCTGCGATGAAAGCCTCTTTCAGTTGCTGAATAACTTGTAAGGCTGCTGAATTCCAAGAATTTAGATTTGCTTCTTTTTTTGTCAATACTATAGGAGCGATAACAGTGGAAATGTTTTTTTATGAATTTGCTATAGAAATTGGCTAAGCCTATAAAACATTGTGTGATCTTCAGATCTTTAGGAATAAGCCAATTCAAAACAGCAGAGACTTTATTGGGAACAATTTAAACTCCCCGAAGGAGTGAAAATGAAGCCTAGGAATGGCAGAGAATCTGTTTCAATTACACATTTTTCTAGCTTCACATATAAGTGGTTTTCACTTACCCTCTAGAGCGCTTGGTTGAGACATAAACGATGAGTATGCAAATTAAAAAAATAGATTAGGATGTCGTTAAGAAAAACAACTACATGCAGTTATAACAGGTCTCAAATATATATTCACCTACCCCTGGAAGAGCTGGGGCATAACATAAGCCGAATGCATGATAATGTCCACGTAGATCTAGTTTGGTGAAGACTGTAGATCATCCAAGGTCATCGATTATTTTAGAGATGAGGGGCAGGGGATAATAATATTTCACCTTTACTTTATTGAGCCCACTGCAGTTGCATGGGAGCAGATTGCCATGTTTATTGACTACAAAGAAAAAAACAGCACCAGCAGGAGAGGTAGACTCTTGGATAAATCCTCTTTTCTGAGTTTTCCTTAATGTTTTTGGACATGAAAAAAGAGAGCGAGAGAGAGGACAGATCCATCCCCTAGGAGGCAAAGTCGCAGGCAGGAGTTGAATCAGTCATAAGGCCTGTGGGTGGGAACAGAATACATCAAATAACTGCACATACTACAGACGAACTCCTGGATTCTCTGGAATGATACATGAAGGGGAAGTCCTAGGAGAAATCCATGCTACAGCAGCTTACAGCTGTTTTTCCTTGTTGGAGCAAAAATAACCATGGGGATAAAAGTATTTTCAGAGAAAGTCTTCATTTAAGCAGACAGTGCTATTGTATGGAAGCTGCCATGGTAGTCTTCTTTATTTTCACGTTGCAAGGGGCCAGTTACAGAGCATTGCAAGCAATCTTTGCAAGTATAGTGAGCCTATGTGAAGCCCGGGAAAGATGTCCTGTGCTGTAACTATACCTGAATTGACGAATCGGTCAACAAATGCCCCTCTCTGCTCCTTCCGTCCTCCATCAACTCTTGTAAGAACAATACAAACTGTCAAAACACACTCATTCAAGCCAGTAGGAAGTGTGGCAAGAACAAACATGGCTTTCTCAGGCACAAGCAGTTTCTACTAAAATAAAAGCTTTTGTAATATTTCCCATATACATATCTGCATGTTTTCTGTGGTTCTTCAAATTTGCTAATAGAGCTTGTAAAACTATCTTTGTATAGTTAGATTCTAATACTTTTTAGAAAGACCAGCTAGTTCTGAAATTATTTCTGTATTACGGATAATCTGTAGAGTACCAAAGTGTGCTTCACTTTGATAGTTTTTAAATACAAGTCAAAATCAATATATATGACCCAGTGATGTTCATAATTCAGAATAGGTATGTCCAATATTAGTACATATGTCCAGGATATCTCTTTATCCACACAGGTAAGTAAAATCAAAACATGCATGTTGCACTGTTCCCTACAAATATATACTGAAAATCAAGTGTGTTACTGGCCCTTGTGAACTGGAATTGGACACGCCTGATTAGGGCATTTGTTCCTAGAGCCATCAATGACTCGGGCATTCGGACAGTCCTGGTGCTACAGTAGAAATATCTAGAAATGTTGTGTGTCGAGTGGACTGAAGTTATGATCCACTGGTTTAAAACAACAATTTTTAGCGTAATAAACTGAAAAGAAATATAGAGTCATTGAAATAATGTTTAGAGTTTTAATGTGATAAGGGTTTAATTAGGATAAAATGGTTGCAATGAATAAGTAAAATGCTTAATAAGTCAGGTAAAGATCTTCAAAGTCAATAGTTCTGTGTTAGATCTTGATATGAGGATTTATCAGACACCTAGCAACACATCACTCTTTATTTACTCACTGTAAAGCACAAACCATTTTTATTTACTACCAGGAAAGCAAAACAAATAAGCACTTGGCTTGGACTGTATCTGCACAACATCCATACAAGCGGAAACTAGTTAATTTAGTCACATGATAACATATCCGTTATTGCTATTATAATTGCATAATAATATATTACAGAAATAGCACAAGCTTAATAATTAATAAACATTAATTAACTCTTCTGCTGTTAATAAATAATGTAAGGTATGTCTTATTGTATTGCATATCAAATTGATATGCCGTTATATTCTGGTTTAAAAGTAAAAAAAATGTTGCATGTTAATTCACAATTCTTATTTATTTGGGGTGAAAACAATGTGTAATTAATTCACTGTTTTGTAATACCTCAAAATCCTAGGATATACGTATATCCCTGCATCTGTTCAGGTTTATTAATCAGTTGGATCACGCCACCTAAACTCCTACCCCATAAGATGTCCTGATATCTGGAACTAAGAAGCACTGCACTAATAAATTGTTCAGAAATTCATGTATTAACAATTTAAACTATTTAAAGGCTAAGCTCCAGCAATATTATGTTTATTTTATATTAAAAGAGCACTCCAAGAGAAGATGAATTATCTATGTAAAAGTTATGAAATGTTTCTGGTTTGTCAGTTACTCCTCCATTTCTGTGGAGAGATAGCTCCCATTTGAAGTTTCATTTCTGTCACTGACATACAGAATGCTGAGCTGATTTGGTCAAACTGTCCAAGAACCAGCTCAAGAACCAATCAGACTGTACACTGTGCCAGTTGCGTATTATATGCTATTTTTTTGTCACATGATATGGTGGTATTTTTTTAAAAGCAGAATGCAAATATTACAACACTTTTCTTGGACAAAGGTGTGGATTACCACTGCATGCACAACCTGTATTATTTGAATGAATGACTCAGTCTGAGATATCTTCTGTTTCCTTTTTCAAGGCACTGTGGGAAGATCAACTTGCTAAAAACGAGCAGCTGAACGTGAGAAGAGAATGGCGAAATGCATGTCTGAGTCATCTGGCAAAACTGAAAACTGAAATGAAGAAATCTAATTGAGCATCTTTGCTTAGCTGATTTGTGATGCCATTTAGTGCATATCAATTAAAACTAAAAATGTGTTGGCAAAAATTGAATAAATTACTAGAAACATTGTAATATATTTTGTTGCAAAGTATTGCAGACTATTCACACAAAAAATCAGCTGTATCCTATTATCCCAGTGATCATTCAGTTTGTAAAACTTTTTTTAGGGAAATACCTAATTGTTAAATAAAATTATAGGTAAAACATAATGGAGGGATTTAAAACATATGCAGAACAGATAACTAGTGTAAACTTATTTGTGTATCCTTTAAGACGGGCAATTTATCCATACAGATTGATGTACTAAATGATGCAAAGTAAAATAGAAATGTAGGGCTCTGGTATTAGTAAAATATACCTTCTATTGATCTACATTCAAATATATGTACTATTTTATAGTCTAATTAGACATACATTGAATAGTCATTAATTAGTATTTTGTGGTCTTTTTTCCAGGTTTTTTTTAACGGGTTAAAGCATTGCTTATATTTTATATTTTAGTGCTGAGAAATAAGCAAGAGGGTGGCTGTCACTGGAGAAGAGCCAAGTCTGCCTATTGGCTGTATGGCAAAAAAAAGCTTATAGAAATGTAATGATTAATCTCCAAATCACAGACATGCAAATATATTTTTCAATTGAGTAATGTGTGGAAAGCTCCAAACTAATTAACTCTGCGGTTCACAGGCATCAGTATCTTTGTGTGTTAATCCAATTGGTGAATGATAAAGACTGGGAACTATGTCTAGATGAACTGAAGTGGCAGTATCTCTATAAAGAATATGTGCCCAAAATATTCAAGCCAACTATTGGAAATATTGCTGAGGAAAATGTGCTTTACAAATAAAGAATAATAATTCACAAATTGATTTATGTTGTTTCGCCTTTTAAGGAACTTCGATACAAGTTTTACTGTTATTTTATGGATGTGTTTTTGGAAGAGCAAATCATTCTCTTTATGCTGAGTCACTTTATCAAAGACCATCAAGAGACAACCTCATGAGAATCAATATGTCACTCCAACAAAAGGTTGTGGGAAAGTCATAGATCTTCAAGAAAAGAAAGCTGTACTTCATTGATTTCTTCATTTTGTTGTGCAAAATAATTATTTGCAGGTCATTATATTCTGTATTATTGGCACTACATTGTGATCCTAATCTTTTTATCTGTTACACAGCATGGCTTTTCCTGAACTTAGCCTTCCTTGAAAGGGTTTTAAACTGGTCAGGGCTGCACAAAGTGGGTTTCACAAGCCCCCCCCCCCCCCCCCCCCAGCCCCAACAGTCCAGTTGTGACAATCTTCTTCCTATCTTATCTTATCCAGTGTACATCCATTTGGGTGCTATCATGCTCAATTTTAAACATCTCAAACAATATTCCAAATCTAGAAGGTACGTCTAAAGGACTCACTGAAACTGAAATAAATTAAGTCTGCCCTTACTCCCTGTTTTGGAACTTGCAAGCTACTAGGCCAGTCACCAAGGCTTCCATTCCATGGCTCCCTTAAGAAATGGGGGTCTGTTAAGGACCTCTGTGGTATAGGGGTTAAGTTTAGATGTCACTGTGATTTGATGCGGGTCACCATGCTATAGGGGTTAAGTTTAGGTAGAGACCCCTGGTATAGGGTTAATGTTAGGTGCCATAGAGGTCTATAGGGATATATTTTAGATGAGGGGATTCACTTTATGTAAGCTTCCTAGGGGTGTGCACATCCACATATCAGTATCTAGCATATAAATATGTAAGTACATTCAACTTTTCAATACAATACATATTTTTCTACTAATCAGTAGCTTTTTAATAGGAAACATTTGAAACCCATCTAACTTACATATCCCTTTGTGTCAGATATGATAAATCAAGCCTCAAGTCCGAGATATTTAATGTGTTAGTTTGTTGAGTCAGATTTGATGCATGTTTACTTTTCAGAGGCATTTTTATTGCATCAACTGGTGGGTGAAAGTACACATAGACTTTGGTAAAAAAAAAACTCAGTAACCCTGCCAGTGCTGGGATTTCACTGCTGGAACAATGTGATGGCCTTTTAGGAAATATCAATGGGACACTTACATGTGGGTTATGAGTTTAGGTACCTCACAAGCATTCAGAGGGCATTTCTCATAGATTTTCTTAGTGTGTGCATTGATTGCTGGTAGTTGAATAAGAAGTAAACTTTACTCGTTATTTTTTTTTTGTGAGGCATGGACTGGAGACCCATATCTTATACATTTACAATTCACCGTCCCTTAGTTTCCAGTAACATATCAGGACAGGGGAGGAGAAAACAAAACCATTATTCATGAGTTTAATGTAATTTATCTACACTTTTCATACAAAAATACTTTTTGTAATGTTTAAAATGTGATCTTTTAAATGCATGATCGAAATCTTTGGACTACATTGGTGCTTTAAATGTTATGAAAGCTGTGGCCCTTTAACATGGCTTGACTGGGGATAACAAAATGAATAATGTGCATTGTGTTGTAAGAAACTACTTTTATTGTTATCACCATGCCTAGACATTTATGAGTGCAACTACCCTTTCATTTAGCTGCACTATTACTTGCCCAATATATGCAATGTTGCATGTTGCTCCTGTCATATGATCATGTGAAAGCTTCTACTTCTATTGCTGTTTTGTTCAGCAAATTAGCCTCTTCCTGTGTTGATAATATGTGATATCAGTTTAGATGTGGGTTTCTCTAAGTCTCCTTAGGGGCATATGTTAATTACAGTTAATAACAGTTTTTACAAGACTGTATTGTACATCCAGAATTAGGCAATTTTATGGCATGTCTACCCCAGCATGCCGCAAATGACCTCACAGGTAACTGCTAGGTTTTAGATACTGTGTTTGGATAGACCTTAACCTGGACTCAATTTTGTACTGTCAGTGTGCATTTAATAAAGGTGAATGTTTTTAAAGATTTTTCATCTGGTATATTGATGGAAGATAGGAATGGAAATACATTTTTTTCATGCTTAAATAAAATGAAAAAAAATTTGAAGAAGGATTACTAAACTAGTTCAAGATCTAAAAGATATACATGGAAGACTGTATAGCCTCAACTAATAAGTATAGGTAGGATTGAAAAAGGCAAAGGGGGCCATATGAACAAATCCTTCAAATAGATCAACGAATTAAGTACATTCGAAGGGAAAGCATGTTTTCAGAAAAGAGAAATACAAAGAAAAGAGAAATAATGAACTAAGAAGTGTGAATTTAAAGGACCACTGAAGTATAATGTTAACCATATGGCCTTTTGAAGAACTAAACTTAGTGACCAAAATGTTTTTATTTTCAATTAAAAAAATAGCATATATTTTTTAACTATTATGTTAATTTATACTTTCATGGTTACAGCCTTTGAGCCCAATTCAATTGAGCTTTCGCATGTTACTGTAAGTGCGGTTACAAGTTAATTTGCTATTCAATTGTCGTCTTTTTGCGGGCTTCAAATGGGTTATGAGTTATGGCCATGAAATGTTTGTGATGGTTAAACCCGTAACTTACAGCCCCCCGAAGCTTTTGATCTTTCATTTTTGCAAGAGTTACGATCGATAAAATCGTAAATCGTTATTCAATTGATCCAATTCCCCAAGCCCGCAAATGTTTTCACACCCGTAAATGGTAAAAGAAGGAGAAAATCCTACGAGTGCTAAAGAGGACCCGCAAGGGGGTTTTCAGAATTAATTTGTTTGTTTAGTCGTTCAGTCGTGTCTGACTTTTCATTACCCTATGGACAGCAGCATGCAAGGCACATCTTATGTCTGTTTGTGCTAATCCATAATGTTTTCATGACTGGAGATACTGGAGTGGGCTGCCAGTTCCTTCGCCAGTGGACCACGATTTGTCTGACCTCTCTGCTATGACCTGCCAATCATGGGTGACCCTACATGGTATAGTTCAAAGCTTCATTGAAGTACACAAGCCCCTTCACCATGACAAGGTAGTGATCCAGAAGGGGTCAGCATTATTTAGATCTCAGTAAAAGATGTGGAAATAGTTTTTACATTTTTAAAATTGAAGAATTTTTAGCAGTATTATCTTATTTTAAAGATTTTCAGCCTTATTAAATTGTGATTCAGCCAATTGAATAGGGCTCTATGTAAGCACAGAGCATATTTTTTTACAGCAGGTTTTAGTCAGTGAAGACCCTGCTTTTGCATAGAATGTCACTAACTAAACGTTCTGTAAAAAAAAATATGCTCTGTGCTTATATAGAGCCCTATTCAATTGGCCGAATCACAATTTAATAAGGCTGTAAATGTTTAGATTGTTTTTGTCAAGACTGTAGAAACATGGCTGTCTAGCAAATGTGAATGAATGATGTGTTTTGTCTGTCTACTATGTTCACTTACAGGGCCAGTCTAAGAGCTTTTCATGTTAAATCTATATTTTAGTTTACTATTAATTACCATTAAAAATGCATATACAAACAGCAGCAAATTAAAGCTTTAGCAATAAAATGGTTGTTGCTGCTGAAAAGAAGAACAACCATTTTAAACTGAGATAACATTAATTAGACATTAACCTGGAACATCTGTAGGATAAGGAGGCTATAGTAACAATCTCATAATCCCTTACATCTCCAAAGTTGGTATGTTCCAGGTTACCCACTGTGCCTAATTAATGTTATCTCAGCTGAGAAAGGTGGGGAAGGCTACAGCATCAGCCAGTAATGAGGGAAACTGAGGTTTTAAAGTATATTTTCTGGTTAAAACATTGATGCTGTCTGCACAACATAGTTTTAATGCTAATTAATGGTGAATTAAAAAATAGAATTCATACAAAAAGTAAATTTTAAATTTCAACAATAGAAAAATAAAAATAATCTTTATTTGATATTCCCCCCTAAAATACAGCTGCAATTAAAACCAAGGGTTAAATATGCCAGAAATTGGTTGAAATAAAGGTAATTGAAATTGTGCAGCAGTCATTAATTGTATTGCAAGGTATTCATGTCAGAGGGTATATGGGCATTAGTATCATTCATCCACACCAATAGAGAGGTATTGTAGTATATAACAGAAGGAGGATTAATCTGTATGCAGCATTCTGCTAATGGACAGTTAAATAAATGTACATATTAAGAAGACAATAAATGCGACTAGATATAGTCAGTAATCCTTGAGTATGTATACGCAGTAAGGAAAGGCACCTCTCAATCAAAATGCATTTTCAAAAGTACCAATGGTCATTTAATATCCAAATAGCCACTAGAAGGGGTAGAAAGAAACCCTGTGATCTCAATTGATCCTCCTAACTGAGGGACAAACCAAGGTTTGTGCCCCATTTCTAGCTATAGATGTATCTGACAACAAAAGCCTAGGTATGGAATGTGACATACAACATTTCTGATCTGACTGCTGCACGCTAGTGTGCTCTAATGCACTATTGCCCAATTATACCTAGAAATACAAATCTGGCTCCTATTAAAAAATGCATATTAAAAACTACCATGAAAGACCAATATTATGGGATGGCAGTAGCCCCAAAAGCGCATACAAACAATCAAAGGGACCATAGGCCGTTCCAGTTTGTAATCACAATCCCCAAAAAGAGTGATGTGGACTTGGGACAAGAGAATTAAATCCCACGAGCAGCCTAATGGCTTGTTTCATAACTGTTACGTGACATTTTCAAAGGCAGTGAAGTCTTATAGTGCACTTATTTAACTATCCATTAGCAGAATGCTGCATACAGACTGACCCTCCTCCTGTTATATACTATCATACCTTTCTGTGGGTGTGGATGAATAAAGTAGATGGTGGGAGAGGCTCACAAAGAGCGCCAAAAGTGCTCATTGTGGGGCGCACAATACGCGTGAACGAGGCCTGCAATGAGCGCCAAAGGTGCTCATTGCGGGGCTCATCTCAAGCACCATAATGAAGTCAGTGGGAGAGGCTCGCTGAAGGTGCTCATTGCGAGGCCCGCAAGTTAGAGGTGGGAGAGCCTTGCATTGTGTGGCAAACAGCATTTCCAGCCTTCAAATTTTATTGCCGTCATTTTTGACGGGCAAGTCGCTAGTAACTTAAATTAAAGTAAACAATACATGTGTTTGAAAAGGCAACAGGTTCTTGATGTATATCATTATTCATAAAACAAAATACGGCATATAAAATTATTGACAAAATATAGTACAATAGTGCTTGCCCACTTACCATAACCCCTTAGAGGATAAGAGAATACCTTTATAGAACTAGTAGCTAGGGTATAATATACACTTGCCAATCACTCCTGCTACAAGTGCACACAGTATTTCAAGTGTGAGTTCTGCCAAAAAATACACGGGATCTCCATCACCCTCAAGCAATCTAAAGTTTAAAACCTTTAAAACGATTTCTGTAAAATGAAAATAAGTTTGCTTCTCTGGGCTGTCTAGGTCCCTGTGTAACCTCACCAGGTTGTTGCCCTTACATATATTTGTAACATGTCTCTTTCCCTCCTGTGTCTCTTCCCCCCATCTCACTCCCATGCGCCTCTTTCCCCCCTCTCCCTCCCATGTGTCTGTTCTCCCTCCCCTGTTTCTCTTTCCCCCTGTCCCCCCTCCCCCTGTGTCTGTTCCCCTCCCTCGTGTCACTTTTAGAAGGGTTAATAAGGGATAATATACAAGAATATGTCTATTTGAACAGGATTATAAGTAGGAGTCAACATGGATTTATGAGGGATAGGTCATGTCAAACAAATCTAATTAGTTTCTATGAGGAGGTTAGTAGGAACCTGGATCAAGGCAACCCAGTGGATGTAGTCTTTTTGGATTTTGCAAAGGCTTGTGATACAGTGCCACATGGAAGACTACTGTGCAAACTAAAGGATACAGGAATTGCAGTAAATATCTGCTCATGGATTGTGAGCTGGCTAAAAGACAGAAAGCAAAGGTTTGTTGTAAATGGAACATACTCCGATTGGACTAATGTGGTAAGTGGGGTTCCTCAGGGTTCAGTATTAGGTCCTCTCCTTTTTAACATATTTATTAATGACTTAGAGGTGGGACTGGAAAGTAGTGTCTCCATTTTCGCTGATGACACTAAGTTGTGCAAGGTAATAAAATCAGATAATTGAGGAATGGGCATCTAAATGGCAGATGAGATTTAATACGAATAAATGTAAAGTTATGTATCTGGGAAGGAAAAATAGCCATGCAATTTATAATCTTAATGGAGCAAATCTAGGGGCATCAGATATAGAAAGGGATTTGGTAGTGCTTGTGGGCAACCACCTAGGTAACAGTGCTCAAAGCCAAGCAGCAGCTGCAAAGGCAAATAAAATATTGGCATGTATTGAGAAGTATAGAAGCAAGGGAAGCAAATATAATTCTGCAACTATACAAATCTCTAGTACGCCCTCATTTGGAATATGGAGTACAATTTTGGGCACCACTTTAAAAAGGACATGTTAGAGCTGGGAAAGGTACAGAGGAGGGCAACAAAACTAATAAGGGGAATGGAGGGGCTAAGCTATGAAGAAAGACTAACCAAATTAAACTAATTTTCTCTAGAAAAAAGGCGTCTAAAAAGGCATCTATGATTACCTTATATAAATACATCCAGGGTCAGTATAAAGATTTGTCAAGGGAAATTTTTGTGCCAAGAGGTTTTCAACAGACAAGAGGACATCACTTGAGGTTAGAAGTAAAAAGATTCCACCTCTTAAAGAAAGAAAAGGGATCTTCACAGTAAGGGTGGTTAATCTGTGGAATTCTCTACCAGAGGAGTTGTTGACAGCGGATTCGATAGATAACTTTAAAAGGGGACTGGATTTATTTCTAATTAAAAAGGGAATTCAGGGTTATCCTGGATAATTAGAGCGAGAGTATTGATCCAGGGAGAAATGCGATCGCCAGTATCTGGGGTCAGGAAGGAATTCATTTTTTTTTTTCTGTGAGACGATTGGCTAAGTTTCACAAGTTTTTTTTTTCTGTTTGCCTTCCTCTGGATTAATTAAGAATTAAAAAAAAATAAAATTAAAAAAAAATAATTAAATAATTGATTAATAATTAATTAAGAACTAATTAATTAATAACTAGTCCGCATAATACAGATCAGAGGAGATCTTAAAAGGTTGAACTTGATGGACTGAGTCTTTTCTCAACCTTAATTACTAAGGCCCTCATTCAATTGCAATTTGGCCAATTAAATAGGGCACTAAATAAGCACATAACATATTTTTTTAAAGAAGTTTTTAGTTAGTGAACATCTATCCAAAAGCAAGGTTTTCACTAACTAAAAACTTATTTAAAAAAAATATGCTATGTGCTTTTTTAGAGCCCTATTCAATTGGCCAAATCGCAATTGAATGCGGCCCTATGTAACTACTATGTAACTAGTTTACTGCTAGTTCTGTTCAAACATAACACGAAGGACTTAGGCTGCAGGACTCGCAATGAGCACCGTAGGCGCTCATCTCCAGCGGTGCACGCAGGACTTACGACCCGTCCGACTTAGGACCAAAACCTGTACATGCACTTTAACGGCCAAACCACGGAACTCTAAACATCTGAAAATAACAACAAATATGCCTCAAATTAACTTACACACTCACACACTGCACAGTGGGAGAGGCAGGGAGCCTGTGAGTCAGGTTGCAAGTTAATTTAGGCCTTGTTTGCAATTTTTTTACCGATCGAAAAAAAAAGGCTGCCAAAAAAACGCGAAACAACAAAATTGAGGCCGAAGGACACAAAACTAGCCCGAAGGACGTAAAAACGAGCCCTAAGCAGTAACACTTAACGCAAGCCAGTAACACTTAACCCAAGGCAGTAACACAGCCTAAGACAGTAACACTCCAGCGCGACGCCTATAAAGTACACAGGGTGAGTGGGCCTCGCAAGGAGCGCCGAAGGTGATCATTCAAAAGCAGCACAGTTGTGGCTCGCATAGCCTTGCATTGTGTGGCTTACAATTTTACTCACCGTCATTTATTTATTTTTAAACGTTTTTATTAGGTAACCAAATAAACAGGAAATTGACATAAAAGCCAAGTAACAGGTTTGGCATTATTGAAGTACTAACATGATACTTTTCTATGGTACAGTATAATATGTCAAAATAAATATAAACAAAAAGATCTATCCCCACCTGTGGGGAGGTCTAAGTGGAACCAAGTTACCTAAATTTTCCCAATTTTCTAGGGAAAGATATTACCATAAATAAAAAAGATTATAAAAGGCTCAGTGTAACAGACATCTAGAGCCTAAGTAAAAAAAAAAACTATGTTGTACATATATAGTATAACTCTAAGGGAGTTGAAACATTTCAATAAAAAACACTGGTGAATACGCAACAACAAATTTAAATTAAAAAAACATTTTTGTCTCAAAAGTATCCAAGTATAAGTCCTGTAGGTTACCAGCCCGGATCCATCACCCGTCCCGCCGCCTCCAGTCCCTGGTCCGCATCTCCAGTGTAGAGATTAGGAAAAGAAAGCAGAATGTTACATAGTTACATAGTTACTATGGGCCTCATTCTATTAGCGGCCGCAGCTGTTTCGGGGCCGCAAGGACCGGCCGCAAGCTATTCGGCTATTCTATTCCCTTACGGCCGGAGGCTCCGGCAGGCTTGCGGCCGGTGCCTTGCTATCTCTTGCGGCCGCTCGCGCCAGAGGAAAGCCTTTGATCTAAAACGGCCGCAAGAGTTTCGGCCGTAAGACATTCCTATTTGCAATTCAATTGCTCCGGGAAACCTCTCTGCAAGGCTAAAAACGAGCCGCTGCTTACTTGCAGGAAAGAGGTCCCGCTAGCACCAATTAAGCACATAAAATAGCTCAAATAAAGCCATCCTGCACTTTGAGAAGACTATAAAGGGATTTTAGGTGTTAGAAAAAATAGCACATAATTATCCTATACTCAAATCCGTAAACTATTTTATTTTTAATATCCGTAAAATATCCATGTAAAAAGTCCAGAGTGCTTGGAGCACTTCAGACCCGCCCACGCCGCAGCCGGAAAATAAACAGTTAATTTGAACTCGGGTTTGGGCTGATGTGCAAGCTTGAGAGTGGGTTCCTTTTAATCCTCATGTCCCCCAATATGATCCCTAGCATTTACAGAGCTGTACAGTGCAGGCTTGAATTTATTTTTGCGTTTTTAGATTTCACAGCTTACGGCCGGTTTCAAGATATGCGGCCGGCCGTAAGAGGAGATCCTTGCGGGGCCGTATAATAGAATCGCGAGTTAACAGAACCCCCGCAAGGAATCGCAGCCTTACGGCCGATTTACGGCCGGTAATAGAATGAGGCCCATAGTATTTAAGGTTGAAAAAAGACTTTCAGTCCATCAAGTTCAACCTTTTAAGATCTCCTTTGATCTGCAATATGCGGATTAACTATTAATTCATTAGTTGTTAATTAATTATTAATCAATTATTTAATGTTTTTTTTTTGTTTGTTTGTTTTTTATTATTATTAATTAGTCCATAGGAAGGAGAAAAAAAAAAAAAAAAAACAAGCGAGACTTAGCCAATTGTCTAAAGGGGAAATGTAAAAAATTTGGATCATTACTGTCTCTCTAATTATCCATGATAACCCTGAATACCCTTTTTAATTAGAAATAAATCTAGTCCCCTTTTAAAGTTATCTATCGAATCCACTGTCACCACCTCCTCTGGTAGAGAATTCCACAGATTAACCACCCTTACTGTGAAGAACCCTTTTCTTTCTTTGAGGTGGAATCTTTTTACTTCTAACCTCAAATGGATGTCCTCTTGTCAGTTGAAAACCTCTTGGCACAAAAAGCTCCCCTGACAAATCTGTATACTGACCCTGGATGTATTTATATAAGGTAATCATATCTCCTCTTAGACGCCTTTTTTCTAGAGAAAATAAGTTTAATTTGGTTAGTCTTTCTTCATAACTTAGCCCCTCCATTCCCCTTATTAGTTTGGTTGCCCTTCTCTGTACCTTTTCCAGCTCTAAAATGTCCTTTTTATGAAGTGGTGCCCAAAATTGTACTCCATATTCCAAATGAGGCCGTACTAGAGATTTGTATAGTGGCAGAATTATATTTGCTTCCCTGGCTTCTATACCCTTCTTAATACATGCTAATATTTTATTTGCCTTTGCAGCTGCTGCTTGGCTTTGAGCACTGTTACCTAGGTGGTTGTCCACAAGCACTCCCAAATCCCTTTCAATATCTGATACACCTAGATTTGCTCCATTAAGAATATAAATTGCATGGCTATTTTTCCTTCCCAGATGCTTAACCTTACATTTATTCGTATTAAATCTCATCTGCCATTTAGATGCCCATTCCTCAATTTTATGTAAATCCCCTTGGAGGGAAAGCACATCATTTTCTGATTTAATTACCTTGCACAACTTTGTGTCATCAGCGAAAATGGAGACCCCACACTCCAATCCTACCTCTAAGTCATTAATAAATATGTTAAAAAGGAGAGGAGCTAATACTGAACCCTGAGGAACCCCACTTACCACATTAGTCCAATCGGAGTATGTTCCATTTACAACAACCCTTTGCTTCCTGTCTTTTAGCCCAGCTCTCAATCAATGAGCAGATATTTACTGCAATTCCTGTATCCCTTAGTTTGCCCAATAGTCTCCCATGTGGCACTGTATCAAAAGCCTTTGCAAAATCCAAAAAGACTACATCCACTGAGTTGCCTTGATCCAGGTTCCGACTAACCTCCTCATAGAAACTAATTAGATTTGTTTGACATGACCTATCCCTCATAAACCCATGTTGACTCCAACTTATAATCCTGTTCAAATAGACATATTATTGTATATTATCCCTTATTAACCCTTCTAAAAGCTTCCCCACTACAGAAGTGAGACTCACTGGTCTATAATTCCCTGGATTTGCTCTTGCTCCCTTTTTAAATATAGGTATCACATCAGCTTTTCTCCAGTCATCTGGTAGAGACCCTGTGTTGAGTGAATCTTGAAAAATTAAATATAATGGTTTGGCTATTACAGAACCCAGTTCCCTTAGTACCCTTGGATGTATTCCATCAGGACCCGGGGCTTTATTAACATTTATTTTTTCCAACCTCTTTTGGATTACTTCCTGTGTTAACCAATTATTTGGCAAAGGTAGTGTAGCCCCATTATGTTGCAGTGTCCCAACCACTGGTACCTCCCTTGTGTATACCGAAGAAAAGAACCTATTTAGCTCATCTGCCTTTTCTTGGTCACTAATTATCAGACAGCCTGTTTCACATTGTAATGTTCCTATAGCTTCCTTCCTCGCCTTCTTCCCATTAATATACTTAAAAAATATTTTAGGGTTAGTCTTACTTTCTTTTGCAATTAATTTTTCATTTTCTATTTTAGCCAGTCTAATCGCGCTTTTGCAAGCCTTGTTGATTTCCTTGTATTCCCGTAAAGCAGTCTCTATCCCCTCTTGTTTGTATAATTTAAATGCCTGTTTTTTACTCCGTATCTTGATCTTTAAATCATTGTTAAGCCACATGGGTTGTGATTTACTCCTTTTACTTTTATTCCCACACGGTATATGCTGATGTGTATGTATATTTAGTAAGGATTTAAATGTTGTCCATTTATGTTCAGTGTTTTTACCTATCAGTTCTCTGTCCCAGTCTATACTTTGTATTGCTGCCCTTAGACCGTTAAAATCTGCCCTTTTAAAATTAAGAGTTTTTGTTGGCCCCTTAAAATGTTGTTTTTTTTATTCAATCTCAAATTAGACTGTGCTATGATCACTGTTTCCCAAAGGTTGCCCTATTTCAACATTTGATACAATATCAATATTATTTGTAATGAGTAAATCTAAGATAGCTTCATTTCTAGTAGGCTCCTGTATAACCTGGGCCAAATAATGATCCCTGAGTGTACTCAAGAACCTGCTCCCCTTAGCTGAACTGCTGGTCTCATTTATCCAGTTTATTTCAGGGTAATTAAAATCTCCCATTATTAGAACTTGCCCGTGCTTAGCTGCATTTCCAATCTGTAACAATAATTGTATTTCCTCACTTTCAGCTATATTTGGGGGTTTATAGCATACTCCTACTAATATTCTTTTGGAATTTGCTGCTCCGCTATTTAACTCTACCCACAAACATTCAACTTTATCACTAGGTCCACCATAAATATCTTCTCTGACTATAGCCTTAAATTCAGGCTTAACATACAGACAAATCCCTCCTCCTCGTTTACCATTGCCTCTATCTTTCCTAAATAGGTTATAACCATTCAGATTAACAGTCCAGTCATGAGATTCATCCCACCACGTTTCGGTAATGCCTATTAAATCCCATTTTTCATTAATTGCTAATAATTCTAACTCTCCCATTTTTCCTGGCAAGCTTCTGGCATTAGCAAGCATACACCTTATGTTATGAGTCTGTAGTTCTGAAGTGCCTGCCACTGAACTTGAATTACTTAGTACTACCTCCATATTGACTATACTACCCCTCCCCCCATCTCCTCACCTATGAGTTGTTAATTCATCCCTTATACCCTCTACACTTTCTACCCCATTACTTATATCTAGTCCCTCCCCCCCCCACCTTCTAGTTTAAAAACTCCTCCAGCCTTTCTACCATCCTAACCTTAGATAAGAAGGTTTCATGTGATAGGGTAGCTATAAGGAGAATGAATCCAAGGATTCCAGATCTGGAAAAATATATACGGTCCTCCAGTAAATGAGTTAGCTTTTCATTTATAGCAATGTAATTCATCTTACTGATAATGGATTGTAGAGTAAGACTTGGAGATTTCCATTGTCTGGCTATGTGGCTCTTTGTAGCTAGCATTAAGTAGTGGAGGAGTCTATTCTGGTATTTTGATAGTAAAGGTACAGAGTGCCGTAAAAGTCTGCTTTAGCCATGACAGGCGTGCCAAATATGGCTGAGGCTAAATGGAAAACTTTGTTCCAAAGGTGTGTTACCTGAAGACATGCCCACCAAGTGTGGAAAAAGGTTTCAGGGATCTGACAAGCTCTAAAACAGTTAGGATTAGGGGAGTGTTTCCATCTAAATAGTTTATCCAGGGTGATATATATCCTATGAAGAACTTTAATGGAGATCTCCAAAATTTTACTATTGAGAGATCCTCTGGTTAGGTTTCGCCAGGAGTTTTGCCAGGTCTCTGTATCCCATTTGCAATCTAAATCTTCCCATATCTGAATATATTTTTTGGGGGGGAGGTGGCAGAAAGAGAATTGAAAGTATCATATAGAATACCCACAATACCTCTTGCAAGAGGAGCAGACGGGCAAAACCTAGTAAACCAATTTAAGGCATCCTTAGCGTATGTTCTAAAGAGGAGATGAAGTATTTAAATCTGCAAAATTAATAGTGTTCCTGGATAGGGATATTAAATTATTATTTTTATTGAGTGAATGTTAAGGTAGTGTTATATCTATACCAGGAGTTCACTGTCAGGAGATTATGGGATTTCCACCATAATAGAGAGGCTGTAAGGAGAGTATAAGGGAATCGGGGGTTGGGTATTTAGGGGGGAGGATATTTCGGAATCAGCTGAAATTTACGGAGAGCCCATGATTAAATAGATAAGGATTGCTTTATATATGGGCTGTCCAATTTGCCCGAGCATGTCAGTGGGTTCGGAATCCATGGGATGGAATCCCACGTATATGGGGCCATCATAAAGTTCTCAATAAATATCCAGAGAGATTGATGAATAGGGGAATGCGCAATTGGGATAAAAGGCAATTGGGCCGCCTTAAAATATAATTTTAGATAGGGGCAAGAAAGACCTCCTTTTGATTTATGGATAAACATAGTTGATTTAGAGATGCAGTGTGATTTATTCTGCTATATAAATTTAAAAACATTTACGTTGTAATTTATCTAAGTCTGTGTAATTTAGGGCGATCGGTAGGGAGCAAAATAAATACATAAGGCGGGCAAGGAGGTTCATTTTAAAAGAGTGAATACGTCCTAACCAAGCGATAGGGTATTTTGCCCTTGACAATACATTTTGAGTAAATGTTTTATAGTTGGATTTGTGGAGATTTGCAGTGTTACGGGTGAGATTCACACCCAGATACTTAAGGTGATTGGAAGGCCAATTAAAATTAAAGTGTAAGAAAACTAAGTCTGAGGGGGGTAAGGAAATATTTAGGGCTTCTGTTTTATTCATATTATTATGAAGCCCAGAGAATTTGCCAAATGTTCTCAATAAGTGAAAGAGGGCAGGGACTGAGGTGCTGGGATCTGTTAAAGTGCAAAGGACATCATCTGCGAATAAGGCACACTTCAAGTGATGATGGCCTATATTTATGCCTTTGATGTCTATGTTTGATCTAATGGCCTGGGCTAAGGGTTCAACGGCTAGATTAAAGAGCAGAGGGGATAAAGGGCAGCCCTGTCTGGTCCCCCATTGAATAGTAAATGAAGCCATGGTTTCGCCAGGGAGTTTTAAGACTGCTTGAGGGGATTTATAGTAACTATTAATCAAGTTCATGAAACGTCCTGTAAGGCCGAATTTTGTCAATACAGCCCTGAAATAGGGCCATTCTAGAGATTCAAAGGCCTTCTCCATATCTAAGGCTAGAAGGCATAAAGGAGTACAGTGTTTACCCACCCAGTGCATGGTATTCAGAATCTGTCTAATATTATCCCCCGCTTGACTAAAGGGGATGAAACCCACTTGCGCCTTATGGATTAATGAGGGTAGGAAGTCAAAAATTCTATCGGCCATCAGTTTAGCAAGTATTTTGACATCCCCCTTTAGTAACGATATAGGCCTATAGTTCTTAACTTGTAACGGATCACGGTCCTCTTTTGGAAAAAAGACCATGTCCGTCTGGTTCAATTCAGGTGGAATCTTATAACCATCAAAGATTGCATTAAATAAGGTTTGCCTTAAATGGGGAGCAAACATTTCTGCGTATTTATTGTAGTACAGATTAGAGATTCCTTTCGGACCTGAAGCTTTGCCTAATTTCAGCTTTTTAATTGTCTCTAAAACTTCTTCCACAGTAATTGAAGCCTCTACCTGTGAAGGCTTCTGGGGTTGCTTGGGCTTCAGAGCATTCAACCATTGCATAGCTGGACATTGAGAAGGTGGCATATTTGAAGGTTCCGCAGAGCTAGGGTCCGGAGTGTTTGAAGGTTCCCACAATCCAGGATCTGGAGCTAATTGGAGGTGAGCCAGGACAGCCATACATTCTTCCACTGAGAAAGCTGTATAAGCAGATGAGCCCACTTGGAAGGAGAGGCTGAATGGAAATTCCCATCTATATTTAATTTTGTGGTGTATGAGAACTGCAATTGCGGGTTTCATAAGTTTACGCTTCCAGAGCCTAGATGGTGCCAGATCCGCATAAATCTGTAAGGTGGAGCAGTCTGGGCCCACAATGGAGGAGGACTTTCTGGCTTCCTATAGGAGAAGATCTCTAGCATTCTGGCGAAGAAATTGAACCAAAATGTCCTTTCGTTGATCAGAGTTTGGAGGGCCAACCAAGGCTCTATGAGCTCTCTCGATTTCCCAAGTTGATTCTGGGTGCGCTATTAAAATAGACTGAATAGCTGTTTGCAGGAACGGCAGAAGATTAATTACAGCTTTAGGTATGCTGCGGAAACGAACATTAAATCGCCTCGAGTGGTTCTCTAGATCTTCTAGTTTAGCTTCAAGGGTGGAAATTTGCGATGAGTGATGATCAATCACCTGCCTACCGGAAGACTGTGTCTCAATTATTTGATCTGTTTCCAGGTGGTTGGTGCATTGACCCTGGTCCTGGATCTCCTATTATATTTCCCTAACTGCCGTGAAGAGGTGAGCTTGTAAGAGAGCATCTATTTTTGCCACTGTTGCATCTTTCAAGTCCACATGTCGAGGGCAATCAGGAGCATCTTCTGCATCTAAACTATCAAAAGAGGTGGGGTCTGGCTGAGAAGATGGAGCCGGTGGAGAAGCTTGTGATGGAAAGTGATCCTTAATTCCTCTGGATTGTTGATTTTTTTTGTTGGGTTTCCCCATGATGAAGACAGGAAGACAGGATTTTTGACAAACAAAGCTGTGGGAAGAAGATGCGAGAGGGCACTGTTTAGGTTGACAAACAGGAAGCACAGAAATAAGCCTTATTTCTGTTATCAAGTAGGAGTCATATGCAAGAGGCCTCCGTCTTAGTCATATCACACAATTAGGCCAGGTGCTTTCAGGTACAGAGACTAAATTTTCAGCTTTTAGATAAGGATCATATCCAAGAGGCCCCCAATCTGGTCATATAAAGTCATTTTGTCCAGAGCTTTCAGGTACACAAATAGTGCTAATCAGACATTATGATGGGAAGCCCTAGCTGATGATAGAGCATGGGGAACAAATGACCTTGTCCCATGAGGTAGCTGAGAGGAGCAAGTGAGGATAAGGGGTGCAGGAATATTTAGCTGGAAGGCCCTATCACTTTTCCTCTTCTTTTTTTTTTTGTTTAAGTTGGTGATTTCCTGTTGCGCTTTGCCACTTGTAGTGACCTAAGAATTGAGTCTGGTGCATTTTTGTGTTATTTTACCAACTCCGTGAATAATAAAGAGTGTAGGAATTTGGGTTTGCTTCTGGTGGAAGTGATTTTGTAGATCTTATCACTCCCGTCATTTTTAACGGGTAATTTCCTAGTCCTAAATAAGTGTGTGTCAAACTCTAAAGTACTATAGCCACTTTCAGTGGGGAAACACGCGTGTACAATGGTATTCAGACAAATATACTCCATCCTGATGCATAACGAAAGATCCTGACAGTGTCATTCACAGGGACATATACTTCTTAAAACAAGAGTAAGGGCAGCAGGGATATATACAGCCTTATTAAATTGTGATTCAGCAAATTTAAAAGGGCTCTATTCAAGCACATAGCATATTTTTTTACAAAAAGTTTTTAGTTAGTGAATATCTTGCTTTTGGATAGAAGTTCACTAACTAAAAACTTCTGTAAACAAATATGCTGTGTGCTTAAATAAAGCCCTTTTAAATTTGCTGAATCGCAATTTAATATGGCTGATAGCTCTTAAAGCAAGAATAAAGGCAGCTGCAATTAATTAGTTTTAGGTTCCCTAAATAAATAAAAAGGGAGGCCCCTTGCTCAAAATTATCGCCACAACTGACACCACCCTTCAGTGTCTTACCATAACTACTTCAGAAATGCCCCCAAAACACTTAGAATTGTGAAATTCAAACTCTGTCCAAAACTGCTTTAACAAAGAAAAGGAAGCAGGCCTCCTGGTGTCATTCTTACTAACCCAACCAATTATCAAACCCTTAAGTATCTGTCATATAATAAAATACTTTGTTAGATCCTGAAACCAACCAATTTAAACTAAAAGGCCAAGCTGATAACATTCGTTCCACCACAGAAGTGGCAATACCCCTCTTTTGGTAATAAAGAATAAAGTGTACCAATGCATGGACAACAGTGAATAGACCGTTGTTATACCAATTCAAGGTCCACAAAAATAATTGCCTCTCATCTCACACTCTTTCATAAGATTTCCATTTTGCTGGTGCAATAGATGCCCTATTTTTTTTTATGTGCTGTGCTCCCAGTTACCAAAGCTGGACCAGACATGGAATTCCCTTTAGGCTGGCATTGAAAGTGCCGTCCTGAAATAATTGACACTGGGTGCAAGAAAGAGCAGCTGTTATTATGTTACGACTACCCAGTAGATGTTTATCCCTACCAAGAATATTACACTGAAGACACCTCAGAAAGTGCCTCAAAAGCCTGACCACAGGAAAAGAAGAAGCATTCAAATTTTCATGACCAACACTACACCCAGATTCTTGAAGAGAAATAACACGTTCTGATCTCAAAGTCTGTCCCCTTATATAAATAAAGAAACCACAATGTTCTAGAAACTTTAAATTGTAACTAATACTCTGGAGAACTGGAGAATCAGTCCAGCAGCCAAATCACTGACTCCTGAAGTAAGCCCCCAAACCCGAATTGCTGCACCCAAGAAAAGCTTGAGGCTGAGGGAAGAATGGCAAATCTCTAGGTCCTACTTCACCTTTGCTGAGTTCAGCATAAAGTGATGTGGCTGTTTGATGCCCACCGCTGACAAATATACAGTATAGCCCTATTTAATTCCCTCAACGATGAAAACCGTAGCCTGCATTTCTGTGTTATATAGATCCTGGCAATCAATATGTTAATACATATAATGGAACTCGCATGGACTAGAATATCATATTTACAGTTTTATCAATATTGCATTATTTCTGGAATGTGGGTCTGATTGATAACTCGTAATTGAAGCCCATAAGACTTTGAAAGCCAAACTCCATTTTTCAGTGACGTAGTGATGCCGATCTCTGTTGCTATTGGCTCCATCTAAACTCGTAACTACAAGTTTGCCTAATTAATCATGTTCACGGGCGCGCATCCAACGTTCGACAAATGGTTTACGGATTTGCGTCTCAAGCCCATAACTCGCGGCATGGTCTAATTTAATAGCTCTGTAACACGGGCGAATTTCAAGCCTGCAGCCCTTGCGGGCTTGCCGACGACGTTATGGGCTTCGAATTTAATAGGGCTGATAGTCTTCTAGAAAACATCCTGCCAATATAAGTTTGTCATCTGGCCAGCAACATTCAAACTTTATGTATCAGTCATATAAACTTAATAAAATATATGGGCCTTCGAATTTACTGGTATCCAACGAAAATTCTAAATCACTTGATGTATCCGGAAAGGAGCGAAGGAAAAGTGAAAAGTCATTGAGGTAATAAATTATGTTTTAAGACCAGATTTATACTCAACAAAACATTGAACAAAGAAGCTAAGGCTCAAGAAATTCAAAAGATAACTTTAAAAGGGGACTGGATTTATTTCTAATTAAAAAGGGAATTCAGGGTTATCATGGATAATTAGAGAGACAGTATTGATCCAGGAAGAAATCCGATCACCAGTATCTGAGGGCAGGAAGGAATTTTTTTTTCTTTGAGACTATTGGCTAAGTCTCACTTGGGATTTTTTTCTGTTTGCCTTCCTCTGGATTAATTCATAATTAAAAATAAATAAATAATTGATTATTAATTAATTAACAACTAATTAATTAATATTTAATCCACATATTGCAGATCAGAGGAGATCTTAAAAGGTTAAACTTGATGGACTGAAAGTCTTTTTTCAACCTTAATTCCTATGTAACTATGTAAGTAATTTCCCTTGTTACTGGTTGTAACTGTTGTTTCCTACTTTGAAATCTGAATTTATCAATTACCATATCCTTAAACTGGTAATTATTTAGTACTAGTTACTCATTAAATAGTTTAAGAATCTGATCCATGAAATAAAGGACCACTGTAACCAAAATGTACATTAGCCCTCTTAGAAGAATTACATTTGAACATGTTTTTACAAATTAAGAAAATATACAACATCTATTTTATTACTATGATATCCAATTATGCTACCACATTAGCATCCAGTGAATTTATACATCTACTCAATGTGAATGTGGCAGTAACAACTGTCAGTGCATTCATTTGTTTTTATGGAAGACTCATTTGTTTACAATTAGATGCCCTGTTGAAACAGAAGCTGTAAGAAGCAGGCTCAGTGAAGAAAATTTAAACCTGCAGTAAATAAGTATTGCATATAAAAAAGTAAGAAATGTAAAGGCTGTTTTATTT
This sequence comes from Discoglossus pictus, assembly GCA_027410445.1. Taxonomy (NCBI): domain Eukaryota; kingdom Metazoa; phylum Chordata; class Amphibia; order Anura; family Alytidae; genus Discoglossus; species Discoglossus pictus. Next base: position 427,094,288 of record CM050164.1, read on the forward strand.
TCTTTCTAACAATATTTTGTCCATTAGAAAATGTAGTTATTCAAAATAACATGGCCATAGTGGTCTTGTAATTATAAAAGATAAGCATTTTAAAAATTACCAATTACACCATTCATTTCTACAGTAACCGCATACACCAAGGAGTGAGTTTGATCATTAACTACCAGGGGAAAGAAAGAGATCTGGAAGAGAATGCAAAGATTACAGGAACATGGTTTAATTATATTTTCTGAATCATTATTTTCATTAAATGTATCAATTTATTAAAATTAAGAAATATGTATTGAATTCAGATTAAAATGTGTTTCTGTGTCCTTTTAACAGTATATAGTTGCATATGTTGTCTAATTTGATCAAAACACTAATTGTGTCATTATTATTCAGTATCCATTGATTCCTTTACGTTTCATGCTTTAGTTCATGCAAAGCATTGTACAATCAGGTAGTATCATCCAAACCCTTTGGCACTAATACCTCTCCTTGTATTGACTTTGTACGGATTTTGAACCTGACGCAATGTTTTTATTTGCCTATTCAAGTTTAATTGTGTAAGATCTGAGTTTTTTCAATAATTTGTGCTAATGAAAGAATTTGAAATAAACACGAACCCAAATCAAGCCAGTTTATTTTTAGTGCAGTTATATTTTTTGGGTGGTTTTCCTAAAGATCACTGTGCTCTAAATATTTTCAAGGTCTATTTTCACTTATGCCAATTAAAATATTGAGCACATGGTGTTTTGTACATAATTTATTTAGCACATGGCACAGATTGGGCAAGTTTTAGATGTATGTGAATCTTTCCCTCCAAATCCTACTCTGGATTTTGAGTTTCTCTTTGAATAGGGCCTGTGTGTAAATGCTTTTAAAAATCTACATGCAATGCCATATTGCTGCATTAACATTATCTCATGGGATTTAGAAACAAAGAGGCTAAGCTCAACACATATGGGCCCAATCAACTGGCTCAATTTCCTGCTTTTTTATTTTTAATTCTTATCACATCACATAAAGGCATAATGTATCCTTGCTAAGTTTAAGTAAATTCGATAATTTGTATTTTGTGAGCTAAAGGTAACCAATTGTAAAGTTCTGTAAGGCTCCACCAAATAGAACAGGCCATCTCACAAAATGGCGGACCATTCTTCTCTGTACAAGAAAAAAAACAATCTCCAGACTTAAGTTTCAGATTCTCTGTTTTCATCAATGAAGTGCCACTGATTTTTCCTTTCCTTGGTATAGTGAGCAAGGTTTCCACAGCAAGATTACCCTAACCTGTATACCTATATAGTAAAAAATTAAATACTTTATGTTTGTAGTATCTATGTCTCTGTTTGAGCTGTGATTTGACAAAATGAACCTGCGTTTGAGTAAAACCTAATACTAAATTTGATTTCACTGGTAGTGGAATTATTGGCATATAATATGTAATTTATAAGTTATGTGAATACTTCAAAATTCCCTCAACTCTTTAATGTTTTAGCTGGGGGTGTTATATCTCCAATAGGAAACTTATATAATTACACAAGATATTCCACTATTACAGACTGATGAAGTGATACATTATTTATAAATATCCGCTGGGAAAAAGGAAGAGACTTTGTATTTACAAAAGGAAATGGGAATGCACCACTTGGGCAGTAACTCTGAGAATGTTTTAGTTGAAGGTGTTATAACTTTAATAGGAAACATATAATGATACAAGAGATTTCACCATTATAAACTGATGAAGTGAAAAAATTATTTATAGATATCCTTAAAAAGAAAAAGGAAGAGGTTTGTATTATATAAGGAAATTGGAAAGTACCACTTGGGCATTAATGCTGAGAGCTTGTTTTCCTAGTAATTAGCACTTGTAAGAAATGTTTGTATTTGCTATAACAGTAGCATCCTGATTACAAAATCTTCAGGAAATAAACTGGGCTATGTCGCTAAGGTGAGAGGGTATCTGCAAAGAGTAACACACCCCAACTCATGTATCATTTGATGAAGCTTATTGCCTAACTTTGATGAGCTCCCTACAAGTCAAAAGAGAGACACATTTAAAAAAATAGGTTGGTAAATTTAGTCCTTTATGACACATGAAAAGTCAGTGACTGCAAATGTTACATATTATGAGCCCGATTCAATTGAGCAATTGTAAGTTACTGGAGCCCGTAAACTAATTTGCTATTCAATTGTGGGAGTTTTTGCGAGCCAAAAAAGACTTATGTGTTACGGGCTTGGAAAGCTTGCATTGTTAAACCCGGAACTTACAGCCTCCCAAAGCTTTTGATCTTTCCCGTCCGCAAGAGTTACAGTCACTAAAATCGCTATTCAATTGCTACAATTCCCCAAGCCCGCAAATGTTGTCACACCCGTAAATGGCAAATGTAGGAGAATATCCTACGGGTACCAGATAGGACTCGCAAGGGGGTTTAACCCCTGTCCATAGCACTGTAAATGCAAATAAAAAAATCAATACTGCACTGTAAAAGACGGGGAAAGCAATGAAAGAATATAATTAATTGCACAACAGTCTCAAGTTCGCAAACCTGCAATAAAAACAATTTTTTTTATGTTTAATTTCATATATATCGATCTCGGGAATCAATGAGTTAATACATATCAGGCCACCCACATTGACTAGAACAGTATTGGCATTCATTTTTATTATTTTGTATTTTGGTTTTGTGAGTCTGATCGCATATCAGACCCCCAAACGCTAATTAACTGACATAATGAGGATGACTGTCTCATTTTCTATTGGCTGTTTCTAAATGGGTAGTTACGGCTTTGCTTAATTGATCATATTCCCGCCCTGAAATGCTACATACGAGTTAGTTTACGGTTTACGTCTTTCGGCCCCTAACTTGCGGGCTTGTTCAATTGAATAGCACTGGAATTGTAGCAGAGTTCAAGCCCGCAGCAAGCCCGCAGAAATACGACCTGTAGATCACAAGATGCGGGCTTCAAATTTAATCGGGCTCTATGTTAGCACTGTTATAAATAAAAAATTTAAATAATGGAAATGTTAGCAATTAAGTATAATGTGTTAAAAAGAAACAATATTGATTATTTAGAACCTGGTGCAGCTTATTTCAGATGTATCTCCAAATACCTCCATTTGATGCACATACATCTGAAAGTTTTGTGGGTACTGGTATATATATACCATATGCTTTAAGAAGAAAAATAGGAAAAATTATCAGAACTTGTGTATTTACCTCACCTGATGTTACCTATGTGTTTTGAGTAAAAAAGATTCCATGATTACTCACTAAATTTACAGCTCTATTTTTTTTTGTATATTTTATGGGAATACTGTGTTTCTACAATGTACCATTTACAAAGAAATCTGATTCACAGAAATGTAATCAATTTGATAAATTTATAAGCATGACCGTGATGTACTTTGTGTTCAAATGAAAGCTGTTATAGAACAAATAATACACCTTGTTCAGCCACATTAAACTAGAGCTGCCAACAGATTAAGTTCACTGGATCAGATCTACAACGTTCCCAAAATTCGGATTTACAGTAACGAAAAATGACTATTATTATATACTAGCGAATTGCCCGTCAAAAAATGACGGCAATGAAATTGTAAGTGAGCTAATGTTGTTTGGTGTATATAATGTGGCTAATTTAGCGTCCTTCGTTTTCTATGTTGTTCTCTTGTTTTCGTTTTGTTCAGCTGCCATTTTTTCTCTCGCTTAGGTGATTTTCGGCTTTTTAAACTCTGTTTTTTGGACTTAAATCGACGTGTAACTTCACTTTTCGAGGTGATGGATGCCCCCCCTTGCTGTAAGTAAGCTTTTTATGTGTTTGTTGTGCTAATTTTTTGTGTTTCTCATGTCTTCATGTGCGCCGTTTTCGGTCGGTTTTTGCATGTTTGGAATCGGTTGTCTCGCGTCTTGTATTTTTTGCGAGGGCTGTAGTTGATGCCATGGAGCGTGGAAGGCTTGCGGGGTTTGCGAGGGCCTTCGGCACTCCTTGCCAGCAACTGCGGCCCTCGCTTCGCGAGGGGCCGCAGGTTCGCTGCACGAGCCCGTAAGCGTGAGCAACGGCTCGCATGCTCACAACTATATATGTGATTACGAGATTACTTTATGTCGAATTATTGGCTGCAGCGGAAGCTTTGTTTACTAAGTAATTTAGAAGGAAACCAGCAAATTGGACACAGACTTGTTTTTCTTTTCTTTTCTGCAAAATAACTAGGTATTATTTAGTTTGCATTAAATGTTGTCACACCTTTGTAAAGGATAGTTAAATATATAATGAAATTATGGAAATAAAACAAGGAAACATTATGATTGTGTAACTGTTTTTTTTATTGTGTTTTACGCGTTTAGTTTTCCTTTACACAGTGCTGCCATTTACAGTATATTATTGAGTACTTAGGTTGATAATAAAAAACAGGTAAATTATCAAAGTGATGTAATAAGGAAAGGGAATTGCATCCAAAGGAAGAATCAGACATGTTAAACTTCCCCTTTACATCTTCTTATTGTTGATGTAATTAAAAGAAGAATAACAGGATCTGCCAGATAGTAATTTGCATTTGGTGAGTGTGATTCAACTTGGGTGTTCAGTGATCGTGCTCATTGCAAAATGCTTATTACGTACAGCAGGAAAATAGAAAAGCACTCATCCGGTGTGGATACTACAGAACTCAAATTATTCTAAATGTAATTTCCTCCATTAAGCTATTAAGAAATTATAGGTAAATTTACTATTATAAGCATACACCCATGTTAGATAATTAGGAATGAAATTGAAACAACCTAATCGTTTTGGTTTGCAAGTTTTATTCTTTACTGAAAAATATAACGTTTGACAGACTAGATTATCCAGAAAAAAATCTGTGCTGTTCGGCACCACTCACTTTGCTAAAATTCAGCATTCTTCAGCACTCTGGATAGTTTTGCTCTCCATATTAGCAAAAATCCATAATTTTAGGGTACCATGTGTAACCACAATCAATGAAGAAACAACAGCATGTGTACATATCTTACTGAAAAGTCACAGAATCTTTTTTATCATTATTTGTGTACTGGCAGAAATTATACATTGTGTAATTTTTTATATAGTGGTTGATTAAAAGAAAATGTATTTATAATTTGAAATGTTGATATTCTAGTGCAAAGCTATACAAAGGGTCATAATTGTAGTCTAGTAATTAACTGGCATTTGCACTGTACTTCATTCAATATATATATATATCTCACATATTATAATTGTTAAATTGCGATTCGTCTACACGCTTTTGCGACAAATCGCAGTTTGACAACAATCCGATCGCAAAGCTGATTGGGGAGCGCATGCACATTGCTCAGCATTACCCTCGCATGCGAAAATCGGGGCGTTACCCAGAGGAGGGAGAGGGGGGGAGAGACACAGGGGAGAAGGAAAGAGACACAGGGGAGGGAGAGGTGGGGGAAGAGACACAGGAGGGAAAGAGACACAGGGGAGGGAGAGGGGGAAGAGACACAGGAGGGAAAGAGACACAGGGGAGGGAGAGAGGGGGAAAGAGACACAGGAGGAAAGAGACACAGGGGAGGTGGAAAGAGACACAGGGGGGAAGGAGATACAGGGGAGGGGGAAAGAGATACAGGGGAGGGAGAGGAGGGGAAAGAGACACAGGAGGAAAGAGACACAGGGGAGGTGGAAAGAGACACAGGGGAGGGAGAGGTGGGGCAGAGACACAGGAGGGAAATAGACACAGTGGAGAGAGAGGAGCGGGAGAGACAGGGGAATAAGGTGAGGGGGAAGAGACACAGGGGAGGGAGAGGTGGGGAAGAGACACAGGAGGGGAATAGACACAGTGGAGAGAGAGGAGGGGGAGAGACAGGGGAATGAGGTGAGGGGGAAGAGACACAGGGAAAGATACACAGGGGAGGGAAATGGGGGAGGAAGAGACACAAGGGAGGGGGAAACAGACACAGGGGGTGGGGGACAGGGGGAAAGAGACACAGGGGAGGGGGGAAGAGACACAGTGAGCCTGTGAGTAAAGTTGCAAGTTAATTTGAGCCATATTTAGTTTTATCACAAACAAAATCGCCTAAACGAGAAAAAAAATGGCAGCTGAAAAAACGTAAACATGACGAAAACAAGGCCGAAGGACGTAAAACGAGGATGAAGGACGGAAAAATTAGCTCAAAGAAGTAACACTTAATGCAAAACGATAACACTTAATCCAACGCACTAACATTTAACTGAAGGCAGTAAGACTTAACCCAAGGCAGTAACACTTAGCCAAGGCACTAACTTTTAACCCAAGGTAGTACATGGGGGAAGAGGCTTGCACTGTGTGTGTGTGTATATATATGATAATATATGTGCAGAAAATAAATAGTACATTTGTGTACACATTTGAATGTCTGAAAAACTTGTTTCATGTCCAGAATTCTGACTGCATTCTGGTAACCTTGGCAGGGACATGCAAATGTGCCCACAAAGGCTTGCAATCCATAACCATATCAAACATGGCTTCCCTTAAGCATCTGCCGGCTGTATCAAACAGCTTTGAGCAAAGCTAGGTTAGGATTATACACAAGCCAGGAATCCCACCCACATACAGCTGTTTGAAGGTTACTGCCTCTCATTAGCGTGGGGCTGTTCCTTAGCTTGTGTAGTGGATATTTTGAGGAGGTAGTTCACCACAAAAATAATTTAATATATGGTGGGCAAAATAGCGATAGAAGCCCTCCACTGTACAGTAGTACAGAAAATAAATAGTACATCTGTGTTCACATTTGAATGTCTAAAACAAGTGAAAAAAAACTTGTTTCATGCCCAGAATTCTGAGAAATAAAGTTATTAGTTATTACACATATATATATATATATATATATATATATATATATATATATAAGTACATACAAATATATTCTGGCTGTTGTTTTTTATTTAAACACAGTATGCTGGGAAAAGGCTAATGTTTGCTATTTCCTCTTGTCGCATTCTTTTGTGTGAAATCACTATGGGGCCAATTAATTAAAAACCTGCTATCTGCATTTCCAGGTGTGCAGGGCTTGTTGTGGTTCTAACTGTGAAATAATCTCACACAGCAACAAATTATCAGGCTTGCCTTTAATTGTGAGTTTGTAAATCAACCAGAAAGTTACAGCACTTAGCTAAATACTGCCATTCACTAGAGCGCAAAAAGCAGAACAATAGGTAAAAACAAGAATTACCTATACCTGCACTTTACATAAAAAGACAGTCTTTTTTGTGCTTTTTCATGTGAACTTTTAGTTATTGGATCATATCCAGCTGAAATTTAGACAAGACATAAGCCATAAAATGATTTTACCATAAATATCTACATTGGTAATGAGATCCAGAACTGTATTATTTATTCAGATTAACGGGAAGCAGCAGTGTTTCCTAAAATGGTGTAATTTAAAACTATAGGTAATAAAAGATATATTAGCAAATGAATATTATTAAAAAAATGTAATAGAGTACAGAAAAATATACTGAAGTTTGATTTGTTTACCTGTCAGTCAGCCTTTCAGATCCACCCACTAAGTATATTCGATTTATTCCAGTGGGCCTGGCACTAATGTTGCTAGTTTGTGTTGTCAGTCCAAAGACACATGGGTACTGGCATGACTAGTGAAAAGAGGGCAATGGGGCCTCCCTGCATAATATAAATATTTGGTAAGTGTGGGTCTGTAAAAAAAAAAAAAATATGACTAAAATAAAGTTTATACACTGCTACGCTCTTCTAATAAATAAAGAGTCCCCCTTTACCCCACATGCTGCCCGTAGCACCAGGCCCCTACCCTGTAGCAGACACAGATCATTTGTACCTACAGTAGCTAGACCCCTGCCACAGGGAGTAACAAGGCTGAAAATGTCAATTACTCACTGAGATCTGCACTCTCTATACTTCTCAGTATCATATGGCTTTAGAATGAAAACAGTACAGGAGATAATTAACAATTGGTGGTAACAATCACCCATAGGGATGAGATCACAGACTTGCTTGTGTTGTGTCATTTATATGATAAGATTTTCTTTTTAACATTGTTAATTTATTCAGTAATGGCTTATTGTTCTGTATAAGTGTGATTATGTTGCTAATTAAAATTCTAATTAGGATAACACAGCTGTTTTAAGATAATGGCAACTCATACCTATCAGATATAAGGCCCAAGACCTCAACCTAAATAATACTTTGACCTAATACATTTCCTTGTAGGCCATAAAGTAATATCACTACAATAAATACCTTTGATTGAAGAGATATCTTTTACAAGTATTTTTTAGATATTCTCTAGATATGGTTATTTTTGGTGGAAAACAGATACTGCTATACTTAGTACATGTGACCTACATGCTTTTTCTCTAAGATATTATTTAATATAAGTATATGCACTGCATATCTCGACATACAAATAAATGTACATCCATTAGGTATGCAGTAAAATAACTTTGCATGAAAATCTTTAACCAGACTTGGTATACATGTGCTGGCATGGTGAAATATACAATTTTATAAAAAAATTGCTGCTCTTTTTTTATACCACAAAATCACTACGTCCAAATATCTCTCATTCACCTCAATTGTTCGTGGTAAGTGTCATAAATGCTGCATTAAACCCTATTTACAACAAACAAATACACTAGTCTAGGCTAAGACACATGAGTATATTGACACATGTAAATACATTCAGTTTGACTTTCTTTTAATTCATCCACAATGGTATATTACTTAAATGGACACTAAAGTCTATAGTGGTAGTATGCACTTCTGAAAAACTAGAACTGGTAATGGGCATAATCTTTTTAGAAAGTAAAAAAAAAATGATTTCTTAACTGCAGAAAATTCAATATCATTTGTTTGTTTATTGGCCTGCCTGTCCGTAGACGATTAGTCTGAACTAGTATGAAAGCAAAATTGTGCTGCACTGTACAAGACAAAAAAAACATACAGGATTATATAGCATTGATATGATTGTTAATTCTGAACCAGGTAAATATAATCTTTCTCTGTACAAACAATATTGGTGCTTTCTAACATCTTTCTACATAAGCAGGTCCTTTAATTCCAGTTTGCTTGAGGCAATACTTTATGGACCATCATATGTATTCATTTGCATTATTTAATGTATCTCTAGATATAGCATGTACTAAACCTGACAATTGCAACAGGTGGCTGCATTCCATAGTGGTAGCAAGATCACCTATTGTAAAACAAAATCTTTAAACCACTACTACTGTAGTCATATGTATAAATGTACTGGTTTGAAGAACTGTGCTTCAACATAGGGAAAATGTTTTTAAATAATAACAAATATATAACCAATCAATTTTGTTAAGTTTTATATGCATTTATGTTGCATTAGAAGCTGCTTAGTTTACTTCCATTGCAGAGGATCCTTCAATATGGACAATGGAAATGGGTCATTTAAAGTTGCCAGTGCTTTTATTATGACTAATGTAAAGCTTATTGGGTTTCCCGGTGGTCCGGTGATTAGGATTTAGTGCTTTCAGCTCTGTGACCTGGGTTCGATTGCAGTCAGGGAACCAAGAGGTCACACCACTATGAAGCCATGCAGGGTTGGGCCTGGTCAGCACTTGGATGGGAGACCACCTAGTACTGACCAGGCCCAACTGGAGAAGGAACTGGCAACCCACTACAATATTTCTGCCATGAATACCAATTGAATCAGCGTGGTGTGTTACGGTCCATGTGGTTATCGAAAGTGGGAAATGACTGAGCGATGCAAACACAAAGCTTATTAGCTTCCAAGGACACACCATCCTGAGACTGAGCAAGCAACCCTGTAAAGAAAATGGAAGCCTGCAGTAAAGAATAATTGCATATAAAAGTAAAATTGATACTTTTTTTTCTAGAAACACTTTGGCCCTCATTCAATTGCAATTTGGACAATTGAATAAGGCTCTAAATAAGCACTTAACATTTTTTTTTGAAAGAAGTTTTTAGTTAGTAAGCATCTATCCAAAAGCAAGGTTTTCACTAACTAATAACTTCTTTAAAAATATATATGCTATGTGCTTATTTAGAGCCCTATTCAATTGGCCAAATTGCAATTGAATGAGGCCCTTTGTCCATTAACAAGTTTGGTTATTCAAAAAAAACTATATAGGAACATACTGACCATAGTGTCCTTTAAAGGGACAGTGCAGTATATTTCTAATAAACTCTTGAAAAACTAAATGTGCTAATGGGCAATTTTTTATTATAAAGGTAAAAAATAAATGCCATCTTTATTTATTAACTATTAGATGAATTCGCATGATGCATTTGGGCTGCCATGGTGTTCCTTGCTTAGATACTTTATCACAAGACCAAGGCCTTGTAGATATACATTTAAACAAAAGCAGCTGAATCCTACTCAACATTTCAGATGTGTCCTAACTTGTAGAAGGAGATAAACAGAAACATAAATGGAAGTTCCCTATACAGCGTAATTGCATATAATATTTAGTGCTGTAATTACTTGTAACCATTTTTATACAAGTTTAGCTAGTATTTATAATAATTTAACATAGTGTTGTGGGAAACTTGTGCTTTACTGCTTTTTACTGCAGTGCCACTATGCCAAAATGCAAATTTTGATAGATGTTAGTTTATTTTAGGTACTTTTATTTTAGGTACTTTTCTCAAGTACACATCCATAAAGTATAATTATTTATTACACCAGTAGATACAAAATAAGCATGTTTTTACTGTCAAAGTTAAAGAAAGTACTGGAAACCCCTGTAATTACACTGGTATAAATGGCACTTGAATAGTGAGTGTTACAGTCTGTTACTTTTCACAGTAATTGTTTCTTTCTTAGCAGTTTGTGAATTGGTTTGAGAATGAATATGATGAACGGCTTCATGGTGGGGTATTACAAGATCTCACCAACATCGAATAAATAAATTGTAGTGATTGGTCGGTGAAACTCCTTTTGCTCTCACTTTACCAGCCATATCATTCCCATGCTTTGTTTCAGGGTTGATGTTCTAATTAGAATGTGTTTATTGGAATAGAACGTTAGAGCTTCACAAACACATCCAGATCCAGACCAGTCCTGACCAGTCTTTTGTGTTTACTTCTATTGTCTTTCAGTGATGCTGTGTCAATACGCATTGCAAGGAATTATCAATACCCTGTTAATCAGTTTAACCTGCCTTGTGTAATGAGCCACATGTCACTCGTATATTGTCACAGACCTTCTATCAATATACTCACAAACTCAGAGTCAACACAGAGTAAGTGGTCTTTTTTTTAGGAATTTCCTGGCAGCAGAAAAGTAATCCAAATCACATGTTGCTTGATAACAAACCAGTGTCCTCCAAAGGATATTCTCTTTCTTTTACATTGCGATGAATAGACGTATCATCGGCAGTGTGATCAAGTCCAGTAACCATTTTCGTACAGTAAGAACAAAGTGAACAATGGAAATGTCCCAAAATTGAAATTTTAGATGTCTTTATGACACCATTAAAGGGACATTGCAAACCCCACAGTACATGTAGAGCACACATAAATATGATTGCAATCTGTTGTGTTGTTACTAAAGTACAGGGGATGATTTATTTAATTGAGCTTGAAAATTAACAGCCTTATTAAATTGCCATTCGGCAAATTTAAAAGGGCTCTATATAAGCACAGAGCATATTTTTTTTACAGAAGTTTTTAGTTAGTGAACTTCTATCTAAAAGCAAGGTCTTCACTAACTAAAAACTTCTGTAAAAAAAATATGCTCTGTGCTTAAATAGAGCCCTATTAAATTTGCCGAATCGCAATTTAATAAGGTTGTAAATATTAAGTTACTGAGAATGATCTCTCTTCTCTGCTACTAACTCTTTCTGTGGCGATTAATTAATTCATAGTGTGGGTTATGGGAAACAGACGGCCGGCATCGGGAACCCCCTGCGGCCACCGGAGCAGCAGAGAGGACCCTTTTGTTTAAATGCATATAGTCAGAGGATTATTAGTTTTAAAGTATCTACCATTATTTATATTTATACTAGCGACTTGCCCGTCAAAAATGATGGCATGAAAATTTGAAGCACCTTTCCCCCCTCTACTTTACATGCCTCTCCCCCCTCTATTCTTTCCATCTCTGTGTTTCTTTCCCCCACTCCCTCCCCTGTGTCTCTGTCTCCCCTCTCCCTCCCCTGTGTCTCTTTTCCCCACTCCCTACCCAGTGTTACTGTCCCCCCTCTCCCTCCCCTGTGTCTCTTTCCCCCAACTCCCTCCCCAGTGTCTCTGTCCCCCCCCTTTCTCACCTCTGTGTCCACTTGCGATGGGTAAGAGTTACGGGCTTGCAATGAAAAATGGTGTCAGTTTCCATCGAGTTGCGGGCTTGAAAAAAAAATTATGGGCATTTTATTTTTCAAGCCCGCAACTCGATGGAAACCGACGCCATTTTTTTTCAAGGTCATAACTCTTTTTTCCGCCTCTACCACCCTTTACCCTGGTATCCTACCGTCCCCTTATTCCCAATATTAACCCCTTCCTCCCCCTTTGCCCTGTGGCCGTAAGTAGGCCCTCACAATGAGCGCTTAAAATCTTTATTAACGACCAATAACAATTTTATTTATTTTTATGTTCATATATTTTTCATTTATGTAAGCTCTTGGACCTTTAATGTGTCCCTTTAAGGGGAAAGAAGAATGATGACTCACACTGCTGTGATGTCTCCACAACTGAGTCAGCTATATATGTAGAAATTATGTGTTAGTGAGGCATTTATTCTGAACAGATTATGTGAAGGTAACTTTAAATGAATTGTATTCCTGCGTTTCACAATAACCCCTATTATTCACAGCAGCATTAATGATTTCACAATCTATTTAAGGAAATGGAACTATGAACTAACAATAACAATCTTAATCATAAAAAATATTAAGAATGCTGTTTTTAGTATTTAGTGTGGCGCACGTCCTTAATTTTGATTTTACAATGTATATAGAGACACTTTAAGATGTACAAATGCCTGATCCAATTTCATCAAAGCAACCACATTACTTATCCAGCACATCATATCAGCTACAGCATGTCTAATCAGTATTTCATTAAATAATCCTATTACCGTATATACTTGAGTAAAAACCGACCCGAGTATAAGCCGAGGCACCTATTTTACCACAAAATACTGGGTAAAATGAGTGACTCGAGTATAAGCCGAGGGTGGGAAATCTGCTGCCCCCTGTGTCCCCCCTCTCTCTCCCGTGTCTCTTCTCCTCTCTCCCTTCCCTGTGTCTCTTCCCCCCTCCCTTATCACCCTCCTCAACCCCCCTCCTCATTCTCAACCTCCCTCCTCAACCCCACTCCTCATCCTCAACCTCCCTCCTCATCCTCAACCTCCTCCCTCATCCTCTACCCCTCATCCTCAACTCCCCCATCCTCAACATCTCCTCAACCTCAACCCCCTCCATAACCTCACCCTCCTTCCTCATCCTCAACATCCCTCCTTATTCTCAACCTCCCTCCTCATCCTCAACCCCCTCCTCAGCCTCCCTCCTCATCCTCAACCCCCCTCCTCATCCTCAACCTCCCTCCTCATCCTCAACCCCCTCCTCATCCTCCCTCCTCAACCCCCCCTCAAGCTCACTCCTCAACCCCCCCATGCTCATCCTCCCCCCTCAACCCCCCATCCTCCCCCCTCAACCCCCCATCCTCCCCCCTCAACCCCCCATCCTCATCCTCAACCCCCCATCCTCAACCCCCCTCCTCAACATCAACCCCCTCCTCGACCCCCATCCTCAACCCCCCAATCCTCATCCTCACCCCCCATCCTCATCCCCCTCCTCACCCCCCCCTCAACCTCAACCCCCCTCCTCAACCTCAACCTCCCTCCTACTCATCAACCCCCTCCTCACCCCCCTTCCTCATCAACCCCCTCCTCAACCCCCCATCCTCAACCCCAATCCTCATCCTCAACCCCCCCTCCTCATCCCCCTCCTCACCCCAGTGGCGTAGCGAAGGGGGGGCGAGGGGGGTGGACCGCCCCGGGTGACAGCATATGGAGGGTGACACTATGTCACCTCCAACAAAATTTTTCAGCCAGGCTAAGGTGCGAAAATAGCTTGTCTCCTTTCCCCCCTCCTCTCCCTCCCCTGTGTCTTGTACCTGGATGCAACCCTGCCAGCAGTGCCGCACTCACCCTCTCTGTGGCTCCCATCCTCAGGCCGGAACTACTTTCTGGATCAAGCCTTGCATTGCGCAAGCACATCCCGCCTGCGCAATTCGCGGCTTGATCCAGGAAGTAGTTCTGGCTGGAGGACGGTCGGCGCAGAGGAAAAGACGTGAGTGCGGCGCTGCTGGCAGGATTGGAACCAGGTAGTGGGGCAGGGGGAGCATCAGTGGGGCAGGGGGAGCATCAGTGGGGCAGGGGGAGCAGTGTGGGCCTCTGAAAGGAGGAGGAAGGGGACAGACATGGGAGGCATTGAAGCCTCTCCCATAAGCCTTGCGATGAGCGACTGCGGCACACATTGCAGTCTAAGTGCCACTAGCCTCGCAGTCGCAGGTCACTGGGGTGACATTTGAACGGACCGCCCCGGGTGACGTTTACTCTAGCTACGCCACTGCCTCACCCCCCTCAACCTCCCTCCTCCTCATCAACCCCCTCCTCAACCCCCCATCCTCAACCCCCCATCCTCATCCTCAACCCCCCTCCTCAACCCCCCCACCTCAACCCCCCTCCTCCTCATCAACCTCCTCATCAACCCCCTCCTCAACCCCCTCCTCACTTTCTCCCCTCTAAATACCTCCCCCTCACTTACCTGCTTCTTCTCCGGCCTCTGCTCCGTCTTGACCCCGGGTGCCGGCACCCGGTATATGCCAATGACGTGGCGCGCATGTGACGTCACATGCGCGCCGGGGTCAAGACGGAGCAGAGTCCCGAGAAGAAGCAGGTAAGTGAGGGGGAGGTATTTCGAGGGGGGACAGTGAGGAGGGGGTTGATGAGGAGGAGGGGGGTTGAGGAGGGGGGAGGGAAAGAGACACAGGGTGGTAGAGAGACACACGGGGGGGTTAGAGAGACACGGGGGGGTTAGAGAGACACGGGGGGGGGGGGGGGGGTTAGAGAGACACTAGGGGGAGTGACTCGAGTATAAGCCGAGGGGGCCCTTTTTAGCTTTTAAAAAAGGGCTGAAAAACTCGGCTTATACTCGAGTATATACAGTATATCTTTATTCATGGGTGTATTTGGGCTTTATGCTGTCCTACGCCAATCACATTTATGAGCCCATACCCCACTTGCAGCTCCCACTTTCCCCTTTCTATAAATACAAATTCTAAGTTTATTTGTCGAACAGGTCTGAAGGACAGAACAACATCATGGACATGATAATCCACTCTGAGAGCAACTTCTTTTAGCTCACTTGTGCCCTTCACAGGGAGACAGATATGGATCAGTACAGTGATCCAGCCCGAAATACCAGGCATCCCCAACAAGGTTTAGGGTTGGGATGTAAGGGTTACGGTTAGGGTAGTCATTGCCAGGCTTCTACTCAGCGGAGTTGCTGACCCCAACCTGAGGGACCAGACAGGCTTCTCAGTCCTCCTTGATGTGACCAGGGCCGGCTTCCAGGACACCCTGCAAACCCTCCTAGAGTTCCGGCCATATGTCACTATCCAGGACCACAAGGGCAACCTCCCCCTGCACTTGTCTGCCAAGGAAGGTCACCTCCAGGTGGTGAAGATACTGGTCCTTTACAAAGACAGTCAGCTGGGCCACCAGAACAAGCATGGAGTCACCCCCTCTGACATGGCCAGGCTGTACAGCTCGGGGGAGGTAGTACAGTGGCTGCACAGCCAGCAGTGATGGCTTCTGGGATTTGGGCACAGACTTTCTAGGTTAGTTACCAGCCCTCATGTGTATCTGGGGCATTGTCGCATTGTAGCAAAAAAGGCCGGTCAGGGGGTTAGAGCACGCCAGGAGACCACCTATGGGCACTACCTGTATGTGGATATTTCAGGGCCTGTACCAGCTCCACTCACAATTCGGTTTAAGGTTTCAGTTTATATATTGGCCCCACGCAGATGTCAGAGTGACATTTGTTTGTGTGCGCATGCGTAGGCGCTCATTTGTCGTTGCGTATTTGGGACACGCTTTAAAGTCTGGGTGTCGAGAGAAACAGCAAACCCCTGATGTTTAAGCCTTTATTGTGTCTTGTCATTAGGGTGTAGCTTAACTCCCTAAGGTACAGTAAGCAAGGAGTTCAAGTCTGAAGCCCCCTTTCTCTAAGTCCCAAGGGTAATTTGAATGAAAAAAATAAAAATAAATTAGAGGTGCGTATTTCAATGTACTACACTGCATCTTCAGGCAGCCTACTGCCCTCTGAAAATGTGCTAACCTAGGCCTGGTCTTTGTGGACCTATGGAGAAACAGTAGTAAATGCCCCATTTTCTTAGTAAATGCCCCATTTTCTTTATTGAACGTAAAAGAGAAACACTCGCCCAACTAATGAACACTATTATTATTTACCCAGGTGTATAAATAGCACTTTATATATTTAAATTTTATGTGCTATATTTATTTAATGTGTGGTTCAGATTTATTTTCTTGGCTTCTTTTTTTCTACTGGTGTCTTAGAATGTTGTGTCATTGTAAACAAATGAGATTCCCATTAGAACTAATGAGCGTATTAGCAGTTGTAAAGGCTCATTTAATTGCAAGCTCGTAATTACTTCCAAACTGAACTTTTGGCTGTGGGTCAAATGTATTCTAAACATTTAGATGTATTCAATTGCCTCTAACTGTAATTACAGACTCACAGCCTGCACACGCAAACCATGAACTCGTAAGTAGCAGAGGGCATGATCATGTGATCTGGCAATAATTAAGCAAGCCCATAAGTTACTTTTCAGACAGAGCCAATAGTAAATGAGTCTGTTATCATGGCGTCAGTAAAACATGGAGGTTACAATTAACCTGCAATTGTAGGCTAAGCATTAATTCGGGGAAGTAAGTAATGTTTGCTAATCTGGTTGCACTCAAGCAATCTTGAAATACATTAAACCATCTGTTTAAATCCATGTGGTAGTCTGATATGTGTTAAAACATATACATTATTTTTTATTGCAGATTTTCAAGCTTGAGACTGTTGTACGATTAATTGTAATGGCTTTCATTTCTTTCCCCGTATTTTAAAGTACACTAGTGTGTTTATATTTGCTTTTGCAGTGTTACGAACAGGTGTTTAACCCACTTGCGAGTCCTATCTAGTACTTGTATAGTTTTTTGCTACATTTGCGATTTACAGGTTTGAAGGCAATTCCTGGCTTGTTGAATTTTTGTAATTAAATATTGATTTTGCGCCCTTAGCACTGGTAACATTTACAGGCTTGAAACATCAATGGAGGAGATAGAACAGAGGGATTTTGAGTAGCTTAATGTAGTCAACTGAATATCAGTAACATTTACAGGCTCCATTACGGGCTCATGTCATTGCGATTTGGGAAATTGGATAGGGGCCAAAGTGTTTTCCCATCTTGCAAAGTTGAATCCAAAATGGTAGATTCCATTGCAGCAACATTGCCTATAAAAAGTAATAAAATAAAGTCTGGATTATTTTATTTTACTTTACAAAGTGTAATTCTTCAATATAGTATATTTCAAATGTAGGACCAAAACAGCTTTTTGAATTAACCCCATGATAACAAGATTATTTTGGGTGCCACTTGTGGCACTTGCTGACCTCTGGTATATACTATAGGTATAAAGCAGCGCTACACAGAATTGCCTAGCACTACCTTGAACACAGGTGAGCTTACATTTTTTCTATTAGATTGTGCTGGCTAGGTCATTATGACCTGGGAACAATATTTCTCTATTATCCAGAAGCCAAATATTAAATGACATGTAGCCTATATGAAAAGCCTTAATGTAACAAACTTTAAAACAATTCACTTTTACACCGTAAGCTCCTTGATCTTTTGTTTACCCGTTTTTTGTTTCTAAATGATGTTTTCCTGATATTGTAATGTTAAGTGCATGTAGAAGAAATCCTGAATGCTTATGACATGTCTTGAAACATTTAAGGATATTTGTATAACCATTAGCTGTTAGATGAAGGAAGTGAAAAACAGGCAAAACCGAAACAAACACCATTTATGTGATTACTGATAATAAAATATCATTAATATCAGAAGGTACATTTTTAAGTCATGGTTTCAACATAAAAGTTAATGAACTATTACTTAATAAATGTAGCATTAGGCAGCTCTGTCACAACATCTTATTTCTGTATTTTTCCATTCTGCCAAGATAGATAAACAGGCAATTAATTATATGTGAAAAAATATGCACTGTTACAATATGGATAACATATGGAGAATTTGCAATGTAAACAAAAACAACCTCTAATTTATTGTGTTTTACATGCATTTACGTTTTTGTGGAATCTACCATATTGATTTCAGCAGATTACGTCCTGAGGTGGGTAGAAACTTTGGATGTACAGGGACTTTGTACCTGCACAATAGGAATATGGCAGTAAGAACTGCCAGTAATTTCAGCAGGCATATGGGGAAACTCACTAGTTTACAAGGACACACCCACCTCTGGAATGGGCAAAAACACAAAATGAATCCCCTGGAAAAATGCAGAAAAGCTGCAAAATTTAAAGGCCTGGCCAATTTCTTTTTTTAATTTCTAGTAACATTTTGCCCTTTTTCATGTTTAATAAAACAAACACCATATATGTGACCACAGTGGTCCTTTAAATCTTGATTCGCTAATAATTATGGTGACTGGTAAATATACGGCCTCATTCAAATGCGATTTGGACAGGGCTCAAGATAAGCACATAGCATATTTATTTTTACAGAAGTTTTTAGTTAGTGAACTTCTATCCAAAAACAAGGTCTTCACTAATGAAAAACATTTGTAAAAAAATCTGCTATGTGCTTATATAGAGCCCTATTCAATTGGCCAAATCGCGTTTGAATGAGGCCCATAGTTAGACATTGAACATATGCACATTTTGTGTATTATAATAAGTGAGGTTCTGTTATGATGTATAATTAAGATATAATTAAGATATTAAGAGAAATACAATGCTTATTAAATACCATGAAGGAGAACTGACTGGTTCTTTACATACAAAAAATTGAAGGCTTGCAATTGATTGCTAATATAATCGGAGACAAAGTTTAGTAAATATGAAGGAGACATGACCACTATATCTGTTTTTGCTGCTTTGCTGCCCTTCTCAGCTGCTTCGGCCCTCTCTCCTCTTTGATAAGGGTTTATAAACCAGTAATGAATATCTTGCCCATTATCAGTCCTAGTTCTTCACAACAGCATAAATATGGGACTTCAGTGTCACTTAAAGTATTAAATAAATGAAACGTACACATAAAATAAACACAATTATAACTAGTTGTGATTAAAACTGGAAGCACTTTAAAATGATTACAGAAGTAAGGTATTTTATGTATGCATTAACTGAAAGATGCACCCTCTGAATTAATTGACCATGTCAATTAACTTGTCAATTAACTAAGATTAGAAGTGGGATCTAATAAAGAAGATAAGCATCTCTATTTGAAAAAATACGTTTTAGCAATCACCGAAAAGTAAATGTTTCATTGTCAAACGTCTCTGTGAATGCAACTGTATTTTTTCAACAGGACATGCTCTTCTATATTATTATCCCTAAATAATAATCTTCATTAATTTGTTTTGATAAAGCAATTACTATAGAAGGTGGATCTTTCACTGTATTTAATTTGGCAGTTGCAATTATGTGTATGTGAATTTTTTAATTCTGAAAGGGGCATTTTCCGAGAGGGACAAGTTCAAAACTATTTTTCAGTTTACTTACATTTTACGAGCTTAGTCTACAAGTGGTATAGGTGGTGCAATGGTAAGGGGTCTTGGGGGGCTGCAGCTATCGGGAAATGTCTTGGGGAGGGGTATTAGGGAGTGGAACTAGGGGAAGAGGTCTTGGGGAAGGGCACTGTGTGAGTTGCACCGGGGCCCTTCATTATCTAGCTCCGCCACTGACTTGCACAATATGGTATTTGGGCCCTTTCCAGTTATATGCCCCCCATGCAGTGGTGTAGAAACCAAAATAATTCTGGGGGATATAGCTCACTTGATACACAGAACACTTAACAGCTTCTATATGCATATATACACACAATGAGACATCTGGGGGGGGGGGGGATTTGTCCCCCTCATTCCCCCCAGTTCCTACAGCCATACCCCCATGCTGCTGCACGCTTCCATGCCAATCTGCCCGCTGTGACTTTGCTTTATTTTAGGGTGTTTTTAGGGTTAAGGGTTTAGGGCCATGATTTATGGTTAGGTTTAGGGTTAGGTTAGGGATTAGTGTAGTGGCAGATAACATATAGTAAAGTCGTGGCACAAGCAGCGGCATGCAACGGCAAGGCAGACAGATAGAGGAAAGATACAGTACTTGTTTACAAAACATACATTACGTTTCATTTATCTCTAGGTCATAAAAATAAAGCAAATATGCATCTTTGTACAATATAATAAACTTCCTTTCCAAAAAACACTTTCACCAATGCACATAATATAACTCCAGATGAAACAAAACTTGTCTAGCATTCATTTAGAAGAGCAAGTTTTTACTGACACATTGAGGCAAAATGGAGTGCAGGAGAGTGTAGAATCAGGAAGAGAATTAACCCATGTATTCAGAATAAAAAATAAAATACTGTAAGCACAAAAAAAAGAGGGATTTGTTTTGCAAAATATTACAGTTTCAAGGCTGCAGACTCTGTGATTTCCCATTCCAGATGCTGACAAAGGATGGATATCTTTGGATTTGCGGCAAATCAATATCCTCCTTCTCATGAAAAGGTCTTGGCACAAATAAGAGGCAAAGAAACAGTGTTGTCTTTGTGCAGTGTGCTGTTGAAATTGTTCATGCAGATAAAGTGAACCACATCACAGATTCTGGCTCCTCAATAATAAGCTGCAAGTACAGGAAAAGACATCTGATCACCCTGCTTCAGGAAAGATTATTAAGATTTGCCTTTGGAAAGACAGATGGTGGCTTGAGTTGAGGTGCCAGTCCTGTAGAATTCTTGATGTTTTTATGCATTTGCACAGTAGTGAAGCAATCTTTGAATGGCAAGTAAAGATAATTAGCCCCATTGTCACCCAAAAACAAATGCTAAGACTATTATAAAGTTTTTTTCTGGGAGAACATTCCTTTCTTAGCAATTATTTTATAATATACCTATACCCATGCCTTAGGGAGTTCAGCTACACCTCACTAACGAGGCCCAATGAAGGCCAAAAAGTACATCTGGGCTTTGGTGTTTCTCCTGTTCTGGGTAGAATTGCCTGGTATTTCGGGGCTGGCCCACTCTAGTGAGTGGGACCAGACTGATATACTACAGGATATTTCTCCCTGTGAAGGGTACAAGTGAGCTAAAAGAGGTTGCTCTCAGAGTGGGTTATCATGTCCATAGAACTAACCTATTAATGTTAGTTTGTTCTCTGATTGAGCACCTCTGACTTTGTTTTCTTTGTTTATGCCAATTGACGTTAGGGATTAATTTCCCTAAGAGATCTAGGGGACTTCAGACGTGGACCCCTTGCTCACTGTGCCTTAGGGAGATCAGCTACACCTCACTGACGAGGCCCAATGAAGGCCGAAACAAACGTATGGGGTTTGCTGTTTCTCCTGTTGAGGGTAGAATTGCCAGGTATTTTGGGACTGGATCACTCGAGTGAGTGGGACCAGACTGATATACTACAGGATATTTCTCCCTGTGAAGGGTACAAGTGAGCTGAAAGAGGTTGCTCTCAGAGTGGGTTATCATGTCCATAGAACTAAACTATTAAGGTTATACCTAGCAGATCTGGCTTAAAGAGTCACTTAATTCAATACAATTTGTGCAAAGGGGCATGACGGGAAATAGACCGTGCGTTAGCGTGAAGCTAACGTCAGGACGGTTGGGAGACGGTGATCCTAGCCATGACTAATTGTCACTGATGACGACTGATCCCGAAATACACAGTTGGGATGCACCTCCGCTCCCGCGGTCTATCACCAGGCTGGCGTTGACAACCCCTGCAGGATGTCAGCGGGTGGGGGGGGGGGGGGGGGGGGAGCTGGTATGAGCTGCAAAGCCCACAGGAAAATCTGACATATGATACCTCGCCAGAGGTGGTGGAGCTACTGTGAGTTCTGCGCTGGTGCTTGAAGCATCGGAGCCTGCGGCAAGTGTAGCATGCTGGCGTGAAGGCTGCGCTGAGACCCCTGTGGGAACAGGTGTGGCCCTTGGTGAAGCTGACACCCGGCGTCTTAGATCTCGCGAGGAGATGCACAGCCATGAGGGAGGATCACCCTGGCATCCAGAGAATCCGAACTTAAGGTGTGCAGTCTGCTGGCAGTAATGAGGCACTGAGGCTCTGGTGGGAAACGTTGTGTCTCCTGGGTAAGCTGATTCTAGTAGTCTGCCCCTCAGCGAGAGGAAGCGGTGCCACGTGGGGGGTCAGTGCTGAAGTCTAGAGCATTGAAGACGGTGGTGAATGCAGCAAGCTGGCAGTGGGACTTAGTTGTGCAGCATCCCATGGGAGCTACGTGGAAGATCGTGACGGTGACTGGAGCACCAGAGAAACAGGAGAAAGGACTGCTGGAGGTGATGGTGAATAGCTTTAACTGCAGGAAACAGCAGACAGAGAGGTATGAAACACTCTAAGGTGGTGTGAGTGACCGAATCCATGGGATACTGCTGCGGTCGGCAGCAGAGAGGTACCACATATACCTTTTATTATACACTACATTAATAGTTTAAAACCACACAAAGAGCCAAGCGGACTTTAAAAGACCAAGAGGGGCACATTGCAAAAGCAACAAAGATGTGTAAAAGATCTTTAAAAGTGCCTAAAACCTCCAGAAAAGTCCAAAGCCCAAGACCACAATCAGTATAATTAAAAAGAGCACATAGGTATTGGTGTGAAGCTCAGGAGAGACATCACAGAGAGCTGCAGGGAAACCTAGTGTATTCCTGCAATAAAATCCACCCTATATACCCTACATCTATAGGTTGAAGATATACATAATATATAGAGGTAGCTGAATATAAGGTTCGGTACCACTTATTGAAATATCTTACAATCTACTCCAATAGAAAATCCGTCCATGTGGACATAAGGAGCCCTAAAGTAAAAAAGGGACATAAATAAAGTTGATAGTGATCCAGGAGGAGATCCTGGGAGGTATAAGGATTAATAATAAAACCTGAAATCTAACAAAAGAGATTACTCTAGAACTGAGAGAGCAGACCAACTAGAGTTCCAGGTATTGGGGAGGACCCTATAGGAATATCATATTCCTAGATACGAGCCATTTAATAGCTATCTATAAATATGCCGACTAAAATGAAACCTAGGGATAAAAAAATTACATATCAAAAACTCCCAACATATTCTCTCCTAGGATTAAGGGCACTAATATAAGTAACGCTGTAGGAGATACGACTTTAAACTCAGAGGTCATTCAGTCCCCATATAAAGCTTCTCAAACTATGAGTGCAGGGAACTCTTTTTCGGATGAAGGAGTAAACTCTTACATGCTCCAAAATGAAATAACTATTTCAGAACTTTCAAACAAACCTTATTGTGGATCTGACAAAAAAAATATTGGATAACACACAACTTATTAAAGAAGTAAAGGAAAGAGTTGAATCTGTAGAAAATGTTTGTAATAAATGAATCATGGACAATAACACTTTATTAAAATATACATCTTCTCTGGAAAATAAAATCGAGGACTTAATGATTAAAGTTTCCTCTTTAGAAGATAGGAGTAGGATGAGCAATCTACGTTTGAGAGGCATACCAGAGACATTACAAAATAGTAACTTAAAGATCTATGTGGAGGACTTACTGAGGACATTGGTTCCAAATGGTTTAAAAACCTAAAATACAATTGATGTCATTCACAGACTACCTTTAGCTAAACACCTAGATAAATCCATCCCCATGGATGTCATTTTGAGAGTTCACTTTAGATCTTACAAAGAAGCTATAATAAGGGCTTCATACGATAAGAGGTGCTTTGTATCTCCATATGAGAATATAAAAATATTTTCTGACTTATCAGCCCAGACTTTAGCCAGGAGAAGAGAATATTCTGAAATAACCCAGATTTTAAGGCAGAAATAAATTAAATATAAATGGACATCTCTGGTAGGCATCTCAGTGTATAAATATTTAAAATGGTTTAGGATTAAAACAGTCCAGGAGGGAATAAAACTGTTGAATGAATGGCAGATTGAAATAGCTATGGTAAACAAAGGGCATACAAAGTAGGGATGTAGAAGTCAGCTTCAGTTGGCAATGGTTACCAAGATAGGGAGGTTGGACTGTTGCTCATATAGTCTATCCAATTACAATCAGAAAAAAGGGGGAGAAAAAAAAAAGAAAAAAAGAAAATATAACAGGAAAGGGGGAAAAAAGAGAGAAAATAGAGGAAGAAGAATACATATATATGTTTGTTTGTTTTTTTTCGCTTGAGGATAACCTTATAAAGAATACGAATCAGGTGCTAATAGAATCAAAGATACTTTATATAGACTAAGGCTGTGGTGTGACTAGATAGTCTACCTCCATGTTTAAGTCTGCCAACCATAAGTGGGAAATCACTCCTGACATTTACTAACCAAAGTGTATTTTTCAAATCTGATAAATAGCTATGAGCTATTTGACTTATAGAGGGTGTTCGACCCAGATCAAAAAGAATATACTTTTTTCTCAAATCGATTAGAATTTTCTTCCCTTATTGATTATGTCTTCGCGGACCTAAGAACTATGAGATTAATCATCAAGACAGATATTGTGCTGACTCCTTGTCAGATCATTCGATGAATTGTTTAATCTTACAGGATATCATTAAGCCAAAAAAAAAAAAAGCAGATGGAAATTAACTCTGTTATATTGAAAAAAACAGAATATATTAATGCTATTAATACACAGGAATTCTTCGAAATTAATAAGGATTTGGTAGCGTCTGCGAAGACGCTATGGTGGTCCTTTAAAGCCTTTATTCGAGAGATTTTAATCGCAATATCAGCTGAAATACAGAGGCAACAGGGAAAACCACTAAAATGCCTTTATATAAAATTAGAAAACCTACACCAGATTAATAAAAATAATCCAAATAAAGAAATTGGTAATAAAATAAAGGATATAAACAACCAAATCAAAAAAATCCTCTGGTTACAAGCTGATAATCTACTATGGAGATTTCAGCAATCACATTTCTTATATGGCAATACAACAGGGAATTATTTAGCAAATAGACTAAAGAAGCAACAAAATCAAAACAGGATTCTAAGAATACAAGATGAAGATGGAAACTTACACTTTCATCCAGATAAAATAGGCGAGGTGTTTCATGATTTTTATATGAAATTATACAACTTGGATAAAGATATGCGATTTATCCTTCCAGCAAAAGAGGATATTGAGGCCTTCCTTGACAAAATTAAGTTACCTAAGATTTCAGAAAAAGATTGTTGCCATTTAAATAGAGAAATAGAGTATACAAAATATACGAGATGTGGGCAGAAATATGTCAGTTATTATCTAGAGTGATTGATAAGTATATTCCTTGTACCCCACAATTGGTACTTTTTCACATGGACTTGGAGTTGATACCAACCGCGGATAGATGAAATGTCATATCCTATTGGGGGCTAAATGGCTAATGGGGAAATACTGGAACTTACCTTCAGCTCCCACAATAAAAGAGTTAATTAACGTCATTAGCTTTAATAATGATTTGACATATAATTTGAATTGGTTAGTTCCCTTGAAGCAAACTTCCCACATTAACTGGACAAAATGGGACAGATACCTTATCTCTGCTAAAATTTGAAGAAGGTATGTGGAACCTTCATTCTGAATGATTGTATGATTGTTAAATGTTATGTATGTCATTTTTAAACAGTGATATGTAATTTGACTATGTCAATTTTGTTATATATTTGAAAAGAATAAAAAAAAAAAAATTCAATACAATTTGGACCACTTTGCAGTAAAGTTTTCCTAAAAGCATGTACATTTGTTTTTTGTATTTTTAAAATACGTGCATTTTGTACTGAGAAATCAAATAAAGCAAAATTGTTGATTACATGTGTCACTGACTGCCCACTGCCAGACCCGCAGCTACAATTCTGTATAAGGAGCAAAAGAAAAAAGTTAACCCTTAACAAATCAATCTGTGTAGAGCATAGAATGCTGTAATCACCTAACCAGGTTACTTAAGGGTTAACTACTCAGTGCAGTCCTGGGAAAAAACTGTTATCAATCACTGTCCCCACCACACACTTGGCTATCTGTTATTACTCATGCAACAGCCAGTAGGCAGGCTACACTTTGTATGTAAACAGACTTAAAACTTTTTTTAAAAAATAAATCATTTTAACATACAAGCTTGTGCTCTTTCGCACCATGGACAATACTTACAGTGGACTCTAACCCCCAAAACAGGTTTGGTTAATCTTAATAGTATTAAAGACTATCTATTCATTGTATAGCTGTTTTCTTTATAGTAAAGAATTCTTAAGATATGAATTCTTTGTGAATCTCGTTTATGCTAATGTGTATCTCAGCATCCAAAGTTACATCTCAGAGTGCTTGATAAGGGTGGGAAGGGGAAATAACTGCATAATGATATTAGGAAACATTGTCTTTGCCACCAAGAGATAGACAAACAGCCTGTGATCCTAATTAGCACAATGCATTTTCTAACTCTCCACCTACTTTTATCATTTACCATTACAGTGATTGCAAATAAGTGTGAGCACACAACTGCAAAAGGCTCTTCAATATAAGGAAACTTCATGAATACTAACAAGGCTGCACAAACAGACATCCTAGTCTTGTCTCAGGAACTGTGGAGCAAAGTGATCTAGCGCTTTGTGTCTCAATATATTAGCAATGTGTAGTTCAGTACCCTCATTTTTGCCAAAGCAAGCACTGAAGAAAAAAATATATTTATTATGTTTAGTAACACATCAGCTACACAGAGGGAGAAGTATAACATAACTTTGTTCAGAAAAAAATAACATGGCAGTAGTGAAGATAATATATTTTTTGAAAGATGATCTGACTACCTAGATATATCTTTGGCTTTTCTATTGAACTCAAACAGGTATATTGTATATTGCATTGTATATTGAGAGGTTGCAGGAGTACTCCACTTACTTACTTCACCACTGTTTAACAGTGCCTAAACTTTTGAATCATATATAAATAAAAACTGTTTTTTAATGGGAAAGGGTCTCCTTGTCTACATTTTAGAGAATAGATGTATTGTGTGACAATATATATATAAAAAAAAATACATATCCCTGGTTAGGTATCTGACAATGAACAAATGCAACTGTTGAAGATTACTTCTACTACAGGTCCACCACCGATAATCCGGCATCTCTGGTTCCGAGGTTTTGAATGAAAATTGATTTTGCGGACCAGTAGTTATATCTAAAAAAAACACTGTTTTTGGCAAGTATGCTGCAGTTTCATGTATTACAGTAAGTTCAAATAGGCTCAGAATGTCCTCCTTTTAGGATCAAGAGGTCAAATAGGCTCAGAGCTTCAAATAGGCTCAGAAGGTCAAATAGGCTTAGAATACCCTCTAAATAGGCTCAGAATTTGCTCAAAAAAGGACACTGTTTTTACTTCTTGTTCAGCACAGCCTTCAAACAGGCTGTGACAAACCAAATCCCACACTTAAATTTTGTCCGTATTAAAAGTGGTTCCGGACAAACCAATGCCGGATAATCGGTGGTTGACCTGTATTATAAAACCAGTTGTGGACTTATGTGTTCTGTGTTGGTACTAGAGAACCAGACATCAAGCTACAAAACAAAGGTATGGGTGAAGCCTGCAGGACAATGGTGGACCTAGTGAATGGATGAGTGAAAAATAATCCCCTCATAACATGTTTCTCTCTATATGGTTATATATATTTATAGTAGGTGCCAAAATTGGTCAATAAAAAAGCCAACACATAAATCTGTTCTTTGTGACTCCTCTCCCCTGTGAGTAGCAGTGGGCCCCCAAACTGTAGTGTCCTGGTGCAATGCACAAGCTGCACCTGCAGTAGCTCCACCTCTGCTGTAGGGTGATTATGTACTTATTTTTAGGGACATGTTTGTTTCTGCACGGTACATTCGTAGTCCAAGAAGGCTCATTAATAAATAATGATTCATGCCATGTTACTTATTCCAATTGCTAAACACTTTCTGTTATAATTATTTTCATTAGCATTTTTGCAGATATTTGGCCAAGATTACTATTAAAGCCTACAATAGTTACTGTGCTATTCATAGTAATCAATAGGTAGCAGTGTGCTGAGAAGGCTCTGACTGGTCACTAATGTTAGTACCATCTTCACAGGTTTCCCTTCCACTTTATACTATATAAAATTAAATTATGTAAACAAATGTGATGTGTAATAAGTGCACTTTTAAAAAATGATAAAAAATTTGGTAGGTATGTACTTCACAAGGACTTTAATATCATGTTGATAGCAAAGCAGCCATTTCTGTGCTTACAAGTTCTTAATTCATTTTTATTAAGAAAATGTCTGTCTTGTACATTTGTAGGAATTCTCCATCAAATTGACTTAAGTATTTCGGAATTAAAATAGACTCGCCCATCACTTCGCCACCACTGAAACTTTATGTTTGTTAGTCATAGTAATTTTATCTGGATAATTGTATTAATTACCATAAAGAAGAATTATTAAAACTTGGTGATATATTTAAAATATTAAAATTTCACATTAATCTCTCTAGAGACTGACAGAGCTATACAAAGAAGAGATTATTTTTTTATAGAGCACATAAATGAACTTGCAATTCACATTATCGTCACTGTCTGCTTTCTCCCAAAGTGGATATAAGCCTGAGGGTAGATTATGGAGAAATATATGGATGTGAAAGGCATTCTGTAATTATTACTACTATAAAGTCTTAATAAAACCATTACAAAATATAAAATAATGATGAGAATTGAGAATTTGATTGGGAAGCATGAAAATACATGTTTTCTGCAACTAAAGTGCTTGTATTCAAATGTATGGCATTAAAGCTCTCATAGAGACACTTCAGTCATATTATGTTACTAGTCCTCAGTAGCACTGAAAGCCCCAGGGTGAAAATATGATGTTACCTTTTTGATATACTTATATTTTGGATTCACCTATCTGATGATGCAACTAAACACTACAATGAAGAAACAAAATGCCTACATTGTCAGTCTTATTAAAAAGTCCATGTGGGATGGGATTCACTAAACACTTTAGGGGCTTTGATTTGCTTCTCTGTATTTATTGCAGTGATGTGTTCTGGTCTTTGCACATGAAGCCCTGGCCTTGGGCAACATATTTTCAGGGGCAGCAAAGTTGCATGAAGATGTCCAGTGCCATGAAATAATGTGTTCATATGCACAACAATGTGTGTATGCAATGACACTTCTGTCTATAAGTGTACCTGATACTTTTTAATATATGTAAAACTATAATTTATTATAAAGAAAAGGGATAGGAGGAGTAGTAACTGTGTTGGGGCACTCAAGTAAGGTAGGAGGTGCAGAAATCTGTATAGGCCTAGGATAGCATAAAACCTAAATACAGCCATAATCTCATGTGCTCTATTATCTATGAAATAGTTGCCATTGCCATGCTTTGCATCCCATCTCAGTCCTTTAAATTGCATACTGTATCTCCCCTAATGTTTCCCCACTAATGGCAAGTAACTCTTTAATATAGATATAGATGAAGGCTGAAGGTATCAAATGCATTTGAATGTAATTTGCACTTTTAGTACTTCTCTCAAATGCAGACCCTTTTAGCAAAATATTTCCCCTGTCTATAACTCCAATTATCTAGGTTACCTCTCTCTTTTTTGTATTTTCCTTCTGTATCCTATGACTGTCATTTGGAATGAGTGCACTGCTTAGAGTGATGATTGACAAATCATACCCCCATTGTGATCACATATTGTTTAATTCCATATAGATAACATTATATGTATAATGCCTTTTTTTTTGTTGCTATAGCTAAAGGTTGAAGCTATTAATTGCATTTGTATGTAATTTGCATTTTTAGCAATGTTATATAATGCAGACACCTTTAGCAATCAATGTTTTACTGCTAGGTTTCTATCCAAGATCCACCATACAATATTAATTTAGTTATTATCTTTTTTTAGGTTCACTACACTCTCTGTGAATTACTCATTAAACCTCTGGATCCAAATGTACCAAAGTTCAAAGTGCAAGAGCGAGAGTAGAGATGTATTTCTTTTTCCAAAATGATTCTATAGGTAAATAATACAAGTGATGTATTGCAGATGAAATAAGTGAGAGGTAGACAATGTAGGTCCTGTACTTCTGCTTTTCCCTAGATTACACAGGTGAGTCAATCAGAATATCTGAATTACTGCTTCTATTAAAATAAGAATCACATGGAGTATAACAAATATAATATAAGTAATTTCAATAACAAACATATTCAGAACTTGTTGTGTCCTGCAACACATAAATATTATACAATTAGATATAATTATAGGAATAGGCACTGCCAGGCTTCAGATAGAAATGTTGTATAGCTGAGCTCAGGGGAGAACATAGCAAATCTTTAGTAAATACTGAGATTGTGATCGTGCCTAGTTTTTATACAGAACACACCCTTAGCACACACATAAAATTCCCCAATTGTGATGGGTTGAGATGCATGATTACTAGGAGACTATGACCAATTGAAAAGACTTTGCAGCAATTATATATTTCACTGATACAGTAGAACTGTATATTTGAGAAGAGATAATAAAAAAATGATTTTACAGTTATATATCAATCACTGCTGATTTCTTTTTTACTATGTAATGGAAATCAGCTGATGATGGTTGATATAAGTACGAATTAGAAATCAGCCACAATGGCAGAACATAAAAGAATAAACATATTCAGGACATTAATTTGTACAGAGTCCTAAATATCCAGTTATAAAATTAGTTATAATTCTGTAAATAGACAATCCACCTAATTGCAGACCTCAATGGTGCATAGCTGCTTTTCTGTGGGTGGAGAGAAGTGAAATTCTTACTAAATACCAGATCTGTGATCATGGCTAGAGTTTACTAATTATCCTAAGACACCCATAAACCCCAACAGAAGAGATGACCTTTGCTGGAATGAGAAGTTACTATGTAACAGCCTTTGCAATAGCTTAGGGAATATGGTACATATGGACAAATGGTTATAGGTGTTTGGTTTTTTATTGTATTCTCTATTTACATGTCTTACAAATTGTGTGTTTCTTGAAATGAGATACAATAAAATAAAACCATTGCACACAGTGAATGTACAAGTACACACTTTTTAAAGCACTTTGCTGAATATAATTGTTGTTATCTCGCTGCATAAGATATATTTGTGTTAGTTGGAGCTTTAATTAGTTATTGTTTATTTGTTAATCACACATAAAATGCTGTTTAAACTTTCATTACAAAAGAAATGACCCACGTATTGTATTCGATGCTAACAAACACACAGACAGCAACACCCTCTGTCAGACAATAAATATTTGCATTTAAGTTGCTCAACATCTTTTATCTAATGGAATCCCAAGTGAGCTTAGGCAATATATGAAGAGGAAATATGTTTATATTTGTAAATATTTCCCTTATATTCACAATAACTTTTTTTTTGTCTCTTTATGTTATTACCTACTTAAAGTGACACAGTGAAGGTTCCAAATCGGATATAAATAAAAATACTGGTAATAAAATGTACTTTTATCAATTGAATATTATTGTTAAAAATATGAATTTTTCTACTGTAACATAACATAGAAGTTTACAATAATTAGCTGTTGGTTATCATTTCAGATCCACCTACAAAGCGAGTCTCTCCTCTGCTCTGTTTTGTTTTTATAAATATATATTTTTATAATAATTAATTAATTAAATACTAAATTAATATACTTTACCTATTTGTAATGAAAATATCCAGGAATCAATATGCTGAAGAGCTAACAATCACTGTTGTTTTCTGCAGCATACAATGTACATTTGGACTGTTGGTGACCTGAGGAGAAACTGTCAGCAATGTGGCAAGTGTGCAGTGTAAATAGGCTGCATGCGTTATTTTAGAATGGTAATGTTATTAATTTTAATTTAGTGTTGTAAACTGGCGGCGAATGTGTATGTGTTACGCGGGTCTGGAGCATTTTGCGTCCTTCCTAACAGTGTATTTTGTACCTCGTACTTTCCTGGGTAAAAGTCGTATGTGCCTGGTAGTGTTTTGCGTGTTTAGGGTTTCGGCTGCCATTTTTTCTCGGGTGCAACCTCACTCTCAGATGTCCTGGCTGTCCCCCCGTGCTGGTATTTTTTTATTTTTTGTATGTGTTTTTCGTGTTTTTGGATGTGCAGGGTTCGGCCATTAAGTTGTATTTTTTGCGGGTCGTATTTTATTTTCTCTATGTGGCAATTTCCTTTTCAAAGTGTTACGGGACGTAACTTTTTCTGCCAATTTTTTCAAAGTGCTACGAGACGCACTATGAATTGTGTATTTGAGTTTTCTGTTGTTCTGTTGTCCCGCGGGTCGGGCTTAATTTTTTTAGCGATTTGTTCAAAGTGCTACGGGTCTCGCACTGTGAATTGTGTATTTGAGTGTTCTGTAGTCCCACGGGTCATAGGTATGATACCTAATGCGTGTGGGGTCATAGGGATAAGCGCCTATGACGCTCATCTCCGCCAGCGCAGGGAGCGCCTTCGGCGCTCACTGCCTAAGACGGACGGGGCCATAGGGATGAGCGCCTATGGCGCTCATTTCCACCAGTGCTCCTTGTCTGACCGTTGGCGCTCCTTGCCTGGCCACAACCGCAGCCTTCACTTCGCGATCCCGCAGTTTTAACGTTGCGTTACCATCGTTTTTTAGCAAGACCGCACTGCTGAGAACTATATATGTGATAGTTTTAAATGATAGGATTTGGGGGACATCCAGTTTGTCACTTTAAAAAAACACTGTAGTTAAAATATTATGCACTTGTTTATGAAGTATGGCCATAAAACATTTAACATATAGACGAATCTGGGGAGGGGTGTTACTAAGCATCTCAAGTGTGTCTCACATGCATCCCTGGATTTGCAATACAAGGCGGGCACCGATTATCTGGCATCAGTTAATCCGGCAGCGGCCGTCCCTCTCGCACTGAACTGACAGCGGACCAATGTCCGTCAGGGCCCAAATCGCCTTTCCTCTTGCCCTGGTGTTGCTTCAAGAGCACCCAGGGTTAAGGGAGGCAGTGAGGAATCGGGTAGCTTTGCCTGATTAACCTGATGGTTCGCCAAAACCATTTATCCGACATGTTCCTGGATCAGAGCATGCTGGATTATCAATGTCAGACCTGTACTTCCTAAAAGTTGAAGTTAAATTATTCAATAGGGAGGAGGGAAAGGAGAAACCATAAACCTTTGTTAGATAATTGGATCTGTTAAACCCTACATTCCCGTCACAGACCCAGAAGCAGGCTGCTTGCATCAGGAAATGCAAACATTGTTCTTTAGTAATGTAAATGCCCATTTCACACAAATAATTTGCATCCAGGATCCAACACAGGCATCACAAATGTTCTATTTAAAAACTAGCTTAATGACTTTGCCTCCTTACTTATTTTCTTAACCATTTTATGTTTAACAATGTACAGTGATAAGGATGGTTTCAATATTATAATGTGAGGATGGTCACAGAAAAGTTTAGAATATAAGGAGCTCTTACAAGATGATCTTTGGCAAATTGTCTTTAAACTAAACTATGGTTTGAGACTAATGGTAGAAATTATCACCTATTTCTCTACACCTTGAGAGGAATTGACTTAGCATTTTCTCTCCTGAGGTGAGGTGAGAATAGCTGTGATAATTTTAGAAGGCTGTTGTTCCCCTTAGGAAATATTACACTGTAAATCAGGAGATAGGATGATATGCACTTGAGATGCTTAGTAAATCCCCCCATGCACACCTTGGATAAATATGTTATGGGTGTAATGTTTCACAGCTGTATGATCTGGTCCTTGATACCAATATTTGTTATGTATTCCTGTGCATCAATGTTACTATGTTATAAAGTAACAACCTTGCATTTCAGGTATGAGAAGATAAGTACAGTGTAACTGCATACAATGTATGTACATGCAATCATCAGTGATGTGTAAATTGGTAGGGAATAGAGTATCTATAAAGTGGTATCAGTATACTATATAAAATAAATGAATGGAAAATTTTGGCTTGAACTGATAACTTGAGTAACTATTTAACTGTGCATAGCAAATTATTCATAATATATATTTATAAGCTGGTTTACAAATCACTATTAACAATGCATGGTGCTCAAATATCACTTTCTGTTTTGTGCACAAATGGTTTCACTTACAAAAATTTGTATTGGATCATTTAGATGACTCAATCTTCCAGCTGAGAAATTGTAGTGATTTACTAAATCAGTTATAGACATGCCTATACCTTTATAAGACCCTGCTGCATTGATTCTAGACCTACCATTAAGGCAGTAGAGATAAAAAAAGAAAGAAAAAGTTGGATGTACAGAGAAATTTACATGGTGTAATATGTATATACAATTACATTGATATGCAGTGCATGCTTCAGATATATATATATATATATATATATATATATATATATATATATATATATATATATATATATAGCATATTTTGCTTATATACTGATAAATAAAATGGTCGAGTTAATTATTGAGGTTAATTTATGAGAAAACAAGGATATTATAGAATTCTTATAATAATATTAAATCATTCATATATGTCCTTC
This sequence comes from Discoglossus pictus, assembly GCA_027410445.1. NCBI lineage: Eukaryota > Metazoa > Chordata > Amphibia > Anura > Alytidae > Discoglossus > Discoglossus pictus. Next base: position 427,129,098 of record CM050164.1, read on the forward strand.
CCAGAAAGAGAGAACGTGGTAACAAAGTGTTACAAGTAACAAGATCTCCTGGGATTCATTGTTCTCATCCACTTCAAATGCTGTGGTGTCTAACCCTTCCTAAAATCCTGCTAATATATTAATGGTATCTTACATAGGTATATGAGGTGAATTTATTATGTAAAGACCCCAGTGTTTAACGGTGTCTAGGGCTCATATTGATAGCGATTGGGATGTGGATACCACAGAAAAGGGTCAAATATTACATCTGTGCTCACTGACATCTGCTTATCCGTATTTTGCATGATTAAAAGCATAATTGAAATAAAATATTACAATCATAACCCATTAATCAATCCAGTAGAACTTTTTTTTTTTTGCAAAAAAAAAAATCTATTTCTTTGCAAAAATATTAAATAATAATCGTGATTTATTTTGTACATAGTGTTTGTGTGTAACCTATGAGTCCAGCACACCTCGATTCCATAATAATCATAAAGTTCCCAATCTTGGTAGAAGATCCATTCATTTAAATAAAGTGTTTTACAGGGAACTTGTAACTGATATGATTGCTACAAAATAATGAATTTCCTTCAGTTTACTAGATAAAGAATATCTGGAAAACTGTTGATCATGTACAGATTGTGTCATTGAAAAATAATCTGCATCTACCGTATATAAGACACTACTAAAAGTCATAAATATAATTATTGTTATTATTACTGTAGCAGCTTCTGCCTGAAAATATTTAGTAATGCCAGAAATGTCCTTTATGTTGAATCATTGAGCAATGATATGTAACAGTAAAATATTTACACAGAATATATATATATATATATTTGTATAAATATAAAAACAATAGATATATAAGTTTTTGCAAGCATAGAAACATAGAAAGGGGGTGTGGTGAAGTTTACAAACCTGTATATATATTGTCAGAAGAGAGAGGGAGCTAGAGAGAGTCTCGGAGTCTCAGAGCCTCAGACCTCCTGAGAACTTGCTCAGGAAGCACACAAGATCTAGAGAACCCTGACTGGGACAGCAGTCACCAAGCCAGGAGACAGATTATCCAAAAGAACAAAACATATAATAAGAGATAAGACACTACAAGCAAGTGCGCTGAGCAAAGCTTCCACACACTTCGGTAGGTACCTACCCCTTACAGCATTGTCATGTTATTGGTCATGTTATTGTCATGTCATGTGGAATCACGTCTTTGTTTTTATGATCTTATTCCTTAACTTGTTGGACATAAGGATCTGGTTAGTCTTGCATGAATAATAGTAACACTAACTTTGTACATAGCCATGCAGTGAATCACCAAGTAAGGGACATACACAGGTATGGGTGACTTAACACATCAGGTGTAGTAAAAAGGATATGACTGCAAAAAATATTTGGTGAATAAAGTACACACACTGTATAATCAGGTTTGTTGAGAACATTTCATTCATAAAAGAAGATGCAGAGGACTGGTAAATACATTTATTAACACTGTTGGCTCCAGCTTATGGAATGGAACAGAAGCAGGTATTTTCTTTAAACATATGTGATATATAGTGGTTATGTTCAGTGCTATATGTTTCTTTTCCGATATAGGGTATTTCACAGTGATATATATTATGTTTCAGAGACATATGGAGCGAAGTGTTTGGCTGCTAATGTTTTCCTGATCCTTATGTAAAGATGATGTTTGTTAATGCCAGTTACATTACAGGTTGTTCTTGTCTGCTGGGTTAGAACTTATATTTAGTACTCATGTATGTGGCAGAAAATTTCCTGCCTTTCAGCCTTATTAAATTGCGATTCGGTAAATTTAAAAGGGCTCTATTTAAGCACACAGCATATTATTTTTACAGAAGTTTTTAGTTAGTGAACTTCTATCCAAAAGCAAGGTCTTCACTAACTAAAAACTTCTGTAAATAAAATAGGCTGTGTGCTTAAATAGAGCCCTTTTAAATTTACCGAATCGCAATTTAATAAGGCTGTTTATGTTTAGCACATCAGGTCACTCATATTCTGTTTCAATACAAACTAAAACATGGATTAGGGGGGGGGGGGGGGGGGGCTGAGATAGCCTGAGAAGTGACTGTTTTCCCCATAGGAAATAGTACATAGTAAATCAGGAGATAAAGTGAAATGCTTAGTAAATCTTCTCATCTCGTGCTGTTATTGATATAGATATGGAACCAATTCATTGTAATACTGAATTAATTGTTGGATACTATCTTACAAGCACTTATAATAAACATTCAATAACAAAAATATTATATAAACATATAGTAGGTATGAAAATTTTGAAATATGTGTTTTGGAGGCTATTGTAATTATTTTGACCCTTTATACACATTGGATAACTTTTTATGTATTTTATGGAAACAGGTATTGAAAGTGTCTAGTAAGATGTTTTTTTTTAAGATTAGATACAAACTAGAAAATAGAGCAAAGATTTAACAAATAATATAAGAATATGTTTCAACAAGGCACGGATGACTAGAGTAGTAATTAAAGTGCATTTTAAGACACACCTCAGTAACTATGGCATAAGACTAAATATGTAAGTTGAATAGAAGCCTAATTAATGCGTTCACATGTATATGCCCATCCCAGCCATCTGACATCAAACTGTATATTTCCATGTTTTGGATTAAGTATCTGAGCTGCCATAAATAAGATCTTTCATCTGTACCCTCTCTCCAAGGATTATGAGTAGGATTGGACTTTATTAGCACCTTTGAGCATTTGCTGTTAAATGTTCTCTTTGATGAGAGTAATCTCTTAAGTACCTGTATCATTCCATGGACCATATTCTCCAAGTTACAATTGTCTTTCAAACATTAATGCAAATGCTACATGACATAACATACCCATTGGAGTTTTCTTTTACTTTATTTTTTCTGGACCATGTGATGATGGACATCTGCTCACTACATCACTACATCACATAACAATATGGTTTTATTACACACCTAGGATTTCTACTGATGAAGTGAGAGATTTCCTCCTTGTTAGGGGAAACATCTCCATTTCCTCTTATGAAACATCTCCATTTCCTCTTATATCAAGTGAAGCCTCTTTTTACCGTTGGATACATCCATATTAAGTGATTATGCTCTGTAAGGTCAAATGACAATGGGAAAAAGCTCATTTCACATATGATAACCCCTTCAATTTACTAACTTTGTCTCTCTGAGTATCTAAGGCATACATCCAAGTTACAAACTGGTGTTTTTACATGGGACTGCCTTGTAGCTTCTCCAAGAGGCTTCCCAAGATCTCTCTCTCAACTTGATACACTTGGCCCTGGGGGTATTTACTAAGCATCTTAAGTGCTTCTCACCTTTTCTATACCATGCTACCTATGGGGAAAGACATCCCTTCTCACCTCATCTTAGGTGATAAAATGCTTCCTAACCCTCCCCATCTGCTATCTCCTTGATCTTGGATTCCTGCCATTACTATAAATATTGTATTATTTATTTTATTTGTAACTCTGCCAACATATTCTGTGGCCTAATTTTCAAGCATACAGTGATTTACCCATCTTATCATTTCTCTCATAACTGTATTAGTGATTTGAACTAAGAGATAATCACTTTATAGTCTTTGATAAGGCCCACACATCTTATTACCTTTACCATAAAGATCTTCCAACGTGTGGCTTCCTTAGCTGCGTCTTTTTCTGATAAAGTACCATTGGACTTTTATATTTCCTGAACTAAGAATTGATCTTTATTCAGATAAATTCCACACAAAAACTATATAAAGTTTCCATCTTACAATATAATAAAATAGCGATAGGAATATAACAATATAGTGATTGGAAATAAATGGTAGTCCATCCTTTAGCCATAATATATGTTGCAATGTATTTTATAATGAGTATACTTTCTAAGCCAGCATGCCATTGGATACCACCCATCATAAATATTATTGCATTACTTTCCTCATAGATTTGTATCTTGGTGCCCATACTATCCTCATTAATTGTGTACAATTATATGCTGTTAATATAGGCTGACGAAGGTATATTGAGTTCCTCCCTGTTTACTGCTCTGATCCAGTATATGCTTCTGGAGTAACCAGTTTGTTGCGTCATGTCCAGACGTCATATAAATATAAATCCACACCAAGTACATATTTATTTGTGTAGGTGTATTTCCTGGGACGTACTATAGCTCTTCCCTTGTTTTTTGGATTTAATGGATTTGATGCTGCTAGAAATACGACCATGTCTTTGAAGAGAGCTATATCTGTTTATTAGCATATATGTTAGATGCAACTATAAGGTAAGCTACAATACAACACATACAATCAGACAGCAAGATCTTTTATTAAACTATGATGGACAGTAAAAACTGCTTTCTATCACCAAGGGAGGATGGTGTTGCTGAAAAGCGACATATTTGAGGTTCTCTATTTAGATGTAATCGGTTTACAAATTCACATGGTTTTCAGGGAAAGGCTTGCTGATGATATAATATAAAAAGATGGAGCAGTGAAAGCGAATTTCACTTTAGCTCGTGTACTTTGGCACCAATGCTCCTAACAAACAAGAACATTGAAAGGGGCAAATTCCTTGAGTTTGCTAAATATTAACGGCTAGTGTCTTATTGATATGGAGGAAGATCGCCATCTAGTGTTCATTCTAGTGCAATGCGTATTTATAGAAGTGATAAACAAGCATCACAGATTTTATATTTTTACAAATTTTCTATCTATCTATATATATATGAACAAAGTCAACAAACTATAAAATAACAAAAAAAATATATAGTCAAATTAAAAGTATATCCTAAATTAATAATTTACTAGCACTTTGATTACATTTCCATTTCCTATTTTTCCTAATTAAAATATGTTTTTTATGCATATGAAGCTTTCTAATAATATACTATTTTCCTACTAAGCCATGTAGTACAGTAACATAATTATTGCAGTAGGTAAATAATACCACTTTATGTAATATCACTTTGGTTAGCATTTTACCATCAAAGTCTTAATGTCTGAGAATTTTCTTAACTGATGTTGATGCATTACATCCTGTGTTATTTATATATCGATATAATGATATAATTTACAGGGACAGAGCAACCAGTGGTGCAGGTGGTGCTATGCACCAGGGCTCTCCTCTGAGGCGGGTCTTGGGGGATGCAGCTATGAGAAAGGTTCTTTGGTAGGGGTGATGTAATGGGAAAGGGTGTTAGGGAGGGGAACTATTAGAAGGAGTCTTAGGGGGCCGGGGGCACTGAGTGATTTGGTACAAAGGTGGGGAGCCCAGGGCAAAAAAAATACAGTCCCCCATGGGGGGAGGGTCCCAATTTTGTTATTGCACTGGGGCCCTCCATTCTCTAGCTCTGCTACTGATAATTTGCTAGGGCAATAAACCACATTTCATGTTATTGCACTTTACATAAACATGCATGTGTTATCCCCTTAAATGAATTCAGGACATTGCCCAAGTAGTTTTATCAAACTACCTAGAATTAAGTAATCATTAGTCCAAATGTTCATGGGGATTAGTCCAGACACTGAGGCACTCATTCAATTGCTATTTGGCCAATTGAATAGGGCTCTAAATAAGCACATAGCATATTTTTTTACAGAAGTTTTTAGATTTGTGAAGACCTTGCTTTTGGATAGAATTTTACTAACTAAAAACATCTGTAAAAAAATATGCTATGTGCTTATTTGGAGCCCTATTCAATTGGCCAAATTGTAATTGAATGAGGGCCTGAGACTGTTATTTTGTCAGATATAAGCTGTGTTGTGCATAATTGCTCTGATTTCACAGACTGCTAAAACCCTTCTAAAAAATCAGATACTTTATCTCTACCCTCGGCTTATAGAATAAACTTATTTTCACATAAAGACAAAGTACAAGTGCATTCGAGTTAATGAATACCACATTTTAAAATATTAATATTTAACAAAGTAAAACTATTTGTGTTCCAGTTTTATTATCTTATTCAAGTAATAACCTATGTATCAGAATCTAGTAGCTGCTTTGGTCTCATATTATGTAGCTTACCTAATGAAATTGTTTTATAGTGGCCACCAATTGACAGCCTTATTAAATTGTGATTTGTAATTTTAAAAGGGCTCTATTTAAGCACACAGCATATTTTTTTTACAGAAGTTTTAGTCCATGAACTTCTATCCAAAAGCAATGTCTTCACTAGCTAAAAACTTCTGTAAAAAAAATATGCTGTGTGCTTAAAAAGAGCCCTTTTAAATTTACTGAATCGCAATGTAATAAGGCTGTGAATGAGGAAGTACTGTGGTCAGTTACTGAATGGCCATGACTGGTTCATATGTCAATAATTACTTAAAGGTCAATTTACCTCACTGTAAGTGCTCTTCATGGTGTGAAAGAGCACATAGTTGTATATTAAAATGATCTATTTTGATTACACTAATAACAGCTAAAAAATACAAAGATTTAATCTGTATATATACAAGGTCCCGCTTACTGGATGTTGCATGAGTAAGAACAGATATTAAGGGTTAACTATTTTTTCTTTTGCTCAGTACATGGAGCTGTATATGTGGGTCTTTGATGTGGTCCAAATTGTGTTGGATTAAGGGGCCCTTTAACTATTTTTATTTTAGAGCAGTAATGTTATAGGATTTTTTATAAAGTCTTTTCGCTAACATGACTGTCTTCTGTCTTCCAGAGGAACTCTTCAAATACTGGTAACATGGATTGGGGAACTCTCTATGAAGTCATTGGAGGCGTCAACAGACATTCCACCAGCATTGGCAAGATCTGGCTGTCTGTCCTTTTCATATTCCGCATTATGATTTTGGTAGTGGCAGCAGAGAGTGTGTGGGGTGATGAGCAGAGTGATTTCACTTGTAACACCTTACAGCCAGGGTGCAAGAATGTCTGCTATGACCATCATTTTCCAGTATCTCACATCAGGCTATGGTGCCTTCAGCTTATCTTTGTTGCTACACCAGCCCTCCTGGTAGCCATGCATGTAGCCTACATCAAACATGAAGAAAAAAGACTAGTGTTGAAGAGTGGTCGCCATGAGGACTTGGAGAAGATAAAAAATGAGAAAATTAGAATTAAAGGAAGCCTTTGGTGGACCTACACAACCAGCATCCTGTTCAGAGTCATCTTTGAAGCTTGCTTTATGTATCTTTTCTACTTTTTATACTCTGGTTTCCATATGCAACGCTTGGTGAAATGTGACAACTGGCCTTGTCCAAATGTTGTTGACTGCTTCATTTCCAGGCCCACCGAAAAAACAGTTTTTACCATTTTTATGGTTATTGTGTCTGGTATCTGCATGGTCTTGAATGTGGCAGAATTGTGTTATCTGGTCTTACAGGCTTCCTTTAGAAGGTCAAGAAAAAATGCCAAGAAATTGTCCAACCACACATCAAGCAATGAGGAGAAGCAGAACTTGTCAAACGAATCAAAGGAACACTGATCTCCAACTTTGGTTCATTTATTATTGTATCCTAGTTATCATTCACCACAATGGATAAGCCACTGAAGAAAGATAAATTGTAGCATTGGATACATTAACAGGAATGGAAATAATGTGACAAACCATTATGCTGTTATTTTAGAAAAGGGAGATATTTGGGTATCATGTTTCCTTATGCCAGAAAATGGCAAATATGGTATAAAGTGTTAAAGGGTAAATTCCACCTAAAATTAAGTTTCTTTATGTTAAAGTGCAATCCCAGAGAATATTAACTATATATGTAAAAGTTATACAACTTGCTTAGTTTGCCATTTATTACTCCATGTTTGTGAAGAACAGACACTGGCATTTTAAGATCAGTTGTTATCACTGTCTGTGAGCTGTTCAAAAGTTCAAGAGTCAGTTCAAAAGCCAGTCAAACTTTACTGGGTTCTAAATTGTGACTAAATGAAATTTGTTCTGAGCTCTCCAGAACTTCGCACCTAACATACAAAAGAAATAAAAGGCAAGTGCTAAAACGTTTACATATATTTGAACTATAAGAGATGTCTTTAACATAAGAGAAATTTGGGTTTAGGTGAAACGTCCTGTTTAATGGGTTGAAACAGGGTAAGGAAAGTACACAAAGTGACACTTGTGTTGTTAAAGGGCAATTGACACAAAGCTGTAGACTTTACACAACTGACAATCAATAGTATTCTTTTTTTTAAATAATACATGTGCTATTTATGTTACAAAAAGATTTGTTTTAGAGTAATTGTTATATTTAAATATTAAAGCCAATAGCAGGTCTATTTTGTAACTTTAGTGATTATATTTGTATGAAACACTGCCACTTTTATTATCAATTAAATCAAAAGTATTGTGCAAATATAGGGTTATTTGGGGTAGTGACTAACATACCTAATGTGCACAAGAGGCAAACATAAGTTGCTAGGTAATATGGCTTAGTGGATATTTCACATGTCATAATTTGGGCCATATTCACTGTTCCTATGCCATTCAAAAGAGCCTTTACACTATGAAGAGGCTCCATGGGTATTATAAGAAACACCTTTCTGGATGAGTTTTAAGATTCAGTAAAATAACAATATATAGAATAATTTGTGTAAAATATTCAGAAAGGGGCTCTATGTTTTTTTTAATTTTTTTATGTAAATGTTGTAACTAGGATAATGAATTCATTTTATCATCTTCAATAACTTTTTCCATTGCACATATATAAAACAAAAACAAAAAAATGCCTAAAGTTTCTCTGCCATTTTGTCTTAAAACATAAAAAATGAAAAATAAAACTACATTTCTATATTGTTAAAAGATTGCTTAGACAGCAAGTGGCTAGGCAGGAGAATTAGATAGATGTCTGTTTTATCTATCAGGATATATTTGTCCACTAAATATAAAAGTGTTGTAAAACGTCTGACAATGGACAATTTGTGGACAATGGACAATGGCGTAGAAGCCCCAAAAAACCTGTGGGGATAATTCAACTCTGACCTTGTAGAAAGTAACAAATTGGATATTTACTGTGCTGCCTTTGGTGTACTTATTGAAAGAAGGGGATAAACAAAACAACAACAAAGACTTGAAACTGTACAGTCTCTGTAAAGTGTTTGGCTGTATATCTGTGGGTATAAGTCCAGTATTTAAGACAATACCATGTAAATATATATGGATCACTGCACATGTGGGCTGCAGGCAGATATTGAAAGGCAGGGTGTCGGTGCTTGCATTTTTTGTTGTACAGATAAAAAAAACTTTTTTTTTTAAATATGGGCTCCTGAAAAGACTTACAAAGGTTTATTAAAACCTAAAATAGCCAATTTGGGCTCATATCGCTCTCACTTATTTTGGGAGTTTATCCTTACTGGGAATGGTTGGGAGACTGTAATTACATACATTGCCAAGTGCACGTAGCAAAACTTATCAAGTTGTATGTAGGACTACAAGAGGTCACTAGGTGGAGCTCTGTATGCACACAATGTTTATGGATTTAAGATATCATTTTTTTGTATGTTTGAATAAATAATTCTTTTAATAAATCTACTTTCTATATGTGTTCTTTTCATAATTTAAACCATTTTACAAAATGTGTCAAATATAGTCACACACATGCATTCTTACAAAAAGAATATTCGTTTTAAAGTGTCTCCTAATTAAGTGATCAGTTCATGACTGGTCTTGAAGCCACCAGTAAACATGCAATACAAGTCTAATATTATCAGACTAAGCAATATAAACATATTCTGGTTAACTGATTTTTCATTTGTCAGAAAAATCAGCAGAGGTTTCTGTAATTACATTACATTTTAAAAACAAAGAAAATGTATTATTTTTTTAAATTTTTTTTTATTATTATTTTGAATTATTTTTATATTTTGCTGATAGTTGCCATGCAATATGTGTGAGACACGACTTCCTGCAGGTACAGTATGGTTTGTTGGGGTGGATGAGGTTTAGAAGTGGCATGCAGGGGCGTGGCCTTGCCCAGCCTGCTGCTAACTTGATGGATTCAGCCATGCATGGGCACACAATGTGACAGCAGAGATGGATGAAGAGGGGATCCACGACTCTATGGAATCCAAACGTTAATTTTAAGACACGTCTGTTGTCTACAATTACTTTTATGATTTTTATTTTTCCACCTTGGCCTTTATCCAATGCCCACAGAAGGAGATCTATGAGTAGAGCAGGCTGGCTGCTGTCAGAAGTGTTTGGTAAGCTTGTGCTCTGAGAGTTTGTGGGAAGTGGGAGGGCTGTGGGCACAGGAGAGTGCCTGGGACCAAGATACCCTGTGCTGCACACACTTATATTAACACAATGCTAAATCTATCCTCATAGTATCTAATACACCCAGGACCAGATATCCAAGCCCCCTTACAGTACATCCAATGAGACTCACAATTCTATGCTTAGATATCCATCCTATTCCCTCACAATCTGGGATTGGATGTCCAAGTTAGAATACAGCATCTTAATTACAACTCCTAAGATTGGATATCCAGGCTAGAATATGAAAAATCCTCGAGCACTTGATATCCAAATTAGCTTATTTTACATACACTTATAGCACTATAGTTCAAAATAGATACATAAACTTCTTACTAATGCCCAAGGAACTAGACCTCCAACTTTGGCTATCTACATTATCATAAATATATCTAATACACTGGAACTGTAATCTAAAGTGCAATGGTTTATACATTTAGTACCTCAAGTATCTTCCTAGGATATCTTTGACTGGATAAACTAGTTATTATTTCTCACATCATCTGAGACTGGATGTCTAAAGTGCAATGTCTTATACATTAGTACCTCAAGCTCAAGCTAGCGTAAAGTATCTTCCTGGGACATCTTTGACTGGATAATGAAACAGCCTTATTCATTCATTTGGGACTGGATATTAGAGTTAGTCTATACTACACATCTTAATACCATAATCTGTTATGTCTATAGGGTTACCTGTTTGATTCCACACACTGCTCCAGTCTATTGATGCAATAAAGTGGGGCTGTATGTGTAGGAGCAAAATATGGCTTTTAATACACTCATCAACTCACATGTGTAAATGTCCCCATTAGCCTTAGCCTGACCAGAGATTCAGACGTTTATTCCAGAGGTTCATGTTTTGACTGGACACTTTGTCCTGAGAGTGTTGTTGCAGACATGTGATGGACAGTGGGTCTCTGGGCCAGTGCACACCTACATTGCACATTTCTAGTGTTTTCCACAATGAGTTTATAAATGAATCTGCTTACATTGTATCACACTAATATGAGAGCTATAATAGACTCAGTAGGACTTGTATTTTATTAATGTTTCTATATAACATTAGATTAGTTATCTGTATACCAATTATCTATGCATCCATCTGTCTTTATGTCCATTTATCTATCAAGCTACACATACAACATCACATTTTCTATAAAGTCACAGGGCCATATTCTATCAGCTACTTGCAAATGCCTTAAACTCATAAATCTGGCTTCAGGTTTAGTTTTTTTTATAAATGTTTATATGTATTCTATTGACTTAATAATTCATTAGTGCCAATAAGTAATATTTGCCAAATATGTCGCAATACTAAGAGTGATTTTAAGTGTGTATAAATTTACAATTTGGGCAATAGATTAGGGTCCACAGTATTGCATTATAGGTATATGTATACTTTTGTTTCCTTTATTGTGCTATTTAACAATAAATACATAATAACAATACATTATACCACTCATTAAGTTTCTTCTTATAAATATTAGCTCAATACCCCAATAGCAGAGCATTTACATATAGAATCGGTAAATACTGCTACAGCATGAATGATGAAACCAAGTTTAAAAGCAAGATTAAATGGAGTACAAATGGGTAATTGTATAGCTGAGATGTGTCATTTGCTGCGGCTCACTGTAAGCATCAGTTGATTTGGCATTATTTCTCCTGGTTCAGCAGTTCCAGACTTGCTGAGAGCAGCATGTGTCGGCGGGGGCACACAGACATGTAAAGCAGGGGGATTTATACATACATTGGGTGTTGATGCAACTCTACATCCATATATTTCATATGGTAGAGAAGAAAAGATTACACTTAGTCAATTTGTAATATCATTAATAAGTAATTCAATGTTACTTGGTGTCTCCTGAGAAGTTGAGACATTGTTTTGGTTCAATGATTAAATATTTTAAGACATAATGCCCAGTTACTGAAGGTTAATAATCTCTGGTGGGAGACTAGTAAAAAAGTGCTGATTATATATACTTGGTGTTTGGGCTGGTCTTTATCATTAAAAGGTCACCGTAGTCCAAAATATCTATCATACATGTATAAAAAAAGAACATGTTAAATATTATAAAAAAGGTGTTTTGTATTAATAATAAGTGGTATAGTGTAGCTAAATTATAATAAGACTGAGACACAATGAAATTGATTCTCTGCCGCTGTCCTTACTCACTATAGGAAAGAAAAGGGACAGTGAGTGGATGGGTTCTGGACTGGGTGTTTCCATTAGATTGAGCAAAAATCAGATAAGAAATCCACATTTACAGGATCTCCTTGATGCTTTGTTTACACTTTCTCTGAATTCACTTGTTGTGGTGAATTTAATAAGTCTCTCATCTATTCCAGAGGGTTGTGATCTAATTTTGTCCCCATAAGAAATATTGCATAGTAAATTCAGGGAGGCATCTTGGCCACTTGAGTGTTTAGCACATTTTCCCCGATTATTTTTATTTATTTCTGAGATGATTTATATATAATTTTCTAAATTCATATAATTTCTTTTACATGCAAAATAAAAATTCAGCAATGCATAGGACACGTTATTTTGAATGCATAATAGGACGTTTTGGACTACAGTGATTCTTTTGAGCATTTGTTAAAGACTAGAGAAAATGATACATTATTTTCTTGAGAATATGGACACATTCTTTATAAGCCTCAAAATATGATCGCATGTATTGTATGTATTGTATTGTATATATTGTAAGAAAGGAGATAATTCCAATTATTAGTTTAACTGAATAAGGATAATCACTTTGAATCACAATAAGTAGCAAACAAAATACTATTAGACACTAGCAGCCTTATTAAATTGCAATTCGGCCATTTGAATAGGGCTCTATTTAAGCACATATTTTTCACAGAAGGTTTTAGTTAGTGAACTTCTATCCAAAAGCAAGGTCTTCACTAACTAAAAACTTCTGTAAAAAAATATGCTCTGTGCTTATATTGAGCCCTCTTCAATTGGCCAAATCGCATTTGAATGTGGCCCCTGGTAATATAAGCACAAAAGATAAAGGTGGAACAGTTCTTTCACAATAAGTTAAATTACGTTTAATAGTATTATATATTGTTTTAATTAAGACGTTTATTTGATATATATGGTGATGTAGTTTTATACATTTGCTTCTGCATTCCTATATACTAGGAAAATAAAAGCAGCTAAATGTTAGCTATATTTGTTCTTACAAATGTTACAAATCATATATGTCATGCTACATTTAAATAGAATTGTGTTACATGTATGTGTCATGGGGGGTACCTTTGATAAAACAGAGTATTCACCCCATTAATTCAAAATAACTGTTTTCTTTATGTGTTTTATGTTTATGTGTAATAGCATATTCTTCAATATAACATCTGTCTCATCAATATTTGAAGAGATTAATTTGTATCATAAATTAAAGATTAATGCCTTGCTTTTAAAAATGTGTTTATACGGACTTTAGTTTTATTGATGTAAAGTCTATGTTACAATAATGCAAACGATATTTTATAAATGATTATGTGGTATGGAATGGTCACAAATGCCACAAAATGTAGATCTAGATGCACTGATGTAAAAAAATTAATTTACAACAGTACGATGACACAAGGAATGTTGTTATGATAGAAAATAAGATGTGGTAGTAAAGAGGCTGATTTAGCTCTGTTAGCCTTGCTGAGATATTTCAGTGTGAGTGACTGGTACTCTTTGGGCATCTGACAACTCGTTTCATTCATGCTTCAGTCACTTTCACAGCATGTAGACAGTAAGCTAAGCATTGCCATATAGGCTCTGCCTTTTGGCTGTAACATTGTTCTGTGTGTCTTAGGGAGGTGTTTTATAGGTAAGTGATTACATTTTATTATACTCTGCAAGCTCTAATATGACATTAGCTCATTTTGGATTACACCCAGCTTGATGATACAGATGCATTGTTTTCTGTGATGACACAAGCGAAAATAGGGTAGGAGCAACTCTCAGGGCTGCTATTATTTAATGAAAAGCAGCTGTATTAAATTAGTACAGTAATTAGGTACTTAGTAAAATTGGTTAATATTTGCAGTGGATCAACTGCAATTTTTTTGGATGTCACATACACTGTAAGGACTCTTAACAAGTGAAAATAAATGTCTAAATTTGACTTCTATTCTAAATATTAACTTGAGTGCTAATACATCTCAATCCTATATATATATATATATATATATATATATAGTTATTCAGTTTATATAAAAGGATTAACACTGTGTCTTAAATCCAGGATAAACTCTGCCAAATAGTAGTAATTAGGAAAAATAGCAATCGAAGTTTCATTCAATATACTATTTGTATGAAAGTTTATTGTGTTCTGTAATTAAACATCATAATGTTATCCTTCTAAGACATTATAAACTAACAGAATTATATATATATATATATATATATATATATATATATATATATATATAAATTCTTAAAGAATATAAAGTAGGATATATGACCTTCCATTCAGTGCAGACAATTGATATAATTATTTTTGTTAATATATATTTATTATTATTATTATATTCTTTTTGACACGGTTTTATTTAAACACACATTAAGTAAATTCTAGGAAATGTAATTTCTCAAATTTACAACTGTATCCAGGATATAAAGCATATGTCAATAACATTACCTGTGGTTATATTTCCTTTAAGTAAAGGAAAAATAAAAAGTCTGCACTGTGCACTAACTAACTAACAGATTTATTATGTTTGGGGAACATAATGATGGCAATAGAGGCATAATCATAGAACAAAAGAAAAAGGAGACATAGGAAAACTACAAAATTTACATATTTGATTAAAAATTGTCGTTTGCTTATTTTCCAATAGTATTACATGTAATGGAGGCATTGCACTGTATTTATAAAATTGAGTAAAATGTGGAAATAACGTATGTTCTCTGTGAACACTATTTAGCAAGCAAATAAATGTAATGGTTAATTTTAATTTTCTAATCCCATTGTCCAATAATCTGTTTCATAAACAGACTACATTATAGATTGAAGGAAATTAGAGAACGCCTGGGGATTTAAATACAGGTAAACTGAGAATAGAGAGAGTTATGGTCAATCGGTACCCCTCTGCCATGGGTATAGGAACTGGGGGGGGGGGGGGGGGGGGGGACAAATCCCCCCCAGATTTGTCAATGTGTGTAGAGAAGCAGTTGGGTGGTATTTTTATACTATATGCGGTATCCCCCCCCCCCCCCCAGATTTTCTTTGGCTCCTACACCCATGCCCTCTGCCATCACTATATAGGTTTATAATATCTGTGATTAATGGCTGTATTAAAAAAAAGCTAATGATAAAAGCACCATTATCAGGAAGAGGAGATAATGTTCTATATAAATTCATCATACAAAATACAGTACATGCACAACCTTTTAGTTTTCTACGGCGGATATTGACATATTTAAAAAACATCACAATCAGACACAGGTTATAAAGGAACATATCATTTATTTACGTTGGAAAATCATTAATTTAACTGTAAAGGGTTAATTTCCAATTCTGACATCTATGACATAAACTCCTGGCAAATTAAATGCAAAATTGCAGATTATACTTGTTTAAATCATCTTGAGCCTGAGGCTCAATATTTTCATCCGTCATTAATATTTAATTATTTGATCTGATTGTCAATAGGATGTCCAATGGGGCAAGACATTAATGACATTATATATAAATGAGGCAACACATCCCATCCTGAATAATACAATTCAATTCTGCTTTTGTTTAGTATTGTTCTTGACATTCAAGTTAGTTGTATATGTGAGAATTGTTTTGCAGATTAAAAATTAATGGGTGTCAGTTTTAAAAATCCAAAGACAAATATTTCGAAATTTTGACTATGAGGCATCTGGTGGTTTAAGGCTCTTATACCACATCCCTGATTACATTGCCAAAAAACCTCATCTGTTACTAAAACTGATTTACTTCGTTATCAGTCGGTATTCTATATCTGGTAAATAAGAATAATTAATTATGAGCCAGATAAATAAATTGACTACACCAATTTATCTGAAAATACTGCCACTCAGCACTTCTGGCGCCATTACTGGTTAATAGCTGTGATTCTCGCGCACCTAGAAGCGATGTTTGGCGCGAAGTGGAAAATGAGCTGCTATTGGCTGAACAGTCGTGCGCGGGAAAACGTCGTCTAACCGTGCTAGTCTAGTGGCTCCCGAGCATAGTTGAGGGTGTACCAATTTACCTCATAAATTGATGCACTAAGGGCTGAGGTTATTTTGGAGCTTTATGGCAAGAATATTATGTTCTATGAGAGCCACTTATTAAATTAAAATACTTCTAAAAGCCACATGTACATTTTAATAAAACACGTGTTTTAATGCTAATCAATAAATAAATAAAACAGTATTGTTTGCCCACTAAAATAGTCCTATGAACAACTGCTGTATGATGAAAAATGTATAGTTGCATTATTTGAGTCAGACAAATAGCACAATTAGGCAGAGGAGGATAACATAATTAGAAAAAAACAATTTTGATTCATCGCTTGTCCCTATAGACATATTGGCACTTTGGTGATTTTAGAATTGTATTAAAAAGGCTTTTATATCTACAAGAGCAGGGTTTGGAGTTTACCTTGCAACTACATTCTGAGTATATGTGGGGGAAGGTGTCAAATATTAAATCAAACAAATCCCACTAGCATTCCCGCTTCTACTGCTCATCAAAAACACTTTTTTTTCTCTAAAAATGATTTTATGTTCATGGGATGCTCATGGAGCTGCTAGTTATGTTAATTTGTAAGAGGACCACTGTAGTAAATTTGTATGTTGTCATTTGAGGAAGCAAATACAAAATGATCAGTGTTTACATTTGAATCCTTTATATGCAATTATTTCATAGGATTCCATATTCTTTGTGATGAGTAGATGTACAAATCTGCCTTGTGAACGTACTCCTTGTACATTACACCAACTCAGAATGACTGGTCCATAATATATACTCACTTGTATATATAGTATATGTATATGGTTTATTAGCAGAGCTTTGTCTGATGCACATTTTGTTTTTTTATGTTTAAGTTAGTATGATTGAACATGCATATACACCATGACATATCTTGTTTGAGCACACACATTCCCAACCTTTTTACAACTGTGACTCACAATATACCACATAGAAACACAAGCATGCATGCTGTAATTGAAAGAAGGTATGAAATGATTCATTATTTTTATTAGGTATATACAGTACAGGACATGGAGGTTCAGGAGAGTTTGTCTTCACTGTCATTTATGATACACTCAAACTACAGGTGACTTTAAAGGGAATGCTCCCATTAACAACAAACTAATGAACAGATTGAGTACATTATAAGTAAGTACACACCACTAATGAATGGTTCAAGATCAATATAGATAAAATTCACTGGGATGGAAGTTAATGCCTAACAGATATTCCAATTTACTTGAAACCGGGAAGAGCATACAATCTTGGATTAGTTTACAATGTTAAGTGTGATGTAAGAAGAATTTAAGATCTACAATCTATTCCTTCTCCCCACCTTGAATTGCATGTATGTATGTATGGTTATTTGTGTGTCAATTATATTGATTAGAGAAAAAAAAACTACAATCTAGAAAAAATATACACACAGTATTACAGGAAAAAAATAAATAATAAGGGCTGGCCAAAGTGATAAATGCTACTGTGGTAAAGTTATATTTGTGGATATGACCTTACAACATTCCAAGGCAAATAAAGATAACAATGTCCTTCCAAGTTTACTGTAGTTTAAACAAGGCTTCTGTGATGTAAACTCAGTATCATTGTATATCGAGTTTATGATGATTGAACCTCTCTTTTTGAGTTGAATGCTTTCTTAGACATAGGTCTAGGGATGTAAAATTAAAGGGCAGTATGCAGGTAGCTAATCTTGATATTCATTAGTACACTCCTTATGGCTAATGGCTCTCTCATAGCCTGTGGAAGACCTAAGCACAGGGCAGCAACCAATGAGCCTAGATCTTATTGATGGAAAAAAGCTGAAGTGTTGAGAATGGTGTAAGCAGAAAGTGTCTTACAAATAAACAATGAGATGTGAGAATGATAAACAGCATTGGAAAATGGGATAAAGGAAACAAAAGCGAGGACATGGATGGAGAGAAAATAGTATGTTTAGAATTATACAGTTGAATGAGGTAAACGATATTTGGAAACACCTTTCAGGTACAAGAATGAACAAATAGGAACTAGAGAAAATGAAACTAGCAAGAGATTAAAGTAATTTAGTTTAATGTATACAACCAGGATGGAAATGGTAAATAATGGAGAGAAAGAAGGGGACAGAAAAGGGACCAGGGTCTCAAATCAAAATGATCATTAAAGTAGCATAAAACCGCTAAATTGTAATTGTACAGTGCCTTGCAAAAGTATTCACCCCCTTGGCATTTTTTGTGTTTTGTTGCCTCACAACCTGGAATTAACATGGATTGATTGAGGATTTGCATCATTTAATTTACAGAACAGGCCCACAACTTTGAAGATGTTTTTTTATTTTTTTTATTATTATTGTGAAGCAAACAACAAATAGGACAAAATAACAGAAAAAGTCAATGTCATAACCATTCACTCCCCTAAAATCAATACTTTGTAGAGCCACCAATTTGCTTTGGATAAGTCTCTATGAGCTTGCCACATCTTACCACTGGGATTTTTGCCCATTCCTCCTTGCAAAACTGCTCCAGGTCCTTCAAGTTGGATGGTTGGAGCTTGTGAACAGCAATCTTTAAGTCTGACCACAGATTTTCTATTGGATTGAGGCCTGGGCTTTGACTAGGCCATTCCAACATATTTACATGTTTCCCCTTAAACCACTCAAGTGTTGCTTTAGTAGTGTGTTTGGGGTCACTGTCCTGCTGGAAGGTGAACCTCTGTCCTAGCCTCAAATCACGCACAGAGTGGTACAGGTTTTGCTCAAGAAAATCCTTGTTTTTAGCACCATCCATCTTTCCCTCAACTCTGACCAGTTTCCCAGTCCCGGCTGCTGAAAAACATCCCCACAGCATGATGCTGCCACCACCATGTTTCACTATGGGGATGGTGTTCTTTGGGTGATGTGATCTGTTGGGTTTGCCCAGACATTGGCCCTCATTCAATTGCGATTTGGCCAATTGAATATTGCTCTAAATAAGCACATATATTTTTGAAATAAGTTTTTAGTTAGTGAAAACCTTGCTTTTAGATAGATGCTTACTAAGTAAAAACTTCTTTAAAAAAATATGTTATGTGCTTATTTAGACCCCTATTCAATTGGCCAAATTGCAATTGAATGAGGGCCATAGCGTTTTCTTTGATGGCTGAAAAGTTAAATTTTAGTCTCATCAGACCGGAGCACCTTCCTCCATCCATTTTGGGAGTCTCCCACATGCCTTTTCCCAAACTCAAAACGTGCCATTTTGTTTTTTGCTGAAAGTAATGGCTTTCTTCTGGCCACTCTGCCATAAAGCCCAACTCTATGGAGCGTACGGCTTATTGTCCTATGTACAGATACTCTAGTCTCTGCTGTGGAACTCTGCAGCTCCTCCAGGGTTACCTTAGGTCTCTGTGCTGCCTCTCCTTGCTATGTATTAGATTTATTGTTCTTTTTTCATCTATTACAGAACATGTTGATTGTACAGTAATTATGTGTATAGACAGTAAAGTAAGAGACCCAGGCTTAAATCCCACCACAACTATATTTATTTAAATTAGTAACCTTTGCTTGGTTTCAAGTTAAAATTGGAAATATATATTAACTTTGATATACGACACATTTGGGTATAGTAATGCTGAATTTTAATAGTGTTACATTTCCAAAGTTAGCTCTGCTACTTATATTGTTCTCTATTACCATTGTGATGCATATAAACAAATAATTCCATAATAAACAGCCTGGCCTATGAAATAGCAGATGTGGGATCAGTCCTACCACAACATATTGCTTTATTATGATAAAAATAGTAGGTTTTATTTTGGTTTCACAATAAAATGTATATGAACTTTAAAGGGTTGCAATGTGACAAATAATGTAATTGTAATGCTTTTACAATAATTATTTTTATTGAATCATGATCCTTTTTTATGCAACCCTAAATGCACCCTCAACAGCTTTAAACCTCCATTTAGGGAAAGATGGGAGGCTGACATGGGCTTACGTTGGGACTCCCTTAAATGGGACAGAACTTGTACAAACTTAATTAAAGGCTCCCTGGATTACAGCTTTATGGAAATGACGAATAAAATATTGCATAGAGCATACTACATACCTGACATAATGCATAAAATGAATCCCCCAAAATCATCCAATTGCTTCAGGCAATGCCAAACAGTAGGTACTTTCATCCACGTGTGGTGGGAATGTCCAGTGGCGCAACAAATTTGGATCAAAACCCTAGAACTAGCATCTAATATTCTTCAAAAAATCCATTCCCACATCCATAGATATTTGCCTTCTAGGTAACCATACCCCTTTACTATCAACAAAACAAAAACATTGGCTACAATATCTAATGATTTCCACTAAAAGCCAAATTGCCTGTAAATGGAAGACCCCAACACTTAATTTAAGAGAAGTAATCAATTAACTGAATGTTATAATGATTCATGACAGACTTACCCATACGATAACAAACACATACTCTATATTTCTAGAGACATGGGACTTATGGCTTAGATCTGGTGGATAATTTAATGCTGGCTGGAAATGGACCTCTCGGCCTAAATCCCTGGAGCTGGAAAAGTAAATTGTGGGAAGGTTGACTAGAAATCGACCAATCTCACGCTAAAACCTAAAAAAAAAGATGCCTGGGCTGGGCTAATTGTGTCAACCCACTCATAATAGGTACGGTATGTGGTTTAATTTTCTCTCATATCTTAATTTAATTTATAAATAACCCTTATGTTTTTTATTTTACGAAAACCGAAAATTTCAAATTATCATAAAAACGACTATTACAATGTTTGTACTTGACAATAAAAAATATTGAAATAAAAAAAAAAAAAAGGATGGAAGATTTAAACCTAGAACATATAGTGCTGAAAATGGATTTGTTTGCCTCCATATCTGCATATGCAACAGACAGTACAGAAACCAATTAATCTGAAATAGAGTCAGTTGTGATAGTTAAAACATAAACCTTATTATCTACTAGCGACTTGCCTGTCAAAAATGACAGCAATAAAATGTTCATTCTTGCAATGCTGTTTGCCACACATAGCGAGCCTCTCCCTCCCTGTACTTTACGGTCCTCGCGATGAGCGCCTTCACAAGGCCGTGTGCATGGGTAACCCCCTCACCCTCCCCCATGTCTCCTTTCTCCCCTCTCCCTCCCCTGTGTCTCCTTTCTCCACCCTCTCCCTAATCTGTGTCTCCTTTCTCCCCCCCTCTCCCTCCTCTGTGTCTCCTTTCTCCCTCCCCTGTCTTCTTTCTCCCCCCTCTCCCTCCCGTGTCTCCTTTCTCCCCCTCTCCCTCCCCTGTATCTCCTTTCTCTCCCCTCTTCCTCCACTGTATCTCTTTTCTTCCTCCCTCTCCCTCCCCTGTGTCTCCTTTCTCCCTCCCTCTCCCTCCCCTGTGTCTCCTTTCTCCTGCTCCCTCTCCCGATGCGGTGCAATGCGCATGCACAGCTGACACTGCGTTTTGCCCATGTGAGCCCACGACGCCTCATCCCTCGGTGCAATGTGCATGCACAGCTTACGCCGCGCATTGTGCATGCACACCCCTGGTGCCCCGTCTTGCAGCGCAATGCGCATGCGCAGATCGCAAGTTATATAGTTGTGGCAATTGCGAGTTGTCGCAACTTTTAACATAGCATGACGACAACTCACGATATTTTAATAATTCAGCTTCTGCCATCAAAGCTCCTCAGTAAAGGTAAAAGGTAAAGTTAATACCTATTGAAAAAAAAATGATTCAGTACCTGTCCATCCCTCAGGAATGGGATTATAGTTGATGTAGATTCCTGTGCTTTAGGAGCTAAACAGGCAATGCTTAAAAATTAAAATATCTAAATTAAATCAGCTTAAAAACATGATTTCCAATAAGATTTCCTTTATCTAATAACTTCAGTGTCCCTTTAATCCAGAACTTAATCTGATAATCACTCCCATTTAAACCAGCATGTCCTTACTCAAGTTCTCTAGGTAAGGAGAATAGAAGACTTTTGCAGTCCTCTTACAAGAACACAGGTCAGACACAAAGTGCAAGCACTTTTTGTTTTATAGTAAGTGCATGATCCAAACAAAAAATAGACAGTACCATTTCAGCACTCCATCCCTTTTACATATAATACCGTATTGGTCCGAATATAAACCGCAGCTGTAAAGTTCGATGGGGAAAAAATAGAAAAAAGATAGTACTCAAATATAAGCCGCACCCGTAAAATTGGAGAGAAAAAGACTCTCAAAGTGATCAGCCATTGCAAGAAACAGGCTTTCTAATCAGCACTGTAGCTTTTTTTTGCAGGTTACAGGCTTTACAGGATGTTAGAATCACTAAAACCGTAAATCGCTATTCAATACCGCAGTCTAAAGCACGAAACTTGGCACCCTTAACTCGCAATCGCGCAAATCGGCAGTAATTTTGCATTCGCGAATAGTCGCACGCGTTACAAGCAAAGTTTGCAAATCGGCAATGATTTTTTGACGGTTCCGAATTTAAGCCGCACCCGTAACTCGCAAGCTCAAAAATCGGAAAAAAGTGCGGCTTATATTCAGACCAATACGGACTAAAACAGAGATAGAACAATAAAAAAAAATATTCATAAAATGTAAAGTCAGCCGAGATCAGGGATCATGTTGTGCCTATAACGATACAAGCTAATAAAAGCTGGTATGCTAAGGAAATAGAGAAGGTTAATTAAAAAAATAATTATTTTACTAAAACTTACAGCACAATGTAGAGTGCTGGGGCAATACAGTAGCCCTTTAACACTAAAAAAGTAAACTCTGGCCTTCTATATCAGCCACAGTTATTGTCATCACATTGGCAAACACTTTGTAAACATACAGGGAAACTGTCAAGTATCAAAACATTACCCCTGATGGGAATTTAACCTGTGTGTTTGTGAAAATGTAATTGAGCTGATCCCTTAACCTAGTAGTTTTCTCTCTACAGCACAGTCTATGTAACAGGAAATGTAGCAGACTTGACAATACACATGTATTGGTATAATATTAAACCACACATTGATTAGTACTTTACGTGATATTTATAGCATTACACAGAATCATGATATGACAGTGTTTTTTCAATAAACACCTCTCCAGATTTTGAAGATTATAGCAATGGTGAAACAATTATATGAGGTTCATGGTTCAGGCTTCATACCAATAACAATATTTTCTTTGGATCAGTATTTTTTTTAACATATATTTCATTGATGAACATTAAAAGAGATAGTATGACATTTTGGAGAACCCCAGCCAATAACTTCAACCAAACCAAAACGCCTTACAAGATTGAAAACTCCCAAACATACAATCTAAAGGGTTTGGGTGTGATACAGGAGGGTGATAGGTGCAAGATGGCAGTATGAAGCCAACAGGCTCAAGCAAATGGACGTGGCTGTGTGTTCAACTGTAGATTGTGAGTGATATAATGATGTAGAGTGTGTAGTTGTGTATATTAAGCCTGAAGGTGATATGTTTTTTTTAAACAGATGTGTTTTTAGTGAGGTTTTGAAGGTTTTGAGGAAAGAAGATAGACTAGTGAAGCAAAGCAAGGATAGAACCATGGAGTAGGACAGGAAGAGAAAAGTCCAGAATGCAAGAGTCAGAGGAGGTGACAAGAGATGAGGAATGAAGGTCATTAGCAGAGCGAAGAGGGCGGTTGGGTTAGTGGTTTGAGAGAAGAACAGAGATATAAGGGGGTGTACTGTTTTTTAAGGCTTTGTACTGAAAGCAATTTTTTTACTATTGTGGAAAGCTTGTTTTCCTTTGTACAAGAATATTCTATGTGTTCACTGTTATGACAATGAATAAATGCATTGCTGTGCATATGTTATAGGGAATAGTAGTAGTAGGGTTAGAAGTAGAATAGAAATAGGGGTACCAGTAAGGGGAGAGCAAGGACAAGGACCCTGTCTTTAAGCTTTGAATCTAGTGTGCCTAGTGCTTTCCCTAAAGCGCCTTGCCAGATTGAAAACTTAACAATTTAAAGGGTTTGGGTGTGGTACAGGAGAGTGATGGATGTGGTATGCATGTTAAGATGAAAGGTGATATGTTTCTTTAAACACATATGTTTTTAATGAGGTTTTGAGGCAGGAGAATAATCTAGGGGAGCGAGGCAGGGGATTCCAGAAAATAGGGGCTGAATGTAGGAGTGGGAGGTGGTGATAAAAGAGGAGCAGAAAGAAGAGGGTAGGTGGAAGAGTATATTGAGACGAGATCAGAGATATAAGAACGTGCATTATTGTTCAGGGCTTGATCTTACATTTTATTCTGGAGGCTACGGGAAGCCAGTGGAGTGATTGCAGACACTGAACGTTGAGTATGGTAGATGAGTCTAGTGGAGACGTTCATTATAGATTGGAGTGGGGATTGACGGTTATAAGGAGGGCAGCAAGGATCGATTTGCAGTAGTCGAGACGAGATATGATGAAAGAATGTATTAGAGTTTAAGTTGAGCAGAGCTTTCAATTAACCTTGCAAGTTGTCTGCTCCTGTGCATGTGTAAGGGAAGAGAGCATGGGACACATTTTAAAATATACTCAGTTGAAACATCACACTTAAATATAGGCAAAATGTTTTTACAATGTAAAAAAATAATGTAGCCTATAATTTATTACCTTTAATGTTGCCATAACTTGTTATTGGTTCAAAACATGACAGTGAGTACATGAAAATACATAAACAAACACTATTTATGTATGTAGTGTAAAAACCTGATATAAATAGCATACCCTGGGGTTGAAGATAAAAATTATTTGACAGGGCCAAGCCATACACAAGGAGCTCACTACAATCAAACAATCTTTAATATTTTTACATTTTCCAATTGCGTTTTTCATAACCCTTTTTGTAAGGGGGCCCCACATTCCTGAGGGAATAGGAGACTTTAAATACACAGGAGGTTAATATCTGCATAAAGTGAATGTGTCATCCACAACTTTCAATAACAGTAGTGAGCTGAGAATAATCCGCTGAGAATGGATGCCTGCAGTAAGGAGTAATTTGGTATACAAGATAAAAACACAAATACTGTGCTTATTTATTTTACTTTCTAAAAACATTTTGATCATTATCAAGTTTAGTTATTTAAAATCCCATGTAGAAACAAATGACCACAGTGGTTCTTTAAAACTTAATTCAGGGTCTACTGAGTTAGTATCTTCTACACGTGTAGAAAAGCAACTTAATATCAGCCATGCCCTGATCATTCTCACAACTTCTTAAACTTTTTACCAGCAATTGTCCCCGGAAGGCAATAATTGAACTTTGGGCCTGGTGCCTAAGCTACTCTATCCAGCCTGCTCTGCAATGTTCAGGATACAAGGAATCATGAAAAACTGATTTTTGACATAAAACTTCTGAGAAGAAGTAAATATTGCACTACATACTTAGAATGAATAAAATTATTTTAGAATCTGGTAAGCTTGGTACAATAACCAGACACCATTTTAACCCTGTCATAATTGATCAATGCCTCTCCTCGATCGATAATACTGCTCTACCCTTTGGTCTGCATTTTCAGAGTGATCAAATAACCTTGTGGTTTACTTGGTCTCTATCCGAAGAAGAGTCAGACTTTGTGACTAAAGTTGTGGCTGGGGTGAGACAATTACCGTATATACTCGAGTATAAGCCGACCCAAGTATAAGCCGAGGCACCCATTTTACCACAAAATACTGGGTAAAATGAGTGACTCGAGTATAAGCCGAGGGTGGGAAATGTGCTGCCCTCTGTGTCCCTCTTGTGCCCTCTGTGTTCCCCTCTCTCTCCGTGTCTCTTCTCCCCTCTCCCTTCCCTGTGTCTCTTCTCCCCTCTCCCTTCCCTGTGTCTCTTCCAACCTCTCCCTTCCCTGTGTCTCTTCCCCCCTCCCTTATCAGCCTCCTCAACCCCACTCCTCAACCTCCCTCCTCATCCTCAACCTCCCTCCTCATCCTCAACCTCCCTCCTCATCCTCAACCTCCCTCCTCATCCTCCCTTCTTATCCTCCCTCCTCATCCTCAACCTCCCTCCTCATCCTCAACCTCCCTCCTCAACCTCCCTCCTCATCCTCCCTCCTCATCCTCGCTCCTCATCCTCAACCCCCTCCTCAACCTCCCTCCTCATCCTCATCCTCCCTCCTCAACCTCTCTCCTCAACCCCCCCCATCCTCAACCCCCCCATCCTCATCCTCTCTCCTCAACCCCCCATCCTCAACCCCCCTCCTCACCCTCAACCTCCCTCCTCATCCTAAACCTCCCTCCTCAACCCCCATCCTCATCCTCCCTCCTCAACCCCCCATCCTCATCCTCAACCCCCTCCTCAACCCCCCATCCTCATCCTCTCTCCTCAACCCCCCATCCTCATCCTCAACCCCCTCCTCAACCCCCCCATCCTCATTCTCTCTCCTCAACCCCCCATCCTCAACCCCTCCTCCTCAACCTCCCTCCTCATCCTCATCCCCCTCCTCAACCCCCTCCTCAACCTTCCTCCTCAACCCCCCCATCCTCATCATCAACCCCCCATCCTCAACCTCCCTCCTCAACGTCAACCCCCCTCCTCAACCTCAACCCCCCTCAACCCCAACCCACCTCCTCAACCTCAATCCCTCTCAACCTCCCCCCTCAATCCCCCTCAACCCCAACCCCCCTCCTCCACCTAAACCCCCCTAAATACCTCCCCCCTCTCCCCTCACTTACCTGCTTGTGCTCCGGCCTCCGCTCCTTGACCCGGCACTGGCGCGCATGTGACGTCACATGCGTGCCGCGTCATTAGCATATACCGGGGACCGGCAGCACAAGCAGGTAAGTGAGGGGAAAGGGATTTAAGGGGGTTTAGGTGGAGGAGGGGGGTTTAGGTTGAGGAGGGGGGAGGGAAAGAGACACGGGGGGGTAGAGAGACACACTGGGGGTTAGAGACACACGGGGGGGGTTAGAGACACACGGGGGATTAGAGAGACACACGGGGGGGTTAGAGAGACACGGGGGGGGGTTAGAGAGACACGGGGGGGAGAGTGACTCGAGTATAAGCCGAGGGGGCCCTTTTTTGCCTTAAAAAAAGGACTGAAAAACTCGGCTTATACTCGAGTATATACGGTACTTCAAAATCAATATGTTGATGTCCACATGTCACTTAGGGAGTTTGCTGCCTTTATTACTGCTCCACCGATTCCCTGTGTGGGGTACTATGTCCCTGACTCACCTCCAGCAAACATCATGATAACATCCTTGAAGAGAGAAATAGACTAAGAGCCCTATTCAATTCAAAGCCTGCACCTCGCGGTATACAGGCCGTATGTCTGGGTCTTGCTGCGGGCTTGAAATCTGCTACAATTACGGTGCGATTCAATTGAACAAGCCCGCAAGTTAGGGGCCAAAAGCCGAAACCGCAAACCATGCTCTAATATGTAGCATTTCAGGGCGGGAACATGATCAATTAAGCACCTATTTAGAAACATGAGACCATCATCATTACGTCAGTTAATTAGCGTTTGGGGGTCTGATATGCGATCGGCAAAACCGCAAAATACAAAATAAAATACAAAATAAGTTAAATGAATGCCAATACTGTTCTAGTCCATATGGGTGGCCTGCTATGTATTAACTCATTGATTCCCAAGATCATATAACCCCAAAATGAAACACAGATTTGCAAGCTTGAGACTGTCGTGCAATTAATTCTAATGCTTTTCATTGCTTTCCCCGTCATTTACAGTGCAATTTCTTCCTACATTTTCCTTTTTTAAGCCCGTAAAACACATAAGCCATTTTTGGCTCGCCAAAAAATCCAAATTGAATAGCAAATTAGTTTATAGGCTCCATTACGGGTCCCAGTAACTAACAATTACTCATTTGAATTGGGCTCTAAATCTAGCAAAAACATAAAGCAGCATAAATGCTAAATCACAAATCTCACCATTTTTTTGAAATACTAATGATGGTTGTAGAACTGCAACAATCTCAGATGACCTTATCTCTCCCAGGATTAATGAAAACTCTGCTACTACCAATACAACAACCCTTCTGCCTCCTGAGGGACAATTCTTTGACAGGTACTTTATATTGAGGGATGTGGTGTGACTATTGAGACAATACTGTCCTGCATCAAGCAGAGAATTCCATGCAGCACTGATTCAGAAAGCTATATACTGTATCCTATAAGGGGCAAATGCGAGTATCCACCCCAAGCCTGGAGATCCACATCAAAGGACAAATAGTTACCTCAAGAGGAGAATTGGCTAAACTCTCAGTATCTAAAGTAACATAGGACTGATTAGACTGATAACATATATATTGGCATATAAAATATCCATTACATTTGAGGACATGATGGTTAAAGAATATGATGCTACCCTTTTGCCCAAACTGCAATGCATATGGTAAAATTACCTTTAAACTTATTTATGAAGCAGTGACACAATGTTTCTTATACATAACTAGTTCAGTACTGTTTTGATTGTATGATAACAGCTATTACCTGTGGAAAATGTTATGCTTACTATAGATAACTAATATAGAATGCATGCTTGTCAAATGACTATATATCCACATTGTATACTATTATTATTATTATCCTTTATTTGCTTTATTATCCTTTGCTCTGTTACTTCGCGCTTTTTCTACTATAATAGCCTTAAAACCCCTCTAAACAAGATTGTTTTTCTCATACTAACCGATAAGAATCCCTCCTAAACAAGAGTGCTCCTTTTTTATATTAATTGATACAGCACTTCACACTGTGAATTTCTATAGAAACCAGCTATATTAAGTGTGCCTTAACCACTTTGTATAGTAATGATAAAGGCTCACAGGAAACCACCAAACTTTAGAGTAATAGTGGAAGTAGTGGGATTCTTATAGAGGGAATAATAGGTTATTTACCTGTGATATATATTGACTATTTCGAGCGCCAAATAAGAACGGTTGCAAACCTTAACCTCATACTTAACAAAATTGATACTAGACATTGAGATATTGTTTATCCTATAAACTTGGGCCCTTTTAGGCCTTATTGAAGGCTCTGTTTTTACTGCACCCTTCCTATCCTTGTTTTTAATGTTTTATTCGTCGTTGTGAGGTATAAGTACCTAATAAATGAAAAAAAGAATATACTAACTTTATTCCCAACATTACTTCATAAGAATTATGGTATACCATCACTAGAGTGAAAAACTAGTTCAGTACTGTTTTGATTGTATGATAACAGCTATTACCTGTGGAAAATGTTATGCTTACTGTAGATAACTAATATAGAATGCATGCTTGTCAAATGACTATATATCCACATTGGATACTATTATTATTATTATCCTTTATTTGTAATGCGCCAACATATTCCGTAGCGCCAAAAACAGGGGTTAAGTACAAGTCAAGAACAATTTCAAACAGTGCACAGGATGGAGGGCCCTGTTATTGAGCTTTCAACCAGACATACACAGTGCTTTCCCCTAAAGCACCTAGCAAGATTGAGAACTCGTAAACTTACATTCTAAAGGGTGTGAGTGGTGTAAAGGAGAGTGATAGATAAATAGAGCAGGTAAAGGCTAAATATTCTAGGCTTCTTTGAATAGATGCATTTTTAAAGAGATTTTGAAGGATTTTGGATTTGTGATGAGGTGACGAGAGTGGAGGAGAGAAGAAAGTCATTAGCAGACCAAAGAGGGTGGATGGGAAATGATGAGAGCAGAGATGTAGGAGGGTGCATATTCACTTATCAGACTGTTTACCACTTGTAATCAGATTGCCTCATGTTCTTTTTGATAATGATTTCTCCCTACCTCTAATTTCTGCCCCCCTATGGTAGCTCATAAATTAGACTGCATTCCCTGTCTTATCTACCTCCTCTTTACCATATTTGTAAAATTGAAAATGTCTTCATTTATTAGCATTTACAAAAAAAAATGCCACTTTCAAATACTAAATTATGTCTTCCAAGCCTGGCAAACCTTCAAGTTTGTATGAAACTATTCAATATTTTTTTATGCTGGCACTGACGATCTAAGTACAGTATATGAATATACTGTGTATTCTATCCCAATAAGCAAATAGATATTGTAGAGTATTGGCACATTGCTAAACATTAAGTCCAAAGAGGCAGATAATGCATGATAACGCCAGTTTCTTGAAATCATGTGGATATACTTCATTGTTTTTTAATAATTTGTAATTCTGAAACTTTTACATACCTTTCATAATGTCCCACTGCCCTGCCTATTCCTATGTGTCTGCTATGTATTGTTTTTTTCTTTACTTTAAACACTGGTTTTAAGTTTAATTTATAACTTCTAATCAGTAATGATTTGACTAGAAAAACGATCTCTCTTGAAAACTTGTCACTACAAATAAAATGTTTGTCCAATAAACAAGGTATATACCACTATACTTTTTTCATTTATAATTTGTCATGCTTGTCTATCAGTAATTACAAAGGGGCGTAAATGGGTTAAGTAGAATAGTAGTAATTTGCAGTTAGTCATTAGTAAATTCTAACTAGCAGTATTTGCAAGTATTCAGATGAATTGCTAGTTAGTGAGGCTGACATATAAAAAAGTAAAAAAGTACTGGGTTGTATGACCCTTATAATTCTCTGTAGTGCTCCTCAGGTAATCTAGTTCTTAGGGGATTAGTTATCAATCCAATCTTTAGATTGCTCTCATTTGTCTCTGAATGAAGTTTGGTTTATTCTCAAGTCTAATGTGATGGTTATAGCTGGGTGTACTGATGTGTCTGTATGGTATGCAACAAAGCCACAGGATAAAAGTGTTGAAACGCGTCTGATCAGTATTTTTCCTATTTATTTATTTTTTAATAATATTAGAGTTACTGTATAATTTGCCATTTTTATTCTTATTTTTCGCTATTGAACAGTATTTTTCCTATCTATTTATTAATAATATTAGAGTTACTGTATAATTTGCCATTTTTATTCTTATTTTTCGCTATTGAACATATTTTATTATATATATATATTTTTTTTTACAAACATTGAATAAATTGAATATTTATATCGAAACCATGTTTTATATAGTATTTTGATTAAAGACACCTATTACTCCAGAGGGGATATATTAAACCCGGCCAAAATATTTATAATCGGGTACCACTATGTATTGATAGTGTTGTAATATTCCCCATGCTCTGAAAAGTGCACATATACATTACCCTAATACCCACACAAGAATATGCGATAAGACGTTCACGGGGGAAAGAAGTACCAACCTACAAGCCAACAAGTGTTGGGAAGTCTATAATACACCTCATAGACTGAGGTTAGAAAAGGTGAGAGCTTTACCTACTGATTTCTGTGAATAAGGGTTTGGGATTACAATATATAGGCTGACATATAAGCCTTGTGTCTAGGATTTAAGTTTTCATATGTCTTTTCATATGTACTCTCACCTTCATTTTCCCACCCCGGATTGTGTCTCCCTATATTGGATCAATAACCTACTTATTTATATTTATGAATTATACTTGGAACATACTCCTGTATACACTGACCAACCATCAGTATGCTTTTCATACCTCTAAGTGTTTATTGAGCTAAGAGTATTTTCTGGGGCCATAAAAGGTATTTTTTAGCAGTTGTATGAAGCTCACATATAATGTGATCCATCATGTATAGAAACTTCGTTATGGGAGTGAGGCTCTTACATATCCCACCTAAATAGTATAATTTCTAATCAAATCACAATTATTGATCGAAACAGAATAAGAATACCTCTGAACTCAATAGTTAGGAAAATACATAAAAAGAAAAATGAAAAGAAACATTGAACAAGACTATTGACTCCTACAATTAAACCTTTCTTTCTCTCTTTCAGGACATATGACACAAGAAAATATATGATAAAATGTAACTTTAATTATCACACATTAAAATAACTTAAAAGGGAAATATAAAATAATTTGGCTAACCCATCTGTATGATACACATAAAGTTAGATAAATAAAGTACTAATAAGGAACTGGTGATATGTATAATATAATGCACAATTATATATTATTTAAACACAGTATAGAATAGGTGAGGTAGACACATAATATAGAAGAGGTGAAATAGACACATATTATACATTCAACTAGTAATAACCACCTCAAACAAAAAATAGATGAATATACAGAGCTATTATATTGCACATAATCCCAAGAAATGTTACTAAATGAACATAAAAAGTTCATGAAACTACAGCATTCACAACACATCCTCAACCACATCAAATTATATAAATGTACAAAGAATTATTTGATATATCTCATGTGTCTAATCAGTGATGCAAAATAATTAATTAATGCAAATACTTCATATATAATGAATACTATATAATAGATATTCACACAAATCCAAAATACTAACAGGATAATAAACCAAATATTGATAACCCTACTATAAGTAATATTGGGGCTTTGGGTGCCTGCCGCTTTCTCCTTAAGAAGGAGAACCCTAGACTGATATCACTAAAATATACTGTGGCAATTGCATTTGGGGTCCAACATTTACCCCCTAATAATTACAGTGAACTAACTACACTCACCTACTACTACAAAGGATCTACAGTGCATATACAAAGTCTACACATCCCTGTTAAAATGTCAGGTTTCTGTGCTGTAAAAAAATTAGACAAAGATAAATCATTTCAGAACTTTTTCCACCTTTAATGTGACCTATAGACTGTACAACTCAATTAAAAAACAAACTGAAAACTATTAGGTGGAGGAAAGAAGAAAAAAAAAGAAAAATAATGTGGTTGCATAAGTCTGCACACCCTCCTATAACTGGGGATGTAGCTGTGTTCAGAATTAAGCAATCACATTCCAAATCGTGTTAAATAGGAGTCAGCATACACCTGCCATCATTTAAAGTGCCTCTGATGAACCCCAAATAAAGTTCAGCTGCTCTAGTTGTCTTTCCTGAAATTTTCTTAGTCGCATCCGACAGCAAAAGCCATGGTCCACAGAGAGCTTCCAAAGCATCAGAGGGATCTCATTGTTAAAAGGTATCAGTCAGGAGAAGGGTACAAAATAATTTCCAAGGCATTAGATATACCATGGAACACAGTGAAGACAGTCATCATCAAGTGGAGAAAATATGGCACAACAGTGACATTACCAAGAACTGGAGCTCCCTCCAAAATTGATGAGAAGACGAGAAGAAAACTGGTCTGGGAGGCTACCAAGAGGTATACAGCAACATTAAAGGAGATGCAGGAATATCTGGCAAGTACTGGCTGTGTGGTACATGTGACAACAATCTCCCGTATTCTTCATATGTCTGGACTATGGGGTAGAGTGGCAAGACGAAAGCCTTTTCTTACAAAGAAAAACATCCAAGCCAGGCTACATTTTGCAAAAACACATCTGAAGTCTCCCAAAAGCATGTGGGAAAAGGTGTTATGGTCTAATGAAATGAAGGTTGAACTTTTTGGCCATAATTCCAAAAGATATGTTTGGCGCAAAAACAACACTGCACATCACCAAAAGAACACCATACTCATAGTGAAGCATGGTGGTGGCAGCATCATGCTTTGGTTGCTGTTTTTCTTCAGCTGGAACTGGGGCCTTAGTTAAGATAGAGGGAATAATGACAGTTCCAAATACCAGTCAATATTGGCACAAAACCTTCAGGCTTCTGCTAGAAAGCTGAACATGAAGAGGAACTTCATCTTTCAGCATGACAACGACCCAAACCATACATCCAAATCAGCAAAGGAACGGCTTCACCAGAAGATGATTAAAGTTTTGCAATGGCCCTGCCACAGCCCATACCTGAATCCGATTGAAAATCTGTGGAGTGATCTGAAGAGGGCTGTGCACAGGAAATGCCCTCGCAATCTGACAGATTTGGAGTGTTTTTGCAAAGAAGAGTGGGCAAATCTTGCGAAGTAAAAATGTGCAATGCTGATAGACTCATACCCAAAAAGACTGAGTGCTGTAATAAAATCAAAAGGTGCTTCAACAAAGTATTAGTTTAAGGGTGTGCATACTTATGCAACCATATTATTTTATTTTTATATTTTTTCTTCCCTCTACCTAAAAGATTTCAGTTTGTTTTTCAATTGAGTTGTACAGTTTATAGGTCATATTAAAGGTGGAAAAGTTCTGAAATTATTTATCTTTGTCTCATTTTTTTACAGCACAGAAACCTGACATTTTAACAGGGGTGTGTAGACTTTTTATATCCACTGTATATATGTAGGCCATCTAGTCCCAACAATAATAACAACACCATAATATTTTATAGTACTCAATGTAACTTAATGGATACTCAAAACAGTGATCACTGAACAGCTCTGACTTGCCGTGTGTACAGTTGTGTCTGCATCTGTGTCATCACTGTGGGACAGCCAAACATCTAATGCCTGATGCGTGCTTTTTGCTTGGGCTTCCTCCGAGGCAGACGTGTTTATATTGTCTATGCACAACTTGTATGCCTATAATTTAATAAAACTGTTTCCGTTGAAACCTGTTTAATTTTTCATTCTTTCAATTGTTTCTCAGTTTTTGTTACTGTAATTTGCAGCAATAGTAGACAGGATAGCACCGGAGTGAAGTGGAGTGATTATAAAGGGTATTTACTAATAAACTTTGGAGCCTTATCAAAAGACCAGTGAATATCTATTTTCTGAAATTTGGTTAGTTCAGATTCTTTAGATTGGAGTAGATTGGGGTTAACATTCTAATTTTCACAAATCAGAAATAATTCTACCAAAGTACCTATAGACAAGGCTTGGAAAGTAGACAAAGCCCAGTAGCCAAGAGTTCATAAAATCAGATTGTGTGAGCAACTATTTAGTGGTAGGTTAAGCATTTCAGATTTGTAGTGTTTTGTTGGGTTATCTATGTTTTGCAGAGTAAACAAGCTGAAGGGTTCTAATATAAATCAGGACATGCAAAACATTTGTTCTAAGGCATACAAGATCACACATGCATCAGCCTATGCAATTGTATACTCATGGTAACTCATTTCTATGTATGCAGTAATATGTGCACATGTGCAGACTGAAGATCTCAGCAGGTAAAAAGTTGTGGTGTTGTGTTAACTATGTCAAATGGAAACCAGCTATTATAATTTAAATTGTTTACTCCATGTGATTATTTGTTTTGCTGGGCAAATACTATTAAAGGACCACTTTATTGGGCTTATATAGAGCCATCTAAAAAATAGTTAGGCAGAGGTTTATAAGAAAAAAAAAACGTTATTAAACATTTACTCATGTCCCAGTCAATATACGCGCCAGATCTCTCCATCTCTCTCGCCTGTAATGTAGCCTGTAAACTAATTTGCTATTCAATTGGCTTCTTTTAGCTACCCGCAAACGATTTGCAGGTTACAGGCTAAAAATCCCTGCGGTTGTCATCTAAGCCTTTGGTCTTTCAAGCCGTAAATGTTACTATCGCAAATCGCTATTCAATTGCTACAACTCCTCAAGCCTGCAATTGTTTTCACACCCGTTAATGTCAAATGTAGAAGAAAATCCTACGGGTACCAGATAGGACTTGCAAGGGGGTAAAACATCTGTTCGTAGCACTGCACAACAGTCTCAAGCTCGCAAATCTGCAGTCAATATTTTTTTGTTTTTTTATGTTTCATTTCAGTGTTATATCAATCTCGGTAATTAAGGAGTTAATATATATCAGGCCACCCACATGGACTAGAACATTTTCTTCATTCATTTTTATTACTTTGTACATTGCCGGATTGCAAGTGCGATCGTGTATCGATCTTCTAAACCCTAACTGATTGATGTTTAACCTCCATGTTTTATTGATGTCATGATGACGGTCTCATTTACTATTGGCTGTTTCTAAATCGGTAGTTACAGCCTTGCTTAACTGATCATGATTATGCCCTGAAATGCTACTTACGGCTGCATGATTTACGGTTTAGGCTTTTGACCAGGTAACTTTGGGCTTGCTGAATTGAATCTCTCTGTAACTGTTGCAATTGAATGAGGCTCTCACATTGATATCTTTTGAAACCACATTGTAAAAAACACATTAGTAGTAGGCAGTAGTGTAACACGAGCTGCTAGTACACAAATACACTTTATAGTCGTGTTTCCCTGGGTGGCTCCCACTTATACATTATATTTAATACATCTTTCAGTGGCTGGGAGAATTATAAAAAATAGTAATTCAATGTTTAAATGCACATTCATGTTTATTAGAGGTTATTTTTCTTATCAGTCCTTACCTAACTGACCCAAAGAGAGACAGAATAGAAAAAAGTATACCGTTATAAATAAACAGAAGCTATTTTTTGGGGAGTAAAGCAGCTCAGCTTAGGAAGAAAAGAAAAAATTTAAAAAGTAAGAAAATAGACTTACTTTTATTCATTTTAAACTACACACTATTTTTAATAGTCTCTGCAAAACAAACATATGAACTTTACTTTTTAATTAATAATAATAATTTAGTAATCAAATATTAGGATATACCTGGCTTGTCTGCATAACATATAGTTTTGATTGATATTGTTTTAATTTTTCTATAAAAAATGGTTTAAGCTAATAGCTTTATGCAAAAAGGCCTATATTGTTCAGTAAGAAACAAAAATAAGTTAAGTTATTAAGAAATGATCAGAGGTATATACAAAAGTTTCATTGTAAGCTGTCCTACAGATATAAGTAAGAAGGATGGGCAGTAATATTTCTAGTCAGTTCCATTAAAGGACCTCTGTAGTTCAGGAAAACATAACTAAATATAGCAGCACAGTTAAATCTCAGTGCGCTGTAGAAGAAACTGTCAACCCACTACAGGATTTTTGCCAAGATAGCCTAATGGATAAGCACAACAGAGACATAACAATATGGCACTGTAAGATGAGCTCCCCAGGTCAGAAGGTGTCTACCACATTACTAAGTAAGAGCAGAGGGCAAGTACAAGTAGCACCAGATCTAATGAAGTGGTTGTGCTAAAGTTGAAAGGATGCCATGCGGCGGATGTGTCTGGATGGGAAAGGAAAGACAAAGAACAATTCAGCAAAGGAACCTGGAATATTACAGGCAAAGTGGACGTGGTCACACATGAGATGACAAGATTAAACATTGATACCCTAGGAAATAGTGAGCTCAAATTGACTAGAATGGGACATTTCATATCAGATAACCACCATATCTTGTACTGTGGTCAAGAATCCTGTAGAAGAAATAGAGTAGCCCTCATAATCAATCGAAGGTTGGCCAAAGCAGTGGTTAGCTACAACCCAATAAATAACAGTATGACTTCAATTCAAATTCAAGGCAAGCCATTTAACATCACAGTGATCCAACCATGGATGCTGAAAAGGCTGATGTTGTCCATTGTACGAAGACATTCAACCCTTCCTAGATATAACCCAAAGAAAAATGTTTCTCTCATCATAGGAGATTGGAATGCTAAAGTAGGGAACCAAAAGATATCTGTAATAACAAGCTAGTTTGGCCTTGGAGTACAAAATGAAGAAAGTCAGAGATTAGTAGAATTCCGTTAAGATAATTCTCTGGTCATAGTTAATACCCTCTTCCAACAGCCTTAGAGACAACTCTACACCTGGGCATAACCATATGGACAATATAGATTGACTATATACTTTGTAGCCAAAGATTCAACATATTGAATATGTACTTTGGATCCAAACTTAGTCAGCAAAAATAAGACCTGGAGCTGGCTGCAGCTCATTTCATTATCTTCTTGCAAAGTTCGTAATTAAACTGAAGAAAAGAGGGAAATTCAACACATCAAGCAGATACAAAATAAATAATATCCATTTGAATAGATTTAAGGAAATATACATGGTAGATAGAATGCCTGAAGAATTTTGGACAGTAAGGCCTGGAATTGTCCAGAAAACGACAGCAAAGTATATCCCCAAAAGAAAGAAAACTACAAAGGCAAACTGGCTATCTTATGAAGCTTTGAAAGTAGTCCAGTAAAGAATGAAAGCAAAAGATGCATAATTCCAGAGGATAGCAAGGAGAGACAAAGAGACATTGTATAATGGGCGACAGAAAGAAATAGAAGAAGATAACAGGGAAAGTCAAGAGATTTCTTCAAGAACATTGGTGATTTCAAGGGAACATTTCATGCAAAAATTGTTTTGATAAAAGACAACAATTTTAGGGACTTACTAGAAGCAGATCAGGTTAAAAGAAAGAGTTGATAGGAAATCACAGAAGATCTATACAGGAAGGATCTTAACAGCATTGATAACATCAATAGTTTGTCCAATGAGCTGAAGCCAGACATCTTGGAGAGTGAAATGCAATGGGCCCTCGGAAGCCTTGCTGATGACAAGGCTGCATGAACAGATGGAATACCAGCTCAACAGTTCAAAATCCTAGATGATGTGGTGAAAATTGTGCTTGCTTTATGCCACCAAATTTGGAAAACTCAACAATGACCACTAGATTGAAAATGGTCAGTCTATATCCCAATCTCAAAACAAGAGTGTGCAAAAGATTGCTCCAAATATCAAATAATTGCACTAATTTCTCATGCCAGCAAGGTAATGTCTAAGATGCTACACGTTTGGCTATAACAATATATGGACTGAGAACTACCAGATGTGCAAGCCACGTTCTGCAGAGGCACAAGAGATCAAATTGCCAATGTCTGCTGGATAATAGAGAAAGCAAGCTAATTCAAGAAAAACATGCTGCTTCATAGACTATTATAAAGACTTTGACAAATGGATCACAGCAAAAAGTGGTAAGTTCTTAAAGAGATGAGTATGCCAGACAATTTAATCTGCCTCTTGAGGAATCTGTTTTGAGGACCAAAAAGCCACTGTTAGAATCAAATATGGAACAATTGATTAGTTCAAGATTGGGAAATAATACGTGTAATATATCATTTGTAAGGTGGGGCTGGACGAATCCAAAGCCGGAATTAATATTACTAGGAGAAACATTAACAACGCAAATCCAATACAGTTCTTCAATTCCTTCTTCCAGGGTAGCAGAGGTTCAGGATACAAAGTGTTTATAGCTCAGTAAAAATAATAAAAGCCTTCTCACTAAATGAATCAAACCATTTCTATGTGTCCCAAAAAGAGCTTAATTTTTATTCCTTGGGTCTCATTTTTATACATTTCCATACAATAAAACAATGGTACATTTACATTGGGCAGTCCTGATCCAATCAGCAAGCGGCTTGAAGAGTGCTGATTGGTGGGAAGTATAGGAGCGGGATGGAGCTACAAGGTTTGTGGCAGAGTCAAGGGTGATGTTAGTCATTTTGGACGTTGGTAGATGGTTGTTAGAACAACTGGGGAAAACAAATAGACTGTAACTGAAGAAAAGACCTCTGATGTTTACATACATGCAACGGCCCTGATGGGCCGTTGGTTTGGGGGGTCAGGGGAGTTTCAGCTTGGTCCCAAAAAGCGGGTTGTGACAATGACCATGAGGCTAAAGTTCAAATATTTTGTCCATATCATGAGAAGATAGGATTCCCTAGAGAAGGCTCTGATACTGGGAAAGATTGAAGGCACACAAAGAAGGGGACGGCAGAAGCGGCGAGAGACACCCCCTTAAAACCCAGGCTAAATTAGCATAAAATTCATAATTTGTTTTGGCCAATCAGAGGAGACTCAGGCAGCTGATACATTTGGGGTTCCTGGCCGTGCTGTAAAGTCTCTCTACCAAAAAGGTCAAATGTATCTGTAAGCTCCCTGTGGGTGTGCAAAGCTGGACTTACGTACACTGAACTTTTCTATATAACACATATTTTTCTGATAATCACTGCCTGTTTCATACTAAACATTTGAAACCCAGGAAACTTATATACCTTTAATATTACAACATTGTAGCTATATAGCTATATGTTTCCCATTCAAACACACATTGATGTGGTTTATTATTCTTGCACATTATTATTGCAGTTCAGAC
Source organism: Discoglossus pictus (assembly GCA_027410445.1). Classification (NCBI taxonomy): domain Eukaryota; kingdom Metazoa; phylum Chordata; class Amphibia; order Anura; family Alytidae; genus Discoglossus; species Discoglossus pictus. The sequence continues at coordinate 427,169,324 of CM050164.1, forward strand.
AAATCATAATATATGTACATTTCTAACTTATTACATGGTATTACATGGCAGGGGATACACAGGTGAGTTGGTAGCATATGGGTAGGCATTAACCTGTACTAATCAGGTGTGACTTAGCATTAGTTGGGTGTCAGTGTTTATCTGTGTGAGCAGGTATTTGTAATCCTTTTGTGGTTTAGTTGATTGTTCTTTTGTATTTTTGTTTAGGTCTGGGTTACTCATTAGGAAGGCTTGTTTTGTGCTTTAGGACATGTAGGCTTCAATTTTATGTTTTTAGTGACGTGAAAAATGTTTCTTTAGGCTATTTATTTCTTCTACTGGAACACTTGTACCTCCTTAGGTGTCTTGTAAGTGTTTTTGTAAGGGGTTTTATCTGCTCTTATGGGAGGTTGAGTTTACACCCAAGAATTTGCCAATAGCACTTCAGGTAAACTTTCCATTGCAGCAGCTAGCAGTTCATACATAGAAAAAATGTGACCCGCAGCCAAAATGTCAAGTTACAGGTAATGACGGGGCTTACAATTGAGTGAGGCTCATATTTAGCACTCATAAGAGTTTGCTGCAGGAGGAATGTAATAATTAAGTAGCTCTCTATGTGGAAAGTTCATTCGCAAGTTTTCTTATGGCAACCATCTAATCAAGTCCATATTTATATGTCATCACATAGAAGTTCTTTAAGGCCTCTTCTTTTGTAATGTTTAAAATAGAAATTATCCCTATAAGCAAATAGAAGCACAGCAGAATATTGCATAGGTTGTATTGCATGTGAGGTAGATGTTAAAATATTTCTGTCATATTACTGGAAAAGATCATTCTTCGGTTATTTGAGAGTGGTTATATATGAATATTTTAAGTTCTAAGTTTTTTGAGACACAGATTTTTGCATAGTTAAATACAGATTAAACCTATGCATACTTGTGTTCTTGTAATCTTCTGGTCCTATGCATTTAGAAGTACATTACAAGTTTTATTAATGTCAAATCACCAGTACTGTGTCTAATTTGAGATAAATGTTATTTTTCTTATTGAAATTAAATGTTTGCAAATGTATCCCTGTTCTTATGTTTTTGTTCTGTTTCACTTATATGCAGTTTATTGTTGGGACATTTAATTCAAATAATGAGATCTAATATATAGGACAGTATAACTGAATTTATTATGTTGTTAATAGTACATTGCATGAGTGTTCAGGGTTCACATTTCTTTTGTAGACAGGAAGAGGTTTTTATTTTATGTCAATGGGAAGTCCTCCTAATTAACTGTTTAAAGTTAGGATGAACTGAAATTAAATTTTCAGAGCTATTCCTGAGTTTGTTTTTTGGTTTGTAGCTCTTCCAATATCTTGAGACAACTTCTTGAATTTGTAATTATTTATATTATTTAAGATTCCCTCTGGGATTTCTGGTGGCTTTCTTTGTACTTGAATGCTTAACTATGCCATTATACTTACCAGCTGAATAAGCTTCTCCTGGGATGTTGAAAATGCTCATCCTGGTCTATGTTCTTAGAATTTGTATGGTTGTATCTAACAGGTTATCTATATGAAATAAATATTTATAAAGATCATTTTCTATATGTCAATGTGAGTTCCTAATCACTCAAAAACTCTGTCCTTTATGAACATGAAACACCAAAATTTAAAATCATGATCCTAACTTATAAAACACTCAACAACACTGCACCCTCTTATATCTCTGCTCTCATCTTCACATATTCCCATACCCGCCCTCTTCGCCCTGGTAATGACCCTCTTCTTTCCTCCTCTCTTATCGCCACCTCTCACTCCCGCTTTCCGGACTTTTCTCAAGCTGCCCCTATTCTCTCTAACCCCTTGCCTCACCGGACTATCCTCCTATTTCAAATCCTTCAAAACCTCACTAAAACACATCTGTTTAAAGAAGCCTATCACCTGACACCTTAGTTCAAATATTCAGTATCTTTCAATATGTTGAATATTGTCAAAATTCAAGAGAACGTTTATCCTACATATTTGCCACTTTATAGAAAGCCTGTTTTTTGGAGGCTTGTACACGAAAAAAAACCTGAGACAACTTATTTTTATATTTTTGCATAAAACATTACTTTTAAATCTTACAAACCAAATTCCAAAATGCATATTAAATGTCCAGAATAAGCAAATATACTTTAATATACCATTAATTAACATTATACATAGATGTGCAAACAGCAGAAAAGCAAAGCTTTAGCCAGAAAATACAATTTAAAAAACACATTTTACCTCATTAATGGCTGCTGCTGTGCTGCTCCCTGTCTCCCTCATTGTCCTACAGACTACTGAAATGAAAACAAACATATTCAACTGAGATAGCATTAATTAGGCAGGTAACCTGAAGCATGCTCAGTTGGAGATGCCAGGGGTTTTGGGGTTGTAACTATAGACCCACTTGGGCAATAAACCACAATTACTAAAAAAATACAGTATTAAATAAAAATGGAATTACTTCAAAACAAAAATAAAATACAAATTCTGTAAAAATATAAAACATTACAATTAAAATAAAAAAACATTAGCAATTAAATAAAAAAATAATTGCACTGAAAACAACAAAAAATAAACCTGTAAATAAAAAATAATTAGTTAATTAATATTTTTCCCTCCTCAATTCAGCTTTATCAAGTGAGGCCTCTGGTAAGTGGGCACATCGAAGTTGATTGAAGTCTTGTTTGGAAATACCCAATCCTCTGTTTGGGTCATTAAATGGGCCTCTCCCATCTTGGCTTAAGATCGTTGACCTCTGTTCTGCCTTTGACAAGGGCCCCATTGAAAAAATGCAGCGGGCTAAAAAAGCAAAAAATGTAGCCTTAATATTATCAACGAATCAAATATCTTGAATTTCAAATAATTAATGATGATTCACTAAAATTAGTATCAATACCTATTTAACTCAATTGAAGCCTACAAAGTTCACATAAAAAGAGGGGGCAAAGTTATTTGCCACCTGGAGCTCCTTAATGGTGGTGCTCCCATTAGTTCAGTATAGATTTTTTTCTCCAGAGCACAGCATTGTTGGATGAGGCCTTTGCTGTAGGTCTTCAATCAAAATGGAAGTGATTATGTTAAAAACATAATAATCTAAATAATGCCAACAATAAAATAGTGGTCTCCAGATGAAAAAAAGAGAGCAGAAAAAAAAATAATATATATATATATATATATATATATATATATATATATATATTCAAGATTGTTGTACTTTAAGCCAGGTATATCGTACAAGCATGTTACAGTACATTAGCAACTTCATGTGATAATTGTTTTACAGTGAATTGCATTTACAGACATTAATGCTTTTTATGTCAAAAACTGAACTGTAATGTAGTATACTGTTACTGTAGAAAACATGGTACTCCCTAGAAGAATTTTACATTTTACATTTTTAAAATTATATTTTCTTAAAAAAATAAAATAAACTTTAAGAGATATAATAATTTACTTACTACAGGTTCTAACAATGAGAGGGGAATAATATTTTGTTCTCCTACACTTTGCATCCAAAACTTTTAGTGACACGAAACACATATTCTCTTTCTTGGCAGAGTGTGAAGGACATTAATATTGTGAGTCTATTTTGGTAAACAACTGTAGCTAAAAATAAAAAGTAAACAAATACTATAATGCCCTGTGAATTTTATATCAATAAATAGTACACACATATGTACATAATAGTTTATTTATAATTGAGATATAAAATGATCTATCTAACTATCTATGTATCTATATCCATCTATCCAGAAAATCTGCTTCCAGATAAAAATCCTAGTAAATACAATGTTTCACTGCAATTAAAGATTTGTTTGGAAACATGAATATTAGACCACAAAACATTTTAAATATTATATCCAAACCACTGTTTCAAGGGCCCTACAAAGTTCGTTCCCATCATTATACTACAGCACAAAGTACAATACTGTTTCATCCTTGTCAGATTCAACATTGCAGGGTTGGTCCTTCACTTTTGGAAGTTAACTTTCTACAAATTAATTAAATGTATACAAATGCAAAATAATGAAAGTAGCCCTTCATTAACCTACACTTTGAACATAGGAGGGCCACTTTCACTATTTTGCTCACCATAATTCTTTAAACAGTAAGGTGGAATACACTAAATACATATAAGAGTATCAATTAGTGATAATATTAATTATTTAACTGCTACTTTCATATATTGTCTTAAGCACAACAAATACATTCAGTTTGACTATATTATTAATTTTGTATCTAACGCAAAATTATTTGTTAAATTGTGAAATTACATGAATGGTAAATTATTGATAGATTAATGTCTCCTTGTTTATTTTGTAGGTTAGAAATCTGAAACAATGGGTGACTGGAGTTTTCTGGGGAGACTATTAGAAAATGCACAAGAACACTCCACAGTCATTGGCAAAGTTTGGCTGACGGTGCTCTTTATCTTCCGGATTTTGGTACTAGGAGCAGCAGCAGAAGAAGTCTGGGGGGATGAACAGTCCGACTTTACTTGTAACACTCAGCAGCCTGGTTGCGAGAATGTTTGCTATGACAAAGCCTTCCCTATTTCCCATATTAGGTTCTGGGTGCTTCAAATTATCTTTGTGTCAACTCCCACCCTTATTTACCTGGGCCATGTCCTGCACATTGTGCGAATGGAAGAGAAGAAAAAAGAGAAAGAGCAAGAACTGAAAAAGTGCATTAAAGGTAACAATGAAAAGGAACTTCTCCTGAGGAAAGGAGTTGAGAAGAAAGAGAAGCCCCCAATAAGGGATGAGAGGGGAAAAATTAGGATAGGAGGTGCCCTCCTACGCACTTATGTCTTCAATATCATCTTTAAGACTCTGTTTGAGATTGGCTTTATTGTAGGACAGTATTTTCTCTATGGTTTCGAGCTAAAGGCCCTTTACAGGTGCAACCGTTGGCCTTGCCCCAACACAGTGGACTGCTTCATTTCCAGGCCGACAGAAAAGACAATTTTTATCATTTTTATGCTTGTAGTGGCTTGTGTGTCTCTTTTCCTGAATATGTTAGAGATATATCATCTGGGATGGAAGAAGCTCAAGCAGGGCATGACTAACAAATATATTCCTGACCCGTCTTGTAATAAGGCAGAGCCTCCATGCCCACTCCCGCGAACTGCCCCATCCAACACTGCCTTCCCGCCATACTACACTGAGGCGGCTGCCTCACCTCCAGTCCTGCATCATGCATATTCAAGATCCCCTTTGTCCGACTTTAAAATGGCATCATTGGTTGAGGAGCCGCTTGATCCATCATACTTCAGTGGCCACCATGAGCATCACACGTTGGCATCTGAGCAGAATTGGGCCAATCTGGCAGTGGAGCGGGAGAGAAAACCAGGGTCAAGTAGTGCTAGTGCATGCAGCGCTACCACATCGGCACCAAGTAGTTTGAGAAATGAGGGCGTGGGAGAGGATGGAGCTGTTGACGTAGCAGGTAGTGGAAGCAGTACAAGAGCAGAAGTAGAAGACAGGCCAGCCACCACTACAGTGGAGATGCACCAGCCGCCTCTGCTAATAGATACAAGAAGGCTCAGTAGGGCTAGCAAGGCCAGCAGTAGCAGAGCCAGGTCAGATGACTTAGCTGTCTAGTAGTTGATCTAGACACCAGTTAAAAGTCCTCATGTCAGTGCAGAGCTCGCTGGTTATAAACATAAATGTGTAAATCATATCCCAATGACCAGTTGAGTGCAAGTAGGGCCTGCTACAGAAATAACTGGCACTGAAAATGTATAAAGTAGTCAATCAATATGTAAGATATATATCTACACATATGAAAGGAAAGCTATTAAGATGGTAATGCAGGTTCTTTTGCTTCCCAACCCTCCTAAATTCAAGCTTGCTGTTATTGCACACTGTGAGTTGTAGTGAGCACTTTGTCCTTTTTTCAAAATAACTTAGTACTCCTGGGTGCAGGGTTTCTAAGTTTATATTTACTGAACCCCTGGCATTTGCACTTTGATGATTTAAGGGAGGGAACAGGAAGACATTGAATGATTCAGACATGTAAACACAAACATGTATATCAAAGTGTAAGAAGCCCCTGAGTTTTCTTGGCCATTGAAACATATGGTCTGTGTACCAAACACTTCTGCAGCAGCATGACTGAAGTCAACTAATTGACAGACAACAAAACATTAAGTTGTTCTAAATGTGTTTGATGAAAATACACAATGTTAAACTGGCACAAAAGGATGACTATATTATTTAAATGCTTACCTTTACCATGCAAATGTAATAAATACAAACAAACAAACAGGTGATGGGTGATGTACATATGTCCATTTTTCCTTGTACTGTAATATATATTGTGCAAGGCCCAGTGTAAATAGTGAATCACCCCACTAATATAAGCAAAGAATACCAATGTAGAGCAGTACAGCAGACCAAGCAAAGATACATTACTGTTTACATTATAGAGCTGTTAAAAACAAGAAGACTGTACATTTTATTGAATTATAAAATACTGAATTCCTATTTAACTATATGTAAAGCACTACAAATAAAAACAGACATTCAATGGTCTGGTGATTTACAATTAACCACATGATATTCTGGATTGACTTTTAATTATTAATCTAAAAATGTGGGTGCAACTTTATCATTAAGTGCAACATAATGAGAAAAAACCAACATATTGCTTACCCATAGAAATGATTGACTTCAGTTTCCACTGGTAGCTCTCCTTCATACATTAATTATTGTAATTGTTGTTTATTAAGTATACCACCTTCCCTTTAATGTAGGAATCAGAAAGTGAATGTGATTGGGATATATTTTAGCACATTAAGATTATGTTTAACAAAGAGACAAAGTAATATGTGTTCTTTATTAAGGGGAGTTTAAGAAGTAAACATAGCTCCAGTTTTTTTAATTATTTTATTCCATAGGTTTATAAAGTTTAAATTATTGGATATTTTGATAAACTGGATAAAAAAGAAAGATGAAGTAATAGCATTGCTTTAATTCCCTTTAATAAATAGCACCATTACTGTATTTTTGATGTTGTAGTATTCTCCAAAGAAACATCTCTATTTTGTTACAATTTAAAGATAGATTTTGATAAAAATTCTTGCATTAAACATAACTCAGTTTTGTTATACATTGTGATGATGTATTGTTTATGATGTCTTGATAAGAAACAAAAGAGCAAATAAGAAATTTTTAAAAAGTTTTGTTCGCTTTTTGTACCAAAATAATATCACAACTTATACCAAACCTTCATAGTATTGTAAATGAAGGACCAATCAAACCATTACAATAAATCTTTATTTAGCTTTTTTTCTTTTGTGAAGAACTGTATTGTAAACAGTTAAAAATAGCATGGTCCATTGATGGTACTGTGTTAGCCATAGATCTCATAACAGAGTAAAGTACTTTTGTATAAAAAAGTTATGTAAATTAGATAACTTTTATGGTTGAGAAAGAAGAGATGGCAAATATTTAATTTTTTTAAGACAAGTGTTTCCCAAATGTAATACTGGCAACAAATCTCAGTTTAGGTCACTGTAGTTTTCTTATCAAAAAATGATTGTTTGAACTATGTTGCACTATTGTGCCATTGAATTTGTAGCAGTATTGGCATAAGATCTGGTTCAATATGCAATAATATAAAAACTCTAATAAATGGTGTTTTTTTCTAACTGCAACTGTAAATAATATATAAACATTTTAACACTTTCCACAGATTCACAAAGTTTTGCAAGGGCTGAGAAGCAGATTGTAGGTTGCTGTGTCCATTTCACATGGGAAACATTTCCACAGCAACCTTAGCAAAGATGTTTTCAGTACTGGCAGAGCTTAGTGAATTTACCCTGTTGAGTATTAATAGCTAGTGTTCTCCTGGTACTCTGTGTCAATTTTACTTAAAACAAAATATTTGTTTACAGTTACAAAAGAAAATCATATTTTTGTCTTCAACGGAACAGTTTTTTCATTGACTGTACCAACAAAACCATTACATTTAAACATTACTTTTATCATTTTACATTTTCACAAAGTTGATAGACTTTGTACTACTAAACAGTTTTTGTTTAATGTCAAAAGATAATTTGCTGTATTGAGTAAAATGTATCTTTATTGTTACTTCTAATTTTCTCAGAATGTATTTAATATTAATTTAATTAGTAGTTATATCGACTTTTAAGCTTTATACAAAATATGAAAGTCATTTACATGCTCATAATTCCATGGAGACCTATCAAGAAAAATAACACAACAAATGACATATGCAATACATACCAGCTTGCCCTCCCAGATATAAGGACTTGTTTCTAACACATCACTGAGCAAGAGCAAATTGTATGGTGTTGTGATATTGGCATCCTTGATTCACTGCTTGTTTTCTTTGTATCAGGCTTACTTTATTCTCTCCTTTTTCCATGAATTACTACTAGATGATTTTAAATCTACAGTAACAGGGTCATCTACATTTAAACCACTACATATGGCAAAAATCATAAGGAAAATATGAGAACCCCTATAGGACATAGTGCCTAGTGCAGTCACAAAACCATGTTAGTTGACCTGGTATGACTAGATTCTTGGTTTGCTTTCTGAATAAACTACAACTTACAGCATTTCAATATTTCTTAAATTAACCACAACAGCAATGTTCTTGGTCACTGCTTACAGTGGAATTCTATTTTACAGTATGATCCATCTTGAAAATCATTTACATGCATTTTTAGGTGGTAGTCTACTACCATAATTCACATCCCAAGTAAGGAAGATATTTTATACCCATTAATTACATTTTTACTTAAGTGACAAATCTTGCATAACTACTGAAAAGCCACATCTTGAAACCAATGCACATTATGGTAACAAGGAACTGGGAGCACATCCCTAAAACAATTTCAAACATTTTCCTAGGAAGTTACTTTGCAAATAATAGTAAATTTTGCAATATTTGCTAGAGGTTATGAACGGGCCACAATTATTATATTATGTAAAAAGCGAGCTTCCATATATTTCCATAAAAAAGAGACATTGTGGCCTCTTTATATCCTCTGTGAATCTAACCCACATACTTGAATGATGGGAGATGTTTTCCTATAGAAGAAGCTACATGGTGGTAGAAGGTTATTAAGCAAGTATGGCCTCCAGTGACAGACATCATACAACATATGTGGCAGTCATACTTTTTAGTAAATTAATAGTGATTAGTTACAAATAAAGATGCTATATGGTTCTTTACGTGTAAGACATGAACAATAATGAGTACTTAAGAAATCAAGATGCATTTTAAGGTACATCATTGCTGTTGGACGGGAATTTTATTTTATGTAATTTGTCTTTAATACACAGAGGAACGGTGAGACATTATTCTTCTGTGTGAACAGGTGGGCTGTTTGAGGATTGCTACCTACTTAGATAATCAAAACATATGTTTATTTTTTCTAATTCCAAAGTATAGAAGGAGTTGCACTTTGAGACTTACAAGTAATGCAGTATTTTTGTAATTTTCACAGCAATGTATTGCTCAGTTCACTGAGTAAAGTCGTGATCTATAATTTTCTAAGAAGTGTATTTATGATCAGACTTTTTTTTACACATTTCATTCTATAAAAATCTCATACTTCTAAAATAACTATGCAAGAAAATATTTGCTTTGAATGGCATAAAATCTACTTTTACCCAATTGGCACAGCTGCATAAAATCAAAACAATTGTTTTGTTGAAACCAGGGTTTGTATTTTTTTTAAGTCAATAATAATTTTGGTCAAGTTGTGCTATAGCTTTTTCAGAATTGTTTTTAATAGATTTGATAGTTGGTCTGGGAATATATTTACTAAAGTAAATATCTATTGAGATCTACAATATTTTCTGCACTTTCATGAATATACTGTATCGGTTAATTAAAATAACAAACATACACCTATTTTTATTTTATAAAATACTTTATCATACTAGACAGACCCATGAAAAGTAACTTGGTCACTTAAAACTTTTTGTATAATAGTCAAGATTATGCACTGTGATTATTTTTTAACCTTCACAGAGTAGCAGCAGCGAATAGCATCAATGTACAAACATCAAACAGAAAAGATGATTTAAATCATTTTTCTTTTAGAACTTAGGCTTTATTTTCCCTTTTGTCAAACCTAGAAGGGGATTTTATTATTCAGTTGCTCCTGTTTTATTTGCACCAATTTTTCTTGTGAAATGTGTGCGATATATTTGTAACTTTGGTTTCTTGAAGTTTACATTCATTTATTTGACATCATAATTGCACATTTGGACACATACACAGCTTTTGAAGTTTACATTGATATCAATATAATGATATTGCCCTGAAATGCGTTAATCCTAAAATCAAATGTCTTAAGAAAACACAAGCTCTTCAGATTTAAGACAGTACATTTAATGCCAAACTTTTAAGTCATGAAACATAGTTATTGTGTTGTCCTTCAACATGGATATCATGAGAAAATGTCATCTAGTTTTACTACATTTTCCTAACTTGTATTTGGTGTCAAATATTAAAGGTTGTACCAACCTGTTTTGAGGCAGTCTCACATGGGTTCAAATAAATTATTACAAAAATAGTTTCAGTTGCTTAAATGTTGTGACTTGCAGGATCTGAATAACTTTACACTGTTTTTTTAGGTCCTATGATAATTACATAGATTGACTATAAAATACAGAATGATTGTGAACATTTTAATTCTGAAATCTTCAAATTATTGAGAAAAATCTGATATTGTCATATTTATTCAAAATCAATATACCAAGCTATCGTTCACATTGGTCGCATATTTCACTGTACATTTATAGCAAGGTAATTATGAAAGACAAAATGAGGGATGTGCACTCACTCTTACATGAGTTTTTCTTTCTAAGAAAGGAAAAACAAGATAAATATATTAATAGGGGTATTTTATTCAGCCCTTTAAAATGTCTACATAAATTCAGAGTACATTTTCCAGCCTGACATAAGATCTCAGAATAAAAATAATTTAAAACTTATTTACGCACATTTCATGTCTTTAGTCACAATGAACCTGCCAAAGACAATATGCAGTGGTACCTTGGTTCTCAAACTTAATCCATCCGGATAGCAGGTTGAGTACCAAAAAGGTTGAGTACCAAACTCCCATAAGACATAATGTAAATTGGTTTTAGCAAACGTGATGAATACCAAGGGAGCGTGACAAGTACCAAGTTTTTTTTTGCTCATCCAAAAAGGTTGAGTATCGAATATGTTGAGTTCAGAAGAGTTTGAGAACCAAAGAACCACTGTATCTGGTTTTCTTTCAGCTGTCATGCAGGCTCCATAGAGATACAATTGTGATAACAGAGATATAGAAATCAACAATTAATTGACAAATCCATGTTTAACCAGAGATATCATTAACACATGGAAGGCTGTTATCAAAGTGGCCCTGATGGGCATGGATATTTACTAAGCTATCAGCTATATTTACTAAGGGATGTAAAGGGTTGTGGTGGCATGTTTCCCCAGTAGGAAATAGAGTATATTGAATACAGTGACACTCATGATAAACACTCTGATGCTTAGTAAATCTCCCTCCTTATTACAGCCGCTGAGATAGCTTAATAAACATTTGTAAGTTTGTAGGAAGCCCTAAAGGCATGATTTGAGAGTCACTTGGATAACGTATATATGTTTATAATTGACCTTGGCAGATTTTTTAGATGTAATATTTTATTAGACTGAGCTTCGTGTGACAGCCACAGATGCCCAGTAGCTCCAAATTACTAAGTAATCATGCTTGTTCATGTGGTAAGAGTTGTAAGTTACAATCTTGCAAAATGTATACAATTTTGTGTAGTCAATGTCCAGAAATGACAGTGTTATCCTTTTTTCCAATATACATAATGATTCATTTGGACTACTAATGGTAAGCAAATATTTGGAAAATTCTGAGATTTCAGCCCATCTGTATCATCCATTTGAATATTTTTGAGGAATACATTTGTCCTCATACTTGGATTAACATTAATAATAGTTTGTGTTGCAGGTGAAAGAGGTTTTTTGTTACTTAAAATGATGTTTGTCTGTTTTATTACAAAACCTCATAACAAAAGGAAACAGTTTTCTGGGCAGTCAGGGACTTGTAATAACAATAAAAACAGCAAAATGTATAAAGTGCTGTCTTTAAGGAAGTGCCTTGTGTATTAAATTCTGTAAGGACAAGTTGATGTAAATGTTAATTTACCTCAAATGTTTACAAAACTGTTACTAAATAAACTTTTTGTACCACAAAATTGTCTCTTACAAAATCGTATTTTTGTTTAGTACCTAACACATACCAAAACCAACCAAAACCACATGCCTATTCAGTTCTAAAGATGGTCACTATGAACATCATTGATAATAAGACTAAATGGAAGAGCAAGCCTCAGAAGGATTTTCCTCATCCTCAGGCTCCATGAAAACTAGCAGTCGAAGATTGAAGTGCCTATTCACAAGTAAAAGAGTCTGCAAAATGTAAGATTTACTCCAAAACATTTTTTATGCTTATGGCTTTACATAGCTTCTAATACTATTAAAGGGCAACTTAATTCAACACAGTTTGGACCACATCTCATAAAAGCATGTTGAAATACTTTTTACATTTTTACTTTTTACATTCTCACTTCACTCTCCAAGATTTCTGGCTCCAGCTTATTGGGCAAACTACTGAGGTTATCAATGTTGTTAAGGTCTTTCATGTATAGATTTTCGGTTTATTTCTGCCACCACTTCTTTATCTGATATGCTTCTGTTAAATCCCTGGCATTTTTGTCTTTTATCATGCCCACTTTGGTATGAAAGGTTCTTCTGAGATTCCCAATTTTCTTGAAAAGATCTCTTGACTCTTCCATTCTGTTATTTTCTTCTATCTCTTCCAATTACTCATTCTAGAATGTCCCCTCTCTGTCTGTTCTTACTATCCTCTGGAATTCTGCATTCACTTTTGACAAATCTTTTCCTATGACCTCTACTTTTCTTCTTTCCGGGGGTATCTTCAAAGCATCATCAGACTACAAGTTTGCCTTCTTAGTTTCTTTGTTGCTGTTTTCTGTACAAGATCACAAACTTCTGTCCAAAGTTATTCAGGCATTCTATCTTCCATATCTGTTCTTTATCTCCACATCATTTTCAGAGGGGATGTTATTTATTTCATATCTACTTGGTATGAAGATTTTCCCTCTTTTCTTGAGTTTGATTTTGAACTTTGCAATAAGAAGCTCATGATCGTAACCACAGTCAGCTCTAGGTTTTGTTTTTGCTGTCTGTATGTCTCCATTTTTGGCTACATAGTAAATAGGGCTCCATTCAACTCGAGATAAGTAAATTACGTTTGTACGTAATTTCCTATGCAGGATCTTTTTTCAGTAATGTTGTAGATGCATTCAATGCAGTTCACTCTTAAGATTACGTATCTCACCCAACATCTGGGAATCATGTCTGTCAGAATATACTAGGTGTAGAATTACGTGTGTTTTTAGTGGCTTACTGTCTGTTTTGCTGCTCCAGCTCTCAGAAATAGTGATGGTGGATACCCATACATGTTCCTTCAGATTCTTGATATTACCACTAAATTTGGGAATGATCAGTAAAGTGTCAATTAAATACCGATTTTGTTTAAAACGAAGACAGAGTAACTCTTATTATTATGCATGTCAAAAAATAAATGGGAAAACTTGCCGTAATTTGTGTTTCATGCTTTGTTTGGCTAGCTAACTCACAATCATGAAAAAAGGTGAATAGAATAGTTACGGAAAATTACTGACCACTTTTTGCTTGTGTAACTTTACAAAATGGAGAACTGAATAGAGCCCATCGTCAGTAGAACAGCAGCCATGTTTTTAGTTTGCACTGGGACAATTGTAAACTAAAATAAGGTTATTTTTGTATGATTTTTTTTCATAAACCTTCGGTGCACCCATTTGCATTATTTGAGTACTTTTTAATTTGGTTTTGTTACTTTGTGTTATTTGTTAAAAGCAGACTTTTCTATGGAAAATGTGTTTATAAACCTTTTATGCATGCTTTTGCTTAATTTTGATTTGTTAAGTTAAAATTGGTCTATAATTTGTTAAGGCAGAGTAGTGCCCTTTCATCCTAAACAGGGTCCTTTGAACAATCTAATTGCAATAAATAACAGTATTATTAAACATACCACCACATTCTCAAAAATTAATTGTGTCTATGTAATAATTAAGTTATATTAAGTGAGCTGTGTTGTTTAATTCAACTTTTTGAAAATAAATGTTGGTGTTTTGTTTTTTTACAAACTAGATTGATGATGACTGCGCCTAGTGAATGTGTATATTTTATTTTTAACATAGAAACATATATTTTACAGCAGATAGGAACCATTACGGCCATCCAGTGTACCCACTCTGTGTACCTAACTGTTTGGCTTAATTTAGCTTTAGAGTAGCCTTATGTCAGACACCCTTAGATTATTTAAATGTGCTTGACCCTACCACTTGCACTGGAAGGCTGTACCAGGAAGGGACAACTCTTAATAAAGTAGTACTTTTTCACATTACCACCAAATATGCCATCTTTGAAAAATGAAATGTCAGAATAGAAGGGCTTACCAGGAACATTACAAAGGCTTTCTTCTCTGGATATAATGTGGTGGTGTCCATATACATTATCCTTTATTTATAAAGTGCAAACATATTATGTAGCTATAAGTACAGGGTATGCATTGAGTATGCCAATAGTTACATACTGTTACAGGTGTACAGGTGTAGAAGGCCCTGCTCTTGTAAGAGTTTACAATCTAAGTGGACTAATGATAATACACAAAAAAAAAGAAAAGGAATGATCTTTTGTCCAGTGAAGCATGACATGCTTCTGAGTATGAGCCTGTTTTTGGAGCCTGGGCAACTCTCTCTGAGGTATTTGGATTCCTCATAAACAGAGTAATCAGGGGATATTTTTGCATAATGTAGAGATGACCATATGGACTGTCTTATAACAGTGTTCCTAGTGGCTTCAGAGATGTAAGAAGAATATAGATGATATAAGATAGGAAAAGGTTTTTCCAACTGAATGCAGCATCCAATAGGATAGCAAGATGAGAGGAGATATTATATAATGAACAATGTAAAGAGATAGAAAAAAATAATATAATGGGATAGTCAAGACTCCACTTCTTCCTCATCTGTTTGCCAGCAACTGAGATTGCTGTTTGCCATGATCTTTGTATTTTTAACATTGAGCGGTTGGCCAGCTTTCATACTCTATTCTTTAACTCACCTCACTTTAATCCATCAGAGTAGCATGATCTGCATATTAATGCCTGCTTTGGATTTGTCCAGCTTGGGCTTATGCGCAATGTAATCCCTGTATAAATTGAACAAATAAGGTGGTAATATACAAACCTGTGGCACCCCTTTCCTGATTTGAACCATTCACTTGCAGTATGTTTGTTTCTCATACAAAATTCCTCATTAGGCAGTTGAGATAGTCTGATACCTTCTTCCCTTTAAAAACTTGCCACATGTTGTGATCCACACAGTCAAAGGCTTTAGAATAGTCTATGAAGTAGAGATAAATGCTTTTCTGGAACTCTCTTGCTTTCTCTATTATCCAGCAGGTATTGGTAATTTGATCTCTTGTGTCTCTGCATCTGCAAAATCTGGCTTGTACATCTGGTAAAAAAGTAAGGGTGGGGTGAAAAAAAGCCCACACTCTCCTGGTGTAGAAATAGATAATGAAGGGACAGGTAGACACACACTGAATAGTAATGCGCTCAACTGGAACAACCTCAATATCTATGAGGTATTTTATTGGCTCGAACTGTTGATATAGGCCCTCCTCGTATTTTCAGATAAATCTCTGCTTCTTTGGTTATTGTGATCACATTAATCTAAGATCAAGGCCATATAGATGGTATATGCTTTTCTATGTTGTATACTAAGCACAATGTGGAAGTTAGCATGTAAATACACTTTTATTGCTCAAGTTCAATGATCTTGGTTACAACAATCCACCCTATGGGTCAGAAATAATTTTGATACTAAAATAGAGTGTGGTGCTAATATGTGATTATAAATAGTGATTATAAATAGTGTGTGTACACTTCAAATGCGTTTCGCCATTACTTTACAGCTTCCTCAGTGAAAATAGCGCCCTGTTGGGACATACATAAGAATAACCAATACATATACATGTACATTCCTTAATACATATATTATATATATTCTATTGTATAATATTGCTATTTATGTCTCAGTAATGAGTTTGCTTATCCCACTACATTTATTGACATGTCTTACGATCTTTGATAAAAAATGGACAAATATAACTAAGGGTTATAGTTATGTGTATGAGTGCATAGTTATGAAAAATTAAAATAAAAACAAACATAAAAATGAGAATTAAAATTATGGAGAGTTAAAATTGAGTAACAGAGCTGCACATGAGACCAATAAGAATAATAGGAACCATCCACGAAATAATCATCATTATGAGAATTGCCCCCACCACAGTAACCTATTACATCTCTTGTCCATTTGGAAGGATTAGAAGATTCTATACAGGAGCCATGAACAATTCACATATGGAGAGGAAAAAAGCGAAAACATCAAAACCTAATTTTCCAGAATATCACACTAGCAGTAAACCCATTGATAGAAACCATCCCTCCTACAACCAAGAAGAAATACAAAGAGGAAAGAAAAGAGGAATAATATAGTTTCTAATCAACACAAAAAAGGGATATGGAAAGTTGAGGAATCTGAACTTCACGGCCAGCGGTTTTTAGTCCAGGACGGCAAACTTCTCGTCATGGATTTGACATATCCATCAAGTCCGATCATGACTCCTCCACCACTGAGATGAAAAAAGGCCATACGTATAGAACAAAACAGGGCTGTAGAGGAGGGAGGGCCATACCACAACAAAAAAAAGTCACTAGAAACGATCAAGATTTTCAACCTGTCGGACCACCTCCTAAACATGACTGAGGAAAAAATACTGAAAAGAGGACTCATTTGCGCCACATGCAGAACCAAATTCATTTGAACTATTTATAGATCTACACAAATTTATTCAGAACATTACTTTAAAACGTCACTTTTTAAAACAGTCAAAGGAGGAGGTGATTCAGATAGAAACATCCCCAGATGAAGGACCATCTTCAATGATATTGGAAGAAGGAGATTTCTCCATACTCAGAATTTTGGAAATCTTGCAAATCCTATGGATGAGTCATGGACCGAAGAGTTCTCCAAACATTAAGACAATGATCTCACTAAGAATACAATTAGTAAAAAGATTATCCACTCCAGTATGAAACCCAAATCCACTCTTTTCCTGGTGCAGTCATTAGGGACACATATTCCAGTCTTCAAACGACTTATGATTCAAGAAATTGAAAAGATTTGCAAGAAGAAAAAGGTCAGAAATGCTAATCTGAGTCATAGAGAAAAAGCAACATTAAAAACTCTTAGTAAAGAGACATGCATTGCTATCTGTCAAGCGGATAAAGGAGGGAGAATAGTCATACAATACAGAAGTGATTATATGCGAGAAGCAAACAAATTGTTTCAGGATAAAGAGACCTATCAAACTCTATTAACAGATCTGACAGGGAACTTTTTGAGGGAATATCAACAGCTTGTACTCAGAGGTAAGTCAGAAGGCATCCTAAATCCTAAAATTTCTAGAGGTGTCCTACCCCAACCTAGCATTCATCTACCATCTCCACAAGATTCATAAGGCCCCTAAGGATCCACTGGGACGTCCCATCATATCGGTAATTGGATCTCTGACTGAAAAACTGTTGGAATACATTGACTTATTCTTGCAGTACCTCAATTTAGAACTTTGATCATATGTGAGGTATACCCCCCCATGTCTTGGAAAGTTTTCAAGACAAGGAATTGAAAAGTACGTATTGTTGGAATACCCTTTGTAACGGAACCCATCACTGTTTTACCCTGTTTTATGGTTATGTAATTCTTATGGTTAAAATATGATCCTACTGTTATACTGTATGTATGTTGGTTTATGCTCTGCAGAATATTAGCCCAGACTATTGCAGACCTTGGCATAATAGATAATCCTATTACAGAGACTCCTCATAAGATAAGGAAGTCTATTGTATAAAGTGTTTTCATTATCAGACATAGAACAAAGAGTATAATCTGATCAATGTCTGATTGTATCAAAGTAGCCAGGTAGCCTCAGGGAGGTGTGACCACACCTATTGTCTCTCTATGTGTATTGTGTGGCCAAATATGAGCATGTGTATTGCCTGTGGAAAGAGGTGTATATATATTTCTGCATATAACAAAATAAAGACAGTATTCTTTGACTCCTAAGAAAGTGTCGTCCAATATGGGTGGTCTGGGCTTCTGAGACTGCGCAGTGCTTCTATATGGATATTTAATGCTGAACCTGACTCTCCCTCTGGAACTCTTGGATGGGATTATACCAACTTCACTTTTACACACCAGCTTGCCAGGGAAAAGGACGTCTCCAACGGCTGCTACCCTCTCACTACCGGGGTACCGTTACATTGGCTGGCAGTGGTGGGATGGTCCTTTTATCCAGAGAGCAAGTGCTGAATGGAGTCTCAGTACGCCAAGCTGAAAAGACCCACACTAAAAGATTTATTGGAGCATCGTGGTAGGAGTGCCAGTAACAGGCCACGGAGGGAGCTGATAACTGACCTGCTGGAGCTGGACGAAATGGATAGATCCATGGAAGTAACGGAGCCCCTTACATTTGTCAGCGAGGACGATGTAATTACTGGTATTGTACGGCGGAGATTATCCTTGTATCCAGAAACGTCCGTGGAACTAATAAACCAGCTGCTCCGGGAAACAAGGGAGGAGATACAAACTAAGAGGAGACAAGAAAGGGAACTGGTAAGAGCTAGACAGCCCATTACACAGGCAGTTCCTACCCCACCACCCACTGCTACAGTAAAGAAAATACCGTTCACTGCATTTAAAGCTATTGTAGAAAGTGAGGAGGAAATAGATGGATATTTGGCTGACTTTGAGAGGCAGTGCTCACTACACCAGGTACCACCAGACCAATGGGTCACTATTTTGTCTGGGAAATTGTCGGGCAAAGCCAATGAATCCTTTCAAGCTCTTGCTCCAGAGGATATTTTACAATATCAGCAAGTTAAAAAGGCGCTGCTAACCCGATATGCCGTAACCCCAGAAGCATACCGCCCTCGCTTCCGGGAGTCCAAGAAGAAGGCTGTGGACTCCCACATGGAATGGGCAAACACAATACAAAGGGTGGCATCACATTGGGTGCGAGGGTGCAATGCCAACACCGGAGAAGAAGTGTTAAAGGTGTTCTTGATGGAACATTTCTTTCAAGATCTGGCTACAGATATAAAGGACTGGGTGAGAGATCGCCGCCCTGCCAACTTAACTGAGGCAGCGCGACTAGCAGATGAATACGCAGAAACAAGGAAGGTGAGCCAAGGTACCACATGACCAGCACCTAGAACAGAGGCACGCACCCCAACCTACGCTGCACGCACAGAATTTCGGGCTCCAGTACCCCCAGGACCTCCACGCACTCAGGGGTCTTACAACCAGCCCCGGGAATCTTACAAAGTGACATGTCATCACTGCAGCAACACAGGGCATATTGCCCGTTATTGCCCTTTGAGATCAGCCAATAACAAATGGAGGCGCACAACACCCCACACAGAGACCCTGCTATCACGTCCCTCTGCTACTCACTGCCTGGAAATCAAAGGGAGCCCTGAGGAGTGTTTGGGA
This sequence comes from Discoglossus pictus, assembly GCA_027410445.1. Taxonomy (NCBI): domain Eukaryota; kingdom Metazoa; phylum Chordata; class Amphibia; order Anura; family Alytidae; genus Discoglossus; species Discoglossus pictus. The sequence continues at coordinate 427,189,064 of CM050164.1, forward strand.
ATCTTGTATGAGGCCAACCCCGTACAGGCTACCTCCCCGGATAACCGCCAGCATCACCGCCAAGAGGTGCGTGTGAATGGACAGATAGCACAAGGCTTAAGAGACACTGGCGCTACCATCACTTTGGTGCAGAAACATCTTGTGAAACCAGAACATGTATCTAATCGTACAGTTACTGTACGTGTCGCAGGGGGGGCTGTTTTTCGCTTACCCACCGCCCGGGTACACTTGGATTGGGGAGTCGGGTCGGGAAAGACCACAGTAGGCATCATGGACAATTTACCTGCTGAGGTCGTGCTGGGCAACGATATTGGCCCTCTAGCCTCAGCCTTTTTACCCACGACTGCTGCTGCTTGTCCCGTGACCACCAGCTCACAGACCCGTACCGAGGACGATCCTACAACAGGTTGGGAGACCCAGGTAAGCCACAAGCAGACACTTAGCACTAACGCCACAGAGAGACCCATAGTGTGGGACACCCCCAAAGAGCTTGAGAGGGAAACTAGACAGGACCCCACCCTCCAAAAGTACCGAGCATTAGCCGACGATAGAGGGGATGAACGGGAACGTTTTATATGGAAAGGAGTTTCTATGGGACAGAGATTGTGGCCCACCTTTTGGACACTGGGATCCTGAATTTTTTTGGGTGGGTGTACAGGGGAAGAACAGTGGGCCCTGTACAATAGGGGCCCGATCACGAGCTGGGGGAGGAATGTACTCTGCAACTTGGGACGGTTTTGCTAAAGGACTTCAGTTCATTTGGAAGGCTGAAGCTTTCCTGCCTCGTTTTAATTGTCTAAAACCAGTTTGTAAAATGTATTTTCCCTCTCCTTGAAATGTTTATTGCTGTGAATGCTGTATGAAGTGTGTGTTTGTTTTGTTCTTGAAATGTGAGGAAATGTGAATTGCAGTAATGCTGATGGGTTGTCAAACTATAGAAGTGACCAACAAATCGTTTTGTCCGGACATCCCTAAGCCGATCCGTTGGGATCAGACCTTGTATGCCGGCTTATGGTCACGGGGGAGGTGTGTAACGGAACCCATCACTGTTTTACCCTGTTTTATGGCTATGTAATTCTTATGGTTAAAATATGATCCTACTGTTATACTGTATGTATGTTGGTTTATGCTCTGCAGAATATTAGCCCAGACTATTGCAGACCTTGGCATAATAGATAATCCTATTACAGAGACTCCTCATAAGATAAGGAAGTCTATTGTATAAAGTGTTTTCATTATCAGACATAGAACAAAGAGTATAATCTGATCAATGTCTGATTGTATCAAAGTAGCCAGGTAGCCTCAGGGAGGTGTGACCACACCTATTGTCTCTCTATGTGTATTGTGTGGCCAAATATGGGCATGTGTATTGCCTGTGGAAAGAGGTGTATATATATTTCTGCATATAACAAAATAAAGACAGTATTCTTTGTCTCCCAAGAAAGTGTCGTCCAATATGGGTGGTCTGGGCTTCTGAGACTGCGCAGTGCTTCTATATGGATATTTAATGCTGAACCTGACTCTCACTCTGGAACTCTTGGATGGGATTATACCAACTTCACTTTTACACAGCAGCTTGCCAGGGAAAAGGACATCTCCAACGGCTGGTACCCTCTAACTACCGGGGTAGCCGTTGCACCCTTGATTTAACATCATTTTATACGTCCATCCCACAACACTTGGGGGCAGCAGCATGTCAATATTTCTTAGAAATGCAGGGGAGTATGGAACCAAAGCAAATTAGCTTCATCGCGGAAGCCATCATTTTAATTCTCAAACATAATTATTTCCAATTCAATTGCCATTCTTCCTACAGAAGAAGGGAACAACCATGGGCACCAAATTTGCCCCAAGTTTTGCCAATTTGTACATGGGACTATGGGAGGACATGTACATTTGGCAGAACAACCCAGTCCTGTCTAACATCATATTTTACAAAAGATTTATTTATGACATTATTATCATCTGGGAAGAACACAGGGCGTTGGATTGGAGTGGCTTTCTAGAATTTGTCAAAGCCATTGATATGAACTTAAAATTCACAATGAACAGTGATGCCTCATTCATCATGTTCCTTGATGTCAAATTGATTGTTACTGAGCAAGGTATCATTTCCACCCGCTTTACGAAACCCACTGATACCAACCGGTACCTCCACGCTACAGCAGTCATGATTGAAGATGGATACAGAATATCCCATACGGTCAGTTCAGGAGAATTAGGAGAAATTGTACCAATCTAGCAGATGATGGGGAAAGTGCCCCGTTGGCATCTACAGTTTTGGAAAAGGGTTATGACAACAATTTAATTGAGAAAGCGCAACAACGCTCAAGAGGGTTAAATATACAACACTTGATTTAGAAAAAGGAGCAATCTAACACCCACAACGACAATCCGGTGAGATTTTTAACCGAGTTTAATTCAGCGTCTCAGGCCATTAAGAACAGCCTGAATAAACTTTGGTTTATCCTTAAGAGTGATGAAGTCTTGAAAGATATACTACCTGACAAACCCATAGTTACTTTAAAAAAAAAAAAAACATGAACTTAAAGAACATGATCGCTCCAAGTAAGATAAGATGTGAGAAAACAAACAAGCCAATAACAGTATGTAACACAAAATTCACAGGCACTTACGAATGCGGGGTAGGACGTTGTCAGACCTGTGGACATTTAAAGAAAAAAGACAGGAACAAATTAAAGTCCACTAATCACAATGAAGAGTACAAAATACAGGACCTGATGAATTGCAAAACAGATCATGTTGTTTATGTGATCACCTGCCATTACAGGAAGCAATACTTTGGTCGCTCCAAGAGATCCTTAAAAGTACAACACCTCGAAAGGAATCCTCACTAATGTTTTTTTCAGCACACATTACAACAAAACATAATAAAAACATCAGAGGTATCACCATCCAAGTAGTCGACCAAATAAAACAGAATAAGAGAGGAGGTGATAAAATTCTTATGTTGCGACAAGCTGAGACCAGATGGATTCACCTTCTAGGAACTCTTGAACCAGGGGGTTTAAATTGTGACATAGATTTGGCAGCATTTTTGGAAACCTAGTGGGTTTCTAACCGCATCCTAGCAATATGGACCATTTAACTATCTTGCTTTCTATAACAATATGGACTACTGTATTGAGCTGTATTTCTATTCCATTTTTGATTAACGTTCTTACCTTATTGTATTTTATTTGTCTTAGGAAGTAGGTGTCACAACCTACAATGATGATGGAGTCTAGAGAATCCTAGTCCTCTTATCTCCTGTAGGTTTTAGACCTAAGTTTGGGTGGCTCCAGACCAATGGACAGTCTTTGTAGATGCAAGAGCATAAGTCCCAGCTTTTGGTAGTGTGCCTGGGAAACCTGGAAGGGAGTCAGAAACGATCTCCTCTACCAGCATATGCCCCTGGGTCAATAATACACCTGCACACAAAGTCTTGATGAAAATTATGGCCATGTTTTATTTTAGAACAGCATATTTAACCACATCACACAAGAATGGGGGGAGTGGCTACCGTTAGCCAGCCCCAAATGACCTCTGGCCAATCATGAAGGGGAACTGGGTGTGAACCAATAGTCCCCTCCCAGGTCCGCCCACTAGGCGAGGCCAACTAATTTATTTGGGCTCTGAATCTCCAGGGCAAAGCATGCCTTGGCTCTCCTGTGCCCATGCTATGAAGGCTGAGAAGCCTCAGGCCATCCCATTGTTTCTGGGTGCCTGCCTGTCTGCTCTCCAGCTGTGAGCTCCCCATTGTTAGTACTCTGCTGGACACTTAGCTAATGGGATTAACAGGCCTTTGTTAACAAAGGAGGCTTGGCTGTATTCAACGGCTTCCCCTCTACAATATAATAACATACTAATATAATAACATACATTCATATTTACAAATATAACACACAATGTTTCACCCACATATAACCAATATATCCCATTAGATCCCTCACAGGATACCCATTACAATGAGCCTAAACATGGAAGGGATGGGAATATGCTAAGGGGTAAACTTATAATACTTTATCCCCTAGACCACAAAATAACAATATAACCTTATAACAGTATAACAGGGGGTCTGTGAGCCCCAAACCCCACTTAGTACAGATGTAGGTATCCTGTACTCCAGTTGTCTTCTAAATGGCCATATGGAGAGTAGAGTCCGATCATAAAATGGCTCCTAGAGGTGACCACTGACAGTCCCAATATGGCTGCCGCCTGAGCCATGAACTTTGTCCAAACACAATATGGCCACTGGGTGTGGCCTCTGCTGCCAGTCCCAATATGGCCACTGGCTGATTCATGACAGTAGGGGTCTGCATCGGTGTACTTACATGTGCAAACATGTTTATGGATAAAAGAAGGTATGCAAATATATATATATATATATATATATATATATATATATTTATATATATATATATTTGTACGTTTCTCAATTCAGCTTTTTTTAACATTCTATTACACCTTAATTTCCAACCAATACATTCTTATTGATTGGAAGATACACTAGGGTTCTGTCACTAGAATCAAGATGAGGCTACAAATTTATATATATTTTTTTTTTCATTTTTAACATACTGGCATATAGATATGTTTTTATTTTTCCCCAACAGCAATTTGCGCTGTGGCTACAGCAATATTGGATAAAAATTCCAGTACTTACAAAACACATATATACGTTTTCAATATGGAAAAGTACAGTATATATATATAAATATATATATATATATATTTTTTTTTCTTATATATCATCTGCAAATACCATTATATTTTCAATTTTATGTTTTTTTGAGACCATCATATAGGAGCAAATCATCCATTGAGAGCTATTCATAAAAGATCCTGTTTTTATCCCATAGGTATCCATCCCTCAGACAGTGCTTGAAGTGTTAGGTACCATCACCATGGAACCTCCCCTGTGAGGGGTACAATGGGCACCTATATTATTTGATGCACCATGTCTGGTTTCCTATTAAAGGTACTAATTAAGTATCCATCTCTCCCAGGGTGAAAATTGGGATTTGCATATCAGGGAGTTAAATATCTTATTTTTGCAGCGCTTTTATATTTATCTTACACAGGATGGGTGCATGCATTTGTACCAATCAAGTCCCACTAGTCCATACAGACTTGCTTATAAGAGATTTTCTGACAACAGGGAAACCTGTGCACCATTGCAATTAGTTATTCCCACATCAATAGTTATTTATATGACAGTGGTATACTTCCCCCCCTTTCATTTATAAACCATATAGCCATATATTTTATCCATACTTTATTAGAGGTCACACCTAACAATATAACTTCAACCCTATTACTATTGGTATGGATAGCCGTGCCCAGACGACAGGGAGTCACATTCCAACTGTCTCCTAGGCAACCCCAAACTCGCGTCTACAGGAAGTAGCTCTGATCAAGCCGGAACTGCTCTATTTAAAGCCCGTACACCCTCAGGGCGGACATCACCACACCATTAAAACAATAGTACTGTACGGGACTAGACATTCAAGGTAAGGGAGAAAGATCTGCATAAACAGGAGAGATTCCCAGGAGCTTTTCCTTATTAAGGGACAATACTAACATATCCAACAGGGGGACCAGCCAACTTATAGTTGGCAGCTTTGTTAAATCATTTGGTTTAGAGGGTATGGACCATCAGTTATAAGTACCTTATAACCACATAAACATAAGGCGTGATCAGTACAATATTCAATCAAGTGCTAGCTCTGATTGGTCCCTAAAATTCACCAAGTTATTTTTGCTCTTTGTCAAGTATTTTGTCAAGTTGTTTTTAATCAGGTAGAGATTCTACATTATTGGTCAGGCTAGATGTGTTTCTACTAATGGTTACTTATATACTATACACATATTTTTTACCTACAGTATACAAGCCTGCAATATGTGTATTCTTTGTACGGACAAGGGGAATAATCACCTGAATTTTGATTTTAACTCTCGATAATTTTAATTCTCATTTTCTGTTTGTTTTTATTTTCATTTTTTATAACTATACACTCATACACATAACTACATCCCTTAATTATATTTGTGCAATTTTTTATCAAAGATTGTTAGTCATGTCAATAAAGGTAGTGGTATAAGCAAAGCCATTACCCAGACATAAATAACAATATTATACAATAGAATATATATATTATATGTATGAAGGAATGTATATGTATTTGTTATTCTTATGTATGTCCCAACAGGACGCTATTATCACCAAGGAAGCTGTAAAGTAGCGGCAAAACGCGTTTGGAGTGTACACACACTATTTATAATCACTGCTAATATTAGCACCTTACTCTATTTTAGTATAACATTTTTTTCTGACCCATAGGGCGGATTGTTGTAACCAAGATCAATTGAACTTGAACAATAAAAGTGTATTTATTAACTCATTGACCTACTCTTTGGATTTGTTTAACTATTGGATGATCACATTAGACTAGAAGTCAAATACTTCTTACTACTACTTAAAAGCTAAATTTCCCATTGTGCTTAGTATGCAACATAGAAAAGCATATGCCATCATTAGCATAATGTGATCACAATAACCAAAGAATTGAGATTTATCTGGAAATATCCACAGTTCAAGCCAATAAAATACCTCATAGATATTGAGGTTGTACCAGTTGAGCGCATTACTATTCTGTGTGTGTCGACCTATCCCTTGATTATCTATTTCTACACCAGTAGAGCGTGCGCTTTTTCCACCCCACCCTTATTTTTTTCAGCTTGAATAGTGGGCACTTACATTAACAGAGCCCTACAAAAGCTGCAGTCCTCCATCAACATTGAGGGAATTTTAGAGAAATTGTTTTAAAGCAAGTTTCTACTTACACACTGATCTACAATCAAATTCCCCCAAACTAAGGGGATAAATACATACCAGCTTACCACACATTGAGTCCACCTCTGGTAGTTCATTTAAGATATATCTTGGGACATCAACTTGTAGGGTCTTCCAGAACATTCCACTTGACCCTGCGCTACGCCTTTCAAGTTGGGGTTATATGCCCAACACAAACAATCTACTACACATCTGGTAGTTCTTGGTTTATATATTGTTTTTGCAGGAAATTTTCTCAAAGTAACATTGGACTCCAAGTCACAGAAAGCATTTCTATCGCCAGAAAATGTTTCAAAACTCTGATAGGAAGGGATTTATTTACTTTAGGCTTACCATATCACAGTGATGGACTGCATGAAGATCATTGGCATTTGATGTCCACCATTTAAATGGTTCCTTTTGCAAGGTTTCTTATTCCACCATTGCAACTCAATGTCTGCAGTCAGCGGAACAGCAATCCCTTCCAGAGGAATCAAGAGATTGATCTATGCTCAGCCAAAATGCATGAATTATTATGAATTATGAATTACAATGTGGATATATTCAAGACTGTATAATTCTTGATACAGATCCATGAAGGACGCCATATGCAAGTGCTTTGGAGAAAAATTCTGAACTAAGTAGTGTTTTCGACTTTAAAATAATTAACTTGAGTGTTGATCTGATATGGTGCTAATCCAGTCAGATAAAGCCACAGCAGGTGCTTACATCAACTATCAAGGGGCATAAAAAGCTCAACATTTATGAGAAAGAAATAGATAATTAGAAAGCCAATTATCTCACTTGTTATTGCATGGATCCATGGGAATGGTGCAATGATTCTGAAGTTTTTCACTCAATTACTCTAGAATAGGGAGAACATCTACTGCATAGCATCCAAAGTAAAGCAGAAGGTTCCAATGTTTTACTCTAGCCAGGTACCATCAAGCTGCCCAAGTGGATTTTATGGTTGTACCATGGAGTTTCAATCTGGTGTATATGTACCCTACTATTCCAATATTGTCATGTTCAAGGAGGGCCTACTGGACTTTTGGGGACTGTTGGACTATTGGGGGGCCCTGGATTAACATGGACTGGTGCCTCCCTGTTGGCATGGGGGGGGGGGGGGGTAATGTTGCCTATGGTATGACTGTGGCATACGTGACTTATGTATGTAATGTTAAGTATGAGAAGCCTCATAAATGACAGGTTTTCCCAGAGGAATATAATAAAGCATATTGCCTGAATCCTCAGGGAATAGGTTCAGAGTTACGGGGTGACCTGAAGTTTGCAAGTAGAGCAAAGAGGTTAGGGCTTGGGGGCTTACATTAAAGAGGGTTAGGTAGACACTCAGTCTGGGAGAGAAGTACATTTGCAATACTCCCCACCGGCCATTTGGGTCTTTGGCAAAGGGAACAGATACTAGTGTGCTGCATTACTCAACTGTAAAGACAGAGTGTTACGCCCACCAGATTTGGGGGACTACGCTCACCCCAATTCTCTCTCTATGGGTCGCAACTGTTTGTTCAGATCTCGACACCAGCAGATACTTCAGATAACAGCATAATTTCTGAAGAGGCAGGCACCATCAGACCCATTTAAGGAGAATCTAAGAATCACACACCTTGTACCTTTGATTAGTACAAGCAGATTCTAACACTACCTTTGTTTAGCAAGTCCAACATCAGACTGGCACTTCTTTATTGTTACAGAGATATCTCAAAACATACAAAGATCTCACTCCCCCCACATGCCTAACCACTCCTCTTGTGGGCAATAGCTTGTTACACTCTCAACACCTTGGAGATGTCTATCCCATGATACATCCCCAGTTTCCAGATCTCAACTTACAGGGTTATAAAACTAAACTTCCCCCTTCCAGACTAAAGCCAGATGATTCGTGCGTGGGTGCCTCTCAAAGCCATATAAATTCTTTAGAATTCTTTAACCTTTGTGTATCCCAGATTTGACTGCATTAACGTTATTATCTAAGCATAGCCTACTATCCTATTTCTAAGACATATAACATATTTTAATGGTAATCAATGAAGTACTATATGCACTTATTACATCTATGATATAACTACATGTATGCATTACACCCATTATATAACTGCTAAGCAAGTTGTTAGTACCTTCTAACCACACATATAATAACTGATGAACCCCAAACAGTCCAGTGGGCCCTTCTGTTCATAACACAGAGCATATCCTCAGACGTCGTGGCTCTGCTCCTTTGATGTAAGTACCCCCTGCAAAGTATAGAGAAAAGCCAAGGTAATTTCCTCACCACCTTGTAGACTCTTCACACTAGGGCAGAGTGAAATGGACCCCCTATTAAGTTCAAAAGGCAGAAAGGAGGGGGGTGGTGCTTGTCAGCAAAGAGCATGGATGCTTTCAGCTTGGGCTACATGGTAATCTCTCACTAAATGCCACACTTTGGCCCCCAAACTGACTGAAACCATGTAAAGGCTGAATATGCCATCAGTAGATGCTACCTAGGGGCTATACCCCATCAATACTCCAGGTCTCTATGCTCCAGAGAGGATATACCCCAGCTAGACGACAACAGTGTTCCTGCACAGCCACTGCTTTGGAAGCACGCAGCAAGCTATCATTACCCCTAGAACCGGCTCATCCCTACCAGGAGGATTGCAACATTGCTAGACCAGAGGACAAATCAGAAAAGAGGAGCATGGCAATCACTTTCCTCTCTACAGGGACACAACATCTCTATCACCCCGTTAGGTGGGGAATCCTCCCTGAGGTACTGGGGATATGGTGGGGGTCAAGCTGGCACCCTAGTGGGAGAATAATAATCGAAGAACCCTGCCTTATACACTGTCACATTGATATCAATCCAAGCAGAGGGCCCATAATTAGCTCCCCCCCCCCCACCCAAAGCACACACCAACATCCTTTGGTGGCCTCCTACCTCTTTTAAAAGTGATCCTTGGTTTTCCTGTTTGCTCCCTAAAACCTGGGGAATATACAAGAGCCCCTCCACAGGATCAGGGAATCTGCTAAGAAGCAAGGACTACCTTTTATCTATTATCCTCCATGTTATAAAATCGGGACTGATTTTTGAAATATCCAAAATGGCCCCTACGGCCTGGTAATGCCCATATTCTCACAAAACAACAACATAGCCAAGCTGCTGTGAATCAACTCTGACCAACAGGCTTTCACTGAGCTATTATATTTCTCTCTCTGGCATGGTTCTCTCTAACAAGATATAAGAAATGTATAGCTTCACATGCAAACTAACCTGTATATGAAGAACAAAACCTCTGTACAAGTTCAAAACTAAAATTGCAGTTTGCAATATAAGAAAGCAACCCAGACACAAAGCATCTCTGGCACATCTGTTCTGCTGCTTGGATAGAAATCATATATGAAATGCAAAGCTTTCTTCCTGTGATATTACAAATTACAACTTGGATCTTTGACAAGTGCTGTGACTTTATCCCAAGAAGCTTAAATCAGCTAGTGTGCAACCTTTATTATCCTGATCAATCTGTCTTACACCTCTGCGGTGCCATCTGCTGGCTATTCTAAAGATGATAATGCTATAAATTCATAATGTATTTATGCCAGACACAACCCTAAGCACAAACAATTCTACAGCCGAAGTGTAATTCTAGCATACTAGCTATGATCTTACTCATGCATTAACTAACTATAAAGAAAACCTTATTTTACAAGTGGGAACCCCAGAGAGTACCAGTGACTGATATTAGTCTTTGACTAAGCACACTTTATGACCATGGGCAAGTCAAAAAAGAACATTCAATCAAAAGGTATCACTGATTACAACCCTCCACAGGAATCCACGACAGGTTCCACGGATGGGTTGGACTCAGAGGGGCTTTAAAACAATCCTAGCCAAGATGAAAAATTAACAGATCTTACTTTGGCTCAATTTGAAACCCGACTGCAATCACATTTTTTAAATGCAGTGAAAGAAATCCGACAAGATATCTCTGACTTGGACCAACGTACACAAGCCCTTGAATCTATTACAGACCAAATTGTGGATATCCAAACCAAGGACAGGGTGGTTACAGCACAAAATAATTCTCATATACTAACTTTGGAAAGCAAATTGGAAGATCTTGAAAATAGAGCCAGACGTCACAACATTCACATCAGGGGTATACCTAGATCCATTATTGATCTTTTACCGTATCTGAATGCAGTCATACTTACAATATGTCCGACTCAACAGGAGGACCCCTGGGAAATTGAGAGAGCACATAGAGCTCTGCGAGGCCCGAGAAAATCAGACAAACTGAAAGATATCATAAATCGGTTATCTACGCTAGAAGACCTGAGATACTATTCTGGACATGGCCAGAAAAATGACCCCCATAGTAGGTCCAGATGGTTCATTTTTGCAGATATTTGCAGGCTTAGCCCCTTCAACACTGCAAAAACGCAAATTGCTTAAAACCTGCTCTTCTTATGTTAACTAAGAACAATATAAAATATAGATTATGATTCCCTTTCAGCCTCATCTTTCAAGTGGGTTCAACTACATACATTGCCTGCAATTTCGAGGAATAACGTAGACACCTCCTCCAACTCCACCTCATTGCAGAATCGGATCTGACGAACTTGAGATACAGCCTAGACGACTGGGAAGTGGACTGAAAACCCGCTGAATAAACATCAAAGGAGAATCCAGACCAACTCATCTGATCCCACTACGTCATCTATTGAATACTCCCCTAAATAATCAGGGTCCTATATTCTTTATTGATAAAGCAAACAGAAATAGAAGTATTGGGACTCTTAAGGTCATTTTGACCAATAGTATGTTGGTTAATACTATTGTCTTTTGTATGACCGTATGCGCCTGACCCTGCATACAGTTTCAATATTTTTTTTTATCTTTTCTATAAGCCCCAGACAACAACCCAGAAATATGGTTACCACATACTATATATATATATATATATATATATATATATATATATATACACTACATTTACTTAGATTAGAACAAACCTGCTTTAATATTCATTCAGCGGACTTTGTACCCTCTTCATATAAGAGGACTATAAAGGTGGAAATATTTCCTCCCTTTTCCTCTGGTACATTTGTGCCTTTAGTTTAAATTTAAGGTTTTTAGGTTACTTTACTGATTAACATCTTATTTTAATATTTTTTATATGTTACTTTCTCCCTTTTTCTCTTGACTCAGATTTTCTCCGCTATGCACCATGGCCTCCCACTGTATCCTTGCCAGTCGACCTCCCACGTATAATCAATCCCTCTTTCCTTCATTCTCCTCAAATATATCACTATAAGCGTACCACACCAATAAGGTAGGATGATGGATACCCTCTTTACATTTATATCCCATAATGTCAAGGGCTTCAACTCACCTTTTAAAAGATGTAAGGCCTTTCTTTCATATAAACACCTACACCCCTCTGTGATGTTTCTCCAGGAAACTAATTTTGCCCACAATAACATCCCTAAATATATGCACAAACACTACCTGACTTACTTTGCCTCTAGTCAGCCTTCTAAAAATACTGCAGTTGCTATATTACTTTACAAAGATTTCCATTTTAGCATCGAAAGCAAATAAATTGATAGACAAGGCAACTTTATTATCCTATCGGGCAATGTATTACTATAGGTATTAAACTTTCTTTATTTCTTTTTTATTCCCTGACTACTGTCCCTCATAAAACATTCATAAAATTATTACAGTACCTCAAATCTGTGGATATAGGTAGCATAGTATTGGGGGGGTGGGGGAGCTTAGTCTAGCTTTGAACCCACAAAAATATAGGTCAATAGGTCATCCAAGAGGTGACAGGTTTTCTAATAAATTAAGTCAAATAGATACTTTACTAAATGACTTACATCTATTCGATGCATGGAGACAGATGCATCCTAAGGATAAAGAATATACTCACCTGTACATAATTCATACTCTAGAATGGACACCATCATCTTATATTCCCCCCTCCTAGATCTTCTCAACAAAGCAGAGATACATCCCTGCGCCTGGTCAGACCACTCATCTGTTAGTATTTCAATCACTCTAGGGCCTAACTACCTGCATTCATGGAGGCTGAATGAGATGTTGGTATCTAATCCGAAATTCAGAGACCACATTGCACAAGAGATTGATTTGTTTTTCTCAACTAATAATGACACATAATCTGATATTGGATGGGTATGGACAGCTCACAAAGCCTTCATTAGGGGATCTTGTATTAAGCTAGCTTCCACCCATAAAAAACAACTTCACCTCAGGGAAACAAAACTGAGAAAAAGATTTAGATAAATTAGAAAAACTTAATCAAAATAAACCAACTATCAAATTACGCCTGGACTCAGAAATTGGACATATAAATAACCCCCTTTCTTGACTCTTGTGACCTTACATCTCTCACTACTCAAGAAATAGATTCTTTAAACGCCAAGGTCAAAGTTAAAAGGGTCATAAAAAAATTGAAAATGGGTAAAGCCCCAGGCACGGACGGGTTTTCTAATCTATACTGTAATACATTTTCAGACTTACTTGCACCTCATCTAAGTAATCTGTTTAATAGGATTTTGGAAGGATAACCAGTCCCTCCTGAACTTAATCAGGCTGATTTGCTATTTTTTTCGAAAGATGGTAGCGATCCTACTGAAGTTAAAAATTATAGGCACATCTCATTACTAAACGGATATATTAAAATCCTAGGAAAACTTATGGCAGATAGAATAAGCAATTTTCTTCCCATACTTATTCATAAGGATCATGTAGGATTTATACCCCATAGACAAGTAGAGGATAATATTAGGCAAGATTCACTGGGCCAAACAAACCCAAACCACTACATGTTTATTTAGAATTGCCTTATCTAAAGACAATCTTAACCAAATTTGGCTTCTCCGGGTCATTTATGAACGTGATTCAGACGTATTATCACAACTCTAAGGCATCCCTAAAAATGCCTGTAGATTCCAAAGTGCATATTGATATTCAACGAGGTACCAGGTACGGCTGGCCAATCTAGCCCTCTTATTCGCCCTAGCGATTGAACCTTTAGCTCAATCTATTAGGGTCAACTCTAGTATACATGGAATTAACATATGCCACCACCACCTTCAATGCTGATGACCTTCTTTGTACTCTTTCTCAACCTATCACTTCGGTCCTGGCCTTATTACTAACATTATAAGAATTTGGTCAGATCTCAGGATTGAAAATCAACGTAGATAAAACTGAAGCACTAAATATCCCTGTCTCGTCCTCTGATTTTCAATTTCTACACCAGAACTTGCATGGCCAAATTCTCATATTAAATATCTAGGGGTTAATATCACTCGTCGAATATCAGACCTCCACAAAGCTAACGTTACACCTTTATATAAGGAGATAGGGCAAAATTATATAACATGGTCCAAGTGCAACATTTCTTGGTTGGGCCGTATAAATTCAATTAAAATGAATTTATTACCCCAACATATTTATTTCGCTCCCTCCCAATAGCAATTAATTTTAAAGCACTAGAGAGACTCCAGTGCCAAACCTTTAGATTTATCTGGCATTTATTCCCATTGCTCATTCCTTCTCCCATCAACCTCTATGGGTTTTCATAGAAAACTTCATGATGCACCATATGCTTGGGACTCCATAATTTGGCTCCATAAACCCCTTTTGTTGCTGTGGGCACGGATCAACCCTTTCACTAAACTCTCGCTCACCCATTGGAACTGGGCGTATCGGAAATCGGGTCTAACACCCAAACTCTCTGTTCTCACCCCGATAATTCCCCACCCATAATTCACACCAAACATCTCTATGAACTCCTTAACTTGGTGGAGAACTGCTGGTTTACTAAGAATAGTTATAAGGTTTTGTTTGGGCTTTAAACTACGTTTGCAACTCAAACTGTTTGAGTGCTTTACACTCTGTGTTTTGTTAATCAATGAATCATTTTAATAGTTTATAAATTAAAATAGAAATAACGCTGTGAAGTGTTGACTAAAAACACACTTAAAAATGTGAGTATGATAAACTACCTAAATATGGAAGTAATGAATAAGATATGCCTCTTATTATAATACTACTAGATATATTATCCTTTGTGAATGTAACAATCTAGTGTTATAATGTAACTAATCTAACTGAATAGATCCAAAAAATAGGCATTCCATATGGTAGGTTATCCTCATAAATAAAATAAAATCATTAGATAACCTTTCTAAAAAAAATGAAAAAAGGATAACAAAAAAGTGATTTAAAAACAAGTACTAGGCTTCACCTTTATACTGGGATTGGAGCCACTGTATTGTAACAGAAAAAATATATATTTGTCTATATTAAGTACCTTCTAGGTCGCACTTTAGGAGAAAGCATGGTACTTTCTGAATAACTGTATGTCACCTTGGAGGGCTGTTCACTAGGGACAATGCCCTCCAGATCATATAATACAGGTAAAGTATAATGCCGTTGCTGTATGTCAATAGTGTTTAAAACATAAGACAATGCATATAATCAAGTGCTATAAACAAAAGACAAGGTACAAAAATTTATATTGCAAAAGATAAGTTACCATACCATTTAGTAGGCTCAAATAATACCCAGATAAGGTGGCCAGGTGTAAGCTCTGTCTGCCGACCGGTTTCTTCACTTAGCGTGACTTTCTCAAGGCTGTGTGCTCTGTCAGTCATTTGGCGGGGTTCCTTTTAAATGATCCAGTTTGTAATTATCCCCGTCTCTTCGTCCGCGATGACGTCATCGCGTTTTTCTTTTGATTGCTTTGTGATTTGTTCAGCAAGTCTTGCGTTATTTGCGTCATTGCGTAACTACGCTTCAATGCGTTCCAGCATGGTTTTTGTAAGTTACGTACCTGCGTCTGCGTATCAAGGAGGAAGTGCGTTCTCAACCCATTAGGGTAACGTGACACAAAACCGAGTTAAACCTTATTTGGGGGGGGGGGGGGGCCCGTATCTCTGTGTCTTCACACAACTTCATTTTCTTGCGCTACATACGGTAACCCTTTTTTCTTTTTTTGGGGGGGCTAATTATTTTACACAGTCATTTCTTTTTATTGTTGACCTTATTGTGCTCTAAGATTTTTTATCTTTTATCTAGCAAGAGTTTTCTTGGGGATAAATAACTTGTAAGTAAGTTACAACTTGATACAATAAGTCTTGCGAGGTGTATTCATTATTACTTGATCAAAAAACAAAAAACAAATAGATGGTTTCTTCACATAATTGGATTTACAAGAAAGCTCCAAACGAGAAACCTTCATTTAACCCTTTTGGACTTTGTGCCTTCAATAAATATATATATTTACTTTCCAATTGTAAAAGTTTTTTACTTCTGTCTCCACCTCTTGGGTGCGGTGCGATGGAATCTATAATATGAAATTTCATACTTAATGGATTGTTTCTATGATATAATTTGATGTGTTTTGACACTGGAGTGTCCAATTCGTTCCTCACTGCACCGACATGCTCCAATATCCTGCGTCTAATCTGTCTATCGGTTTTACCGACATAGATCAGACCACAGTTACATATCATTACATATATGACAGATGTGGAGCTACAATTGAAAAATGAATTTATTGTAAGACGTATATCAATTTTAGGATGTTTAAAAATCTTTTCAGATTGGATGAATTTGCAGGCTTTGCAATGTCCACAAGTAAAAGTTCCCTTTAATGGGGTTAGATTTCCATATTGTACTACTTCTGACTTAGTGAAATAACTGTGAGTCAAAGAATCACCTAGGCTCTTCCCTCGTCTATATGTAATTGTGGCATAATTTGGGAGAACATCACTTAAAACTGGATCATCTTTTAGAAGATACCAGTATTTGTTTAGAATTGCCTTTATTTCACTGTTGTTAGTGCCAAATGTCATAATGCAACGAACCTGATTTTCCGTTTCTTGTGTTTTTTGTTGTTGTTCACTGTAGAGGAGCTGTGATCTATCTTTTAATAAGGCATTTTTATATGCCAATTTTAATGATCGATTCGGGTATCCGCGTTCTTTAAACTTTGATCTTAAAATATCTGCTTCTTCTTTAAATTTTTCCACTGTGTCACAGTTCCTTCGTATTCTTATATATTGGCCTATCGGTATTCCCCTTTTCAATGGTTTAGGGTGTAGGCTAGACCATGACAAAAGCGTATTAGAAGCAGTAGGTTTTGTATATACAGTTGTGTGTAGATAGCCCCGTTCGTCTTTTGATATTTTTAAATCCAGAAACGCTAGTTCCTTCTCCTGTATAGTGTGTGTTAATTTCAGCCCCAATTTATTAAGATTTAGATTATTCATAAAATCCAAAAACATTTCTTTAGTGCCAGTCCATATCATTAGGATATCGTCAATGTAACGCTGCCAGCTTAATATATGTTGTGTGAAGAATTCCATTTTTTCGTTAAAGACTTCAGTCTCCTCCCAAAATCCAAGAAAAATGTTAGCATAATTTGGGGCGCAGGCTGTGCCCATAGCAGTACCTCTTTTTTGTCTAAACCATTTTTTTGAGAATAAAAAATAATTTCTATTTAGCACAAAAGTAAGCAATGTTACAATGAATTGGTTCCATTCTTTTTGTTGTTGCGCTTTACTCTTCAAAAAGTATTTTACAGCCTCAATACCCTTTTCATGAGGAATACGACTGTAAAGTTGCTCTACATCGATGCTCACTAAAAAGGAGTCTGATGGAGCATTTAGATTGTCAAGGTGTTTTAAAACATCACCAGTATCTTTGAGGTAAGAGGGTAAGCTGCCAACTAAATTTTTCAAAGTTTCGTCAATTAGTTTGCTTACATTTTCCGTCAGGTTGTTATTGCCAGAAATTATAGGCCTTCCAGGGATTGGGAACACCTTTTTATGGATTTTCGGGAGGATATAGAAAGTTGCGGCGGTCGGGTTTTTTGGTAAAAGATAAGACATATTTTTTGTAGAGATGAGATCAGCGTCTCTCGCCTGTGTGAGGATTGATCTAAGTTCATTTTGATATTCAACAATTGGATTTTTTTGCAATATTTCATATGTTTCCTTATCATTTAGGATTGTTAGGCACATTTCAAGATATTCTTGCTTGTCAAGTAATACCACATTTCCTCCCTTATCCGCGTTTTTAATTTCAACCCCACTTTTTTCTAATTCTTTCCATGCTTTCCTTTCATTTAGAGTTAGGTTTGAATTCATTTTTTCTTTACATTTCCGTTGTAATTTAGGCAATTCATTTAATTTCTCTAAGTCGTGAGTTACTAACCCAAGAAAGGATTCAATGTTATTATAGTTTTTAATATCAGGAGTAAATGTGCTTTTGCTAATGAATTTTTCAATCTTTTTGGAACTTGAATTTTGACAGTTTTCATTGTCAATCAAGATTTCCATGAAGTCGTTAAATATTTCATTATCTTCTATTGTCAAACCTAAACTTTCCATTTTCTTTTTGTTCTTTTCATAATACATTTTGTGGAGGGCTAATTTTCTAGCGAATAGGTTTAAATCTTTGATGTCGGTAAAAAGATCAGAAGATGAAGATGGAACAAATGACAGGCCTTTCTTTAAAACCTCAATGTGTGTTGAATTTAATTCAAAGTTAGATAAATTGATGACTACATTATCTCTCATCATAGGACTTGCGTTCTTTGTAGTGGTTTTCTCCACTATAGGAGTTTCTTCAACATCCTGGGCTACAACCGTAGCTGGTTCAATAATTGTCTCTAAATCTTTTTTTCTTCTTCTTCCAGATATATTTTTATTTTCCATTTCAATACTTTGTTCTTCTTTTTGTACTAATTTCTTTCTCTCTAATAGATTGTCTCTTTTCTTGGTACGTAAATGATGAATTTCAGTGGTTTTAAAATTAGATAAGCCGGATTTTATATTGGTGCCATAATTATTCAGTTTTTCTAGTTTTTCTTGGGTTTCGCGTTTGTTATTCCTCTTCCCCTCCTTGCACGTCTGGGTTTTGGGTCTTGCCCCCTCCCTAAAAAACTTTGCAAAAAAGCCCTATTGTTGGGTACGGCAATAGAGGATAGTGGAATTAGGCTATTCCCTCCAGAGGTTGATGATGTTTGTCTTATTTCCGAATCGGACTGGTCAACTTCTTCTGGATCAGAACATTCTGATGAACTAATGTCTGTTTTGTCAGGATTTCTTATTAACGACAATACTCTATAGGCTGTGTTATTCTGAAAATCTGATTTATCTCTTATCATCTTTTTTTGTTTTCGTATAGAGAGTTCTTTTTTGTACTTTTCAATGTTGGTATTTAATTTTAACATCAAATCATCAAAGTCACTTTCATCCTTAAAAGTGCAAAACTCCTTGTAATAATTATCCACTTTAATATTCAGTGGCCCCGAATTTTTTTGTTCGGTCACTAGAATTAATTTCATTAATTCTAAAGAGCAAGTATGTGTTATCTCTAGCAATTTTGAAATAAATACCGTATCTATAAGATGTCCCGCCGGTATTAATTGCACTCGCAGACCTCTTGGTACGATCTTATTTGTAATATAGTTCTGTAAGCTGGTAACTTCCCATGTATTTCTAATATGTTTTTTTACCATTTTTTGTAGATTTTTAAAGGCTGTTATTTTGTCATCTTTTGTAGCAGCATTAGTTGATATTTCTTCATTTGCAAATGCAGCTGTTGCCTCTTTTTGTAATTGTTCAGATTTTTACTTGTTTATGCTGGCCGATGCCATGATTTTTTATTTAATTCAGATGACTATACTACCACATCCAAGATGGTGGATGATAGTTGATAATGATGATAGTTGGTAATGAAAAAAGACTAATGAAATTGTAGAGTGGATGATGAGACAGAGTTTTATGGATTAAACCAAGTAAATTACTTATAAGGTTTTGTTTGGGCTTTAAACTACGTTTGCAACTCAAACTGTTTGTTTGAGTGCTTTACACTCTGTGTTTTGTTAATCAATGAATCATTTTAATAGTTTATAAATTAATATAGAAAAAACGCTGTGAAGTGTTGACTAAAAACACACTTAAAAATGTGAGTATGATAAACTACCTAAATATGGAAGTAATGAATAAGATATGCCTCTTATTAGAATACTACTAGATATATTATCCTTTTGTGAATGTAACAATCTAGTGTTATAATGTAACTAATCTAACTGAATAGATCCAAAAAATAGGCATTCCATATGGTAGGTTATCCTCATATATAAAATAAAATCATTAGATAACCTTTCTCAAAAAAATGAAAAAAGGATAACAAAAAAGTGATTTAAAAACAAGTACTAGGCTTCACCTTTATACTGGGATTGGAGCCACTGTATTGTAACAGAAAAAATATATATTTGTCTATATTAAGTACCTTCTAGGTCGCACTTTAGGAGAAAGGATGGTACTTTCTGAATAACTGTATGTCACCTTGGAGGGCTGTTCACTAGGGACAATGCCCTCCAGATCATATAATACAGGTAAAGTATAATGCCGTTGCTGTATGTCAATAGTGTTTAAAACATAAGACAATGCATATAATCAAGTGCTATAAACAAAAGACAAGGTACAAAAATTTATATTGCAAAAGATAAGTTACCATACCATTTAGTAGGCTCAAATAATACCCAGATAAGGTGGCCAGGTGTAAGCTCTGTCTGCCGACCGGTTTCTTCACTTAGCGTGACTTTCTCAAGGCTGTGTGCTCTGTCAGTCATTTGGCGGGGTTCCTTTTAAATGATCCAGTTTGTAATTATCCCCGTCTCTTCGTCCGCGATGACGTCATCGCGTTTTTCTTTTGATTGCTTTGTGATTTGTTCAGCAAGTCTTGCGTTATTTGCGTCATTGCGTAACTACGCTTCAATGCGTTCCAGCATGGTTTTTGTAAGTTACGTACCTGCGTCTGCGTATCAAGGAGGAAGTGCGTTCTCAACCCATTAGGGTAACGTGACACAAAACCGAGTTAAACCTTATTTGGGGGGGGGGGGCCCGTATCTCTGTGTCTTCACACGACTTCATTTTCTTGCGCTACATACGGTAACCCTTTTTTCTTTTTTTTTTGGGGCTAATTATTTTACACAGTCATTTCTTTTTATGGTTGACCTTATTGTGCTCTAAGATTTTTTATCTTTTATCTAGCAAGAGTTTTCTTGGGGGTAAATAACATGTAGGTAAGTTACAACTTGATACAATAAGTCTTGCGAGGTGTATTCATTATTACTTGATCAAAAAACAAAAAACAAATAGATGGTTTCTTCACATAATTGGATTTACAAGAAAGCTCCAAACAAGAAACCTTCATTTAACCCTTTTGGACTTTGTGCCTTCAATAAATATATATATTTACTTTCCAATTGTAAAAGTTTTTTACTTCTGTCTCCACCTCTTGGGTGCGGTGCGATGGAATCTATAATATGAAATTTCATACTTAATGGATTGTTTCTATGATATAATTTGATGTGTTTTGACACTGGAGTGTCCAATTCGTTCCTCACTGCACCGACATGCTCCAATATCCTGCGTCTAATCTGTCTATCGGTTTTACCGACATAGATCAGACCACAGTTACATATCATTACATATATGACAGATGTGGAGCTACAATTGAAAAATGAATTTATTGTAAGACGTATATCAATTTTAGGATGTTTAAAAATCTTTTCAGATTGGATGAATTTGCAGGCTTTGCAATGTCCACAAGTAAAAGTTCCCTTTAATGGAAAAAAAAATTTATATTGCAAAAGATAAGTTACCATACCATTTAGTAGGCTCAAATAATACCCAGATAAGGTGGCCAGGTGTAAGCTCTGTCTGCCGACCGGTTTCGTCACTTAGCGTGACTTTCTCAAGGCTACCTAGAAGGTACTTAATATAGACAAATATATATTTTTTCTGTTACAATACAGTGGCTCCAATCCCAGTATAAAGGTGAAGCCTAGTACTTGTTTTTAAATCACTTTTTTGTTATCCTTTTTTCATTTTTTTGAGAAAGGTTATCTAATGATTTTATTTTATATATGAGGATAACCTACCATATGGAATGCTTATTTTTTGGATCTATTCAGTTAGGTTAGTTACATTATAACACTAGATTGTTACATTCACAAAGGATAATATATCTAGTAGTATTATAATAAGAGGCATATCTTATTCATTACTTCCATATTTAGGTAGTTTATCATACTCACATTTTTAAGTGTGTTTTTAGTCAACACTTCACAGCGTTTTTTCTATTTTAATTTATAAACTATTAAAATGATTCATTGATTTACTAAGAATAGGAAATAAAAGATGATCAATCTCTCTCATACAAGCAACTAGACACCCTCTATCAAATCCCAACCCAAGAACAATTTTCCTACCATAGGATTAAACATTTTATTCAAACCCAGGAACAATCATTCGATAAACCGAAATCTTCCTGGCTAACGAGAATTTATGACAAAGCTCCACTCACAAAAGGCATTCTAAGCCTGATCTATAACTCACTTAACATATATTTATCCACATTTAAACCTAAATATATGAGTAAATGGGAGGGAGACTTAAAATGCAATTGGGACCAGGATATTTGGGAGGATACTTGGATAAACCTCACTAGGGGCTCCCTTAACAGTAGTATAATAGAAACCTCTATAAAGGTCATCCATAGGATTTATTACTCCTAATAAACTCTACAAATGGAAACTTACTCCAAAGAATGCAGGGAAATTCAGGCTCTTTCTTTTATACAATGTGGACATGCTTATTGGTCAAGAGGTCTATGATATATATATTAAATATTTTTAATTATTTTATTCAAACAACTTACAGACAACCAACAAGCTTTACACAGTTTACACAGTATATAAAATAGTATTCAAGTCGATTTCACAAACATATAACAAAACACATTAAAAGAAAAAACATCTTGATCATAGATAAAGTCCCTCCCTGGGCATGATTTGGAGCATCCAGAAAACGACAACCTTATAATAGATTGGTATCCTAGACCCTCCATTTTACAATTTGTGTTTTAATAAGCCCAAGCACCTGAAAACTACTATTTTTCCGGTCTCGATTTTTCTTTATTATGGCTTTAAGTTCGTCCCATTTGGGGGCATCAGACTAGCGCCAGTTAGTAGCAATCAACTATTTTGCAGTGACAAATATTTGTGGAAGACGGGCTCTAATATCCAGAGACAAATTCTCAGGAAAGAAGTGAAACAGAACAAATTCTGGAGTGGGTTTACAGTAAATGTTTAATAAGGTCCTAATTTGGTCCAGACAATCTTTTCAGAATTCCAGAATAACATTCAAACCACACATGGAAGTAAGTGCCAATTTTGCTGCAATTTCTCCAGCAAAATTTCAAGTTATCATTATGTGCAATTTGAGAACTTTTAGATACTAAATACTTAAAGTTACTTTTAGTTACTAAGTACCACTTATTCAGAACCTTAATGAAAACTTCTCTAAGAGTAGAGTTTTTTTTTATAAATCTTTCAGTAATAGTTAGGGCTTTCAGCCAGCATTCTTCCGGCCAAGTCCTTTGAAAATCTCTCTCCCAGCTTACTATTTTAATAGTTTTATTATTATTTAAATACTTATACAAACAGCAAAAGCACTTAGATGCTAAATGAGACTTATTATCGTTCAAAATCAATTTATCAAAATCAGTTAGAGGTCTTAAAGTTTTGATGAAATATATTGAACTCTTCCATCAAATAATTAAACCAAATTTGTTTTGGGAGATTAAATTGCTCTATCAATTGTGCTGACGAATTCTCAATGAAAAGATATTTTAACATTTTAATACCACTGTTTGTCCAATCTAAAAGGAAAGATAGACCAAGTTCCCCTGTGAGCATATCAAGAGGAATTATTGGGCTTGGAACGGGGGCTAAATCCCACTGGACCAAAGCCCTCTTTCAAAATGTTAAACCCCATTTAATAATTTCCAATTTTGTAAGGACTAATGCGTTCTTGGACGAACTACATAATAACAAAAAGCAAAATTACCTTCATAAACACACACTCTTTCGATAGATAACCATTAAATAAATAAAAAATCGAATCTAGCCATTTGATATAGTGTGATAACATCATAACGTTATGATATGTCTTTAAAATTAAATGGGCAATTACATTTCCTTGTGGCTATAGTAGATTTGACTCTTGAAATTTTTCCATTATATATAACTTTATCCAATAATTTTTTTAACTAGTCTATTAAATATTTAGGAAGTTGAAAATGTATGCATCTTAACAGGTAATTGAACCTAGGTAAGAGTGACATTTTAGTGGCTGCAATGCATTCTGTACATGATAAATTCATATGTTTCCAAGAGGATAAAATATCAGGTAGCTTTAGATATAATTTGCGGTAGTTAGTCATGATCACCCGCTGGATATTACTATCTAACATTACCCCCCGATGGTTGGGATTCTTATCTTTCCAGGCCTATTTATAATTAGTTCTTAATACCCTCTGAATTAGGCCTGACAGATTTAATGCTGAAGCTTCAGTTTTCCTAATGTTAAGCTAATAATTTGATAACTTGCCAAACCTTTCCATAATATAATGTACATTTGCAAGGGAGTTACATGGATCTGTAATTGTCACCATAATGTCATCGGCATATAATGTGACTTTATGTTCTATATCTCCTATTTTTATGCCAGTGATTAAGGTTGATTTTCTAATTACCTCCACCAGTGGTTAGATTAATAAGGTAAAGATTACAGGGGAAGGGAACAACCCTGTCTAGTGCCATTGGTTATACTAAATGTATTTGATTTGAAGCCTGAACCCATCACAAAAGCTGAAGGAGAGGAATGCAATGCCTTAATAGTCCGTGATCAAAAGTCTCCTAATCCAAATTTTGACAGGGTTGACTCCATATATTCCCACCCCACGCGGTCAAACGCCTTTACAGCGTCTAGTGACAAAAAAGTCACTGGTATACCCTTTTTTATTTAGTAACGGTGATAAGATCTATAAGCCTTCAGGTATTATCTGAGCACTGCCGACCTACTATAAAGCCTGTTTGGTCCAATGGAATTAGCTCATGTACCACTTTATTCAGTATATTCACAATATTTTTGCATAGATCTTAATATCTGAAGTCTTTAGCGATATAGGCCTACAGTTTTTACTATCTGTAGGATCCTGATTGTAATTAATTGTAATTATTTTTGCTTCTAAAGTTTCAGTAGGGGCTTGATCTATTACTTTAATTTCATTGTACATTTCTCTAAGATGTTCAACTAATACATCACAACATGATCTATAATAGATGTTTGTAATCCCATCTGGGCCTGGAGCAGTGAATAGTTTCATCTCCGCAATTGCTAGAGAAATTTATTCATTTGTGAATTCTGTATTTTTGTGAGTCTCTAACACCTTAGGAAGTTCTACCTGGTCCAAAAACTTTTGGATTTCTAGTGCTGTTGGTTTTTGAAAATCTCTGTTTTCCTTCAGATTGTATAGTTTATAATAATAATCTTGGAATACTTTGGCTATGTTTTCTGGTGTTGATCTAATGATTTGTGAATCTGGCTGGGAATTTTTAAGAGATTTTCAGATATGTAATCATGAATCATATTTAAGTCTCCACATATTAATAAATTGCCCAAAACAAATTTTTTAACAGATTTAACTCTATTAGTCAAAAATGTATTTTGTTTTTTATTTGGTGCATATAAATTCATGATAGCGAATTTTTGACCATTTATGAGCCTGATCCATATGAAATATCTGCCTTCTATATCTGATTAAAAAAAATACTCTTACAACTTTAAGTTTTTATTAAACATTAGGGAAACTCCTTGAGTCTTATTTTTAAAAGTTGAATTATATTTTATTGTAAAAGATTAATCATAGTAATTTGGAATCTTACCTACCTGCCAGTAGGTTTCCTGCATACACAAAATATCTGCCTTTTCCTTTCGAATATAAAAAAAAGCCAGCGGAGGCTGCCTGTATGCCCCTAACCCAGTAAAAAAGACCACTTAGGAATCAAGATTTATAAAAACAACACACATACAAATATATTGTGCTTTATTTCAATGTCTTCGGAGAGAGTCAAGGCCCAATTGCAGTGTCAATTTTCCCACCAAATTCTGACATTTTTTTTACTGGGCAAGGACTCAGTCTAACCCAAGAATGAAATCAAGCAAAACAAACAAATTCATAAAAAACATACCATCCAATACATCATAAGTCATCTTGTAGGGAATATCGTCACTGTAAAATTCACCGCCCATCTCCATCTATGTGGGAGGGCTCTGTCTGGATACAGTGACGTCAAATTCATTAAATTTGAAGGCCAACTGATGGCCACCCATCTTAAGGAATGACTTTTACTGATTTAATTTTATTCTCTATTACTTAAAGGCTTAACCATTTGGATGTTAAGATTAGATAACGTTTATTCTACCCATCCACTGAGAACAGGGAAAATTCAAAGTAGGTACCGAAATTTCTAAAGTAACATTACTTCAAACTATCTAGACCCGAATCAAAAACCAATAAGGTTTTCACTTTACCATAATGAATCAAAATAAAACATTTTAAGTGATAAAAATCATAACAAAAACCACGTTCATTTCAATGAAGATTACCAATAATCATAAAATCTGAACCAAATATCAAGTATTACTCTGACAAACATTACTAATTTAAATTACAGTGACTCGTGCTGTGAAAGCTTCCACCTACTTTGTTTTGGTTCTGTACTTCAAAACTGTACATCAATAAAACTAGTGTTGTGAAAATTGTATTTTTCATTTATAAATTGTTTATCATAAATAGCCACCAAAATAGGCTATGTCAATATTAGTGCCCCTATAGTAAATTTCAATTGTACATATAAATTCGAAACAACTGTAATTCACATTCCTTTGTGCTCAGATATTTATTCTATCTATTTTAATGGCGTATCCCACCTTTTATATCCTTGTGAAATCTTAAACTATCTTCTCTCTAAATGTACGTGTAGAAATAGAAACCATTTGATTATGATCCTGGCCACATTCAAGATCAACATTCATTAACCAGAATTAGTTTTTATTTGAGTTTTTTTAACTATCCTTCATTGCCCTTCCCGCAATCTAACAGAAACAAAAATCTAAAACCTTCATAGTGTAATATAGAAATAATTGTAAATCATAATCATGTATCTTTAACCACTCATTATGTCTAGATTATCTAGGATTCCTTATTTAAGCCTCATTTCATTTACCCAATAAGATTTTCATTACTCTATCTGTTATTATTATTATTATTATTATTATGGTTTATTTGTAACGCGCCGACATATTCCGTAGCGCTGTACAAGGGGAGAGAACAGGGAAAAATACAATATTAACATACAATATTAACAACTGAAAAATGGAGGGCCCTGTTTTGAGCTTAGAGTCTTTGTAGAAAGTGCTTTTTCCCAAAGCACCCTACAAGACTTAAAACTTGCTACTTACAATCTAAAGGGAATGGAAGAGGCAGAAGTCTGGGGAAGAAAAGTAAGGAATAGCAGGGTCAGGAGGGATGTGTGAAAGTTTGCTTAGGTGGGAAGATGTAAGAACTTGGAAATAAGTGGTGAAGGGTACATTTTAGACATGGAGGAACAAATTGAAATACATGGATTAAGGACAGAGTTAATAACCTTGTTGCTGAAAAGAGTAGATGAGAGGTGGGACTGAGTGAGGGGTCAGGGTTAGGAGATAGAACTCCAGCAGCAGAATAAGCAGGGAGTTGAGATGAGTTTTCTGCTTGTGGTCTTTAGAACATGAACGAAATAGTGATTGAAAAAAGGAGAGGAGCTTGTGGGAGCAGAGCAGAGGGGAGGAAAATAGGGAAGGAGAGATATTAATGGTGTTGGAGACATAATGTGGAGCAAGTGAGGAGGATAGTCTGAGAATAACACTAGAGCTTAAGGTGAAGAAGAAAGTGAAAGGGAACATAGTGGTTAGGAGAGTGATCTAAGAGGAGGAAGTAGGGATAGTAATCATGTGCAGCTGATTGATCAGGTGCAAGCAGTTTTAGTGATTCAATAAATTAAAGTAAACCAGGGGTGGGTGGGAGTGGGGCAGGGAGGGAGGGGATTGCTGGTCTGTATTCAGGGGAAGCAGAGGTGAGATAGACCTAGGAACAGCTGGACAGACAGAGATGTGTAAAATTAGGTGGGGAGGAGTAATTAGGCAAAGGAAGTCACAGGATGTGCATCAGAGTAAAACTATACTGTTAGTGTCAGGTTGAGGTCCGAGAGTAATTTGTATCCCTCAACAACATTCTTAAAACATATCTTTGGTTATTTTGCTAAAAAATATTATTAGCGGGAATCCCCATATGTAAAGAATTTTGTTATCTCTTAAGGTCTTAGTGAGATTATGAAACTCCTTCTGTTTTGACAAAGGTTCCCCAGACAAATCTGGGAAGACATTTAACTTTTCATATGGTGTGTTAAAGGTTTTCTTAGGAAAGGCTGCTCTTAGAATAGTTTCTCTATCTTTTGTCCATTTATATGTTGCAATAACATCTCTTTAATATTCCCCTTTTAGAGTTCTAGATAATGGAATTCAATATTTTCTCTCAATTAAATCTCCTTTTATACATCCTGGCTTCAGGGATACCTCTTATTCTGATATTAGTATGTCTATTCTGGTTGTCTAGTTTGACTTTTAAATCCTTACAATTCTCTCTTGATTTCAATAACTTCCTTTCTAAGGTCCTAATTTTCTTTGGTTATTATATCTTGCGTTGATTCTAACTTTACAACTTTCTCACCTAGAGAGTTATTCTGCTTAGAATTTATTGAGATTTCTTTTGTTACTTCTATTATAACTGAGCTTTTCAAGTCGTTTTAATAATGATTTCAAAATTGTAATAGTTAACTTTTCATTATCTTCTTGTAGGCCCTCTGTCTGTTCCTCAACAAGAGGAGCAGATTTCACTTATATATGTTCAATAGTTGAGTCTAGCTGTGATAATGGAGAGGAATCTACTTGTGATTTATCCCTGGGGTTTGATTCCTCTACTGGAGAGAAAAAGCTACTCGCTTTCGTATTACCTTGTTTAGTATCCTTTGATTTCCCTTTTGTGGGATGATTATCCTTATTCTTCATTTTAAATATTTAACAGTTATCAACTGTTAAAGCAAGATTGCTTTCATTGCTGGGACAAGCGCACCCCGGGTTAAAACCTTTTATCACCTTCCTCATGCACTCTCCTCTTGGCTCAGATATCTGGAAGACACAAATGATACACTACACACAAGGGATTGGTATCAAATGATCTCAATTTATTGAATATTCAGGGTAGCTTATAAAGGTACCTATGCCCATACCTTGCATTAACAGAGGTAAATGCTGAGTCATCCTTATGCAGGTTCAAGAAATACAGGTCATGACAGGTTTAGGTATGTGTACATAGATACCTGTTTTAGATTACATTAGTTATAACTAGAAATACAAGTCCTCCAGAAGCTATTTATGGAGTATCAAAGGGTCTTGTTGATAAAACAAGGGGCATGGCTCTAGGCATCATTGTAATCAGAATTGTAGAAGGTACAAAAGGTCAAATCAAATATTAGTAGGATCACGAGGCCAAATAAAATATTAATAGGGATTAACATTTTTATTATACCTCAACAATCCCTTCTTTTGCTCTGAAAGAACAACAATACAAAATTGGTGTTTAGCAGAAATGTTGAAACTTATGGAGATGCAGGTGATTCTGTTCTAGATGGGTCACAGACATAAAATTGGTCCAGCATTATTTGGAAGCATAGCAATATACAGACCCTGAGGCTCAGCTGTGGGGGGTTTTAAACATCGTTTTAGAATACATGAAACAGTACATTGCAAAAGGGTAATAATAACAAAGAAGGCAAATAGAACACTAAAAGCAAGGATTAAACCAAAGACTATCTTATGACCCAGAGAACCTATCCAGGATCCTAGTCCAAAGGACCAATCAAAATCTTTGAATAAACTAGATTATTGTTTACGCATATGTTGCTGAACTTCATCTAACTTGTGTAATGCAGCATCCACAACAGGGCTATTATCAATGATGGCAACACAACACTTAGACCCAACAACAGCACATGTACCCCCTTTAGAAGCTAACAAATAATCTAGGGCCATACGGTTCTGTAATACTATCGTTCTGACTTGTTCCATCTCCATATTGAGAGCACTAATAGCCTGTTGGGTATAGTTGAAGGCAGCATCCACCGCTTCTATGGGTCTTTTAAGTTGTTTAAACAATCTGGCCACACCTAATGGGGCAACAATACTGAGGATGATTTTGGCAGCTGGAGGGTCCAGCAAACCCTCTGTAGAGAACCCATCACGTTTCATACGTATGTGGCCAAAGGGCAATGAATCTGAAATTTTCATGGCCCATTGTCCACAAAGCCAATACATGCCTATTGGTAGATGTAGAATAGGGGGGCATCTGGGAGGACCAGAAAAAGAGACATATGTAGAAATCCTAATATAAGTTCTATTTGGACAACGACCCATCCCTTGAGTATTAACGCCAATGCCAGTGGCTTTTCGTAAAGCATCCAGTGTGGCATTGAACCATCGATATGCAATAGATAGATCAGAGGAAAAATCAGGCTTACAATACTGGATCTGTGTAAAATTGTATACAGCAGGAGGAAATAGCAAGCCATCCCATAAAATAGTGGTACCCGACTCGTTAAATATTATAGAAATACGGTCCTTAGTCCATTCCTTTGGGATAGAGTTACCTTGAGCATTGATAAACGTTATGAAACCATGGGTAACCTTTTGAGTTAGGCTGATAAACCTAGTTTTGGGGTTTTTAATAAAGGGTTCCTGGGTCCAGTTAAGAATAGCAGAATGTTTCACTAAGTCAGCAATACCAGACAAGTTAAAGGGGACCGGTGTCATAGGGAACCCTGTATTCACGCTATGAGGTGTGTTTGCACATATCCAACAATTCTGATTGGATGAATTGATCAGTTGTGTTAATTGATAAGTTTGGTTGCAGGCTCTGAGGAATGAGTTGTCATAAGGTGGAGCATGCAAAAGTTCTGAATAACAAATGGTAAAAACATGAAAATATAGGAGAGCTGTTAGGATGGAGTCTCTGCTGTAGGGGCCCATTTCAGACGACTGGCGTGGATCCAGGTGGGGATCTCTTCAGTGAGGACGGCGGTTCTGGTCACAACGATGACAGTTGTTGGAGGTCCGTAAGGTGTATCCATTGGTTTGTTCTATATGATCCTTTTCACCAACACTTGATCTCCTGGCCTGAAAGGGTGCGTTGGTTCACCTGATGGAAGTGGAAGAGAGAGAGAGCTACATTACCGTAGATGTTATTCAATTTATTGATCAATTGCTGTACATATTCTTCCTGAATTATATCTATTGAGACTTTCCCCTGGCGGCTGGACTTACCACCACAGCTGGGTACAGGGAAAGGTCTTCCTATTAAAACCTCAAAGGGAGAGAGACCAGTAGTAGCATTGGGGGTCATACGAATTTCTGCTAAAATTGCTGGTAAATATCGTGGCCAATTTTTGAAAGTGCCATTAGTTCCCTTCCTTAGCTTATCCTTAATGGTTCTATTTGTCCTTTCTACCTGTCCAGAGGACTGAGGATGGTAGGGAATATGGAATTTCCAGTCAACACATAGTAATCTGCAATTTCCTGAGTTACTTTGGAGGTAAAAGGTGTTCCGTTATGACTATTAATTTGTAGTGGACAACCAAATCGTGGTATAATCTCTGTACATACGATCTTTGCGACAACCTTTGCATTTTCCCTTGCTGTTGGAAAAGCTTCTACCCATTTAGAAAATTGATCACAGATTACAAGGAGATACCTAAAAGGGCCACTAATTGGCATATGAGTAAAAACAATTTGTAGCTGTTGCATAGGACCTTCAGGGGGTGGTAGGTGCTCATGCTGAACTTGTAACCCTGTATTTCGATTGTTTTGAGCACATACTAAGCAACGTAATAATTGCTTTTGTACTAATGTAGAAGCATCTTTTATCACAAATCTCTTGCTTATGTTATTGAGTGTGTTTCTTTTACTCAAGTGGCCAATACCATGAAAATGGGCAATAAAAATAGGGGCACTGGATTGTGGAATACCAACTCGTCCCTCCTTATCTGACCAGAGACCATTAGGATCGAGGGTCAGATGTTGCTGCTTCCAAAAGGAGAGATCGGCCTCTGTTCCGTACCGTTGGAGGGATATGAGTGGAAAATCAGGGATAGAAGGAACATGGAGAAGAGCAAGTTGAGAGTAAAAAGTGGATAGTTAAAGAGGATGAAGAGGAGCATTTAAAGCAGCATTCTTAGCAGCTGAGTCAGCAAGAGTATTTCCCTGAGATACTAAGGAAGAGTCAGAAAAATGTCCTTTACATTTACCATAGCAATAGTGGATGGTAGCTGAATAGCGTCTAGCAGCTGGGAAACAAGGTCAGAGTGAGAAATCCCTTTACCATCAGCAGAAACAAAACCTCGTAATTGCCAAATGCGGACAAAATCATGGACAACCCCAAAAGCATATCTAGAGTCTGTGTAAATAGTAACAGGACGGTCCTTAAAAATGCGACAAGCTTCAATGAGAGCAACAAGTTCTGCAGATTGGGCCGAAACAAAAGGCAAAGAATAAACTGCAAGTAATGTATCAGGAAGTTGTACAACTGCAAAACCTGTGTGAAATTGGGCATCTGAGGGGCGGGAGCAAGAACCATCAACAAAAACAATGTCACCGTCAGGTAGTGGGGTAGGATGAAGATCAGGTCAGGGAGATGTCTCAGTATGTATGTTGTCTATACAATCATGTGCTTCAGGTGGGAGTACAGGATCTGATCCTGTAGTTAGTAGTTTCCATAGAAGGTAGGCTGGGCCATGGTGGTCTGGGGCATATTTGATAACAAGGTTGCAGTGAGGATAGCTTCATATCCATATCTTCGCTGAGCAGTCATGTGCTGTGTGGTGGAATTTTGTAGGAGAGTGAGTACTTGGTGAGTGGTGTGAAGAATGAGTGCGTGTGAGAGTACTAGAAGTTGGGATGATTCTACCATCATTGCCGCAGCAGAAACGTCCTGCAAGCAAGCAGGCATGCCTCGAACCACAAGGGGCAAAACTTTAGATAAAAAGGCCACAGGCCTATAGCCAGAGCCATGTTCCTGCGCTAAGACTCCCGCCACCGTGTCCCCATCCTCCTTAACATAAATATAAAAATGGTATCTGATAGTTTGGAAGACCTAATGCAGGTGCTTGACAAAGAGATGACTTGAGGTACTTGTATGCTTTGTCCATTTGAGCAGTCCATGACAGTAAATCAGGAGCTTGTTGCAAAGTTGCTGTACGCAGGATGTGATCATAATAGGAACAGTCTGGAATCCACTGGCGGCAATATGCAACAACACCCAGGAAGGAGAGCAGAGCATTCTTATTTTGGGGTTTTGGCAGACGTGTAAGGGCAGAAACACTTTCTGGGGACAATAGTCTTTGTGCATGGGAGAGGAGGAATCCCAAATAGTGGACAGGTGGCTGACAGTACTGCATCTTGCCAGGGGAGACCTTATGTCCAGCAAGAGCAAGCTGTGAGAGAAGAGTGAGCGTATCTTCTTGGCAGGCTTCTAGATTTGTACTGCACAGGAGCAGGTCATCTACATACTGGAGGAGGACAGAGCCCGATGGGGGGGTCCAAGACTGCAAGGTGGCACGGACTGCAGCAGAATAGGCTGTGGGGGAATCACAAAAGCCTTGTGGGAGGCGTGTTCACGTAAACTGATGGCCCCGGAAATTGAAGGCAAACAAAGGTTGAGTAATAGGGTCAACTGGAATACTAAAAAATGCGGAATTTAGGTCTAAACAAGTGAAATACGTGGCATTTGCTGGTATGGCAGTGATAATAGAGTTAACATCTGGAACAATGGGAGCCAAAGGCTCAACCAAAATATTAATGGCCCTAAGGTCCTGCGTGAGGCGCCAGGTCTGCCGACCTGGTTTGGGGACAGGATTGATGGGAGTATTGTAAGGGGAGGTTGTAGGAACAATGACTCCCTTTTCCAATAACTCCTGAATAATGAGCAAAATACCTTCCTCCTTGTCCCTAGATAATGGGTACTGTTTAATATAGACTGGATAAACACCTGGGCAGAGTTTGGCTATGTAAGGTGTACAGGAAACAAATCCTGGGTCAGTTGGAGAAGTAGACCACAGAGTGGAGGGTAAATGATGCAAAGAGGGTGGCAATTGGTCAAAAAGAGAAGATTGGGCAATAAAACAAGAAAGATTGTCCAGGGGAATATATTTAGTCTGTGTACACAGTCCATCACCTACCAGCCAAGTAAACATCTTTTGTCTGTGATTAAGTAAATAAGCAGCAGTAGGAGTAAGCCACACACCTTGTATGATGTCAGGGGTACCATCTGATAGTTGTTCAAAATCTAGCGGAAAGCATGGTAAAGGGATACGCAGAGAAGTGACAGAGACAGTTCCAGTGAGAGAGGGAGAAATAGCCCTGCATAAGGTGTCAGTAGAGGAAGCAGTGAGGTAAATAGAAGGTGAGGTAGGTGCCTCGTCATAGGCTGACAAAAAATTGAAGCAAGGTTCGTTAGGAGGGCGTAAGTGGTAAGGTGAGTCACCTAGGATACCTCCTTTATTGTCCACTAAGAAGTTAATCTGTAATTTAGAAATTAAGTCCCTACCCAAGAGATTCACTTAGGGAGGATCAAAAATTTATGAATGAAACATTCCATGCAGTTATCCTCTTTAGGTAGTATCTTGATAGGTAAGGGAGGTGTAATGAGATATGGAATGGAGACCCCTCCAACACCAATTGAGGATTCGCCTGCGTCAAAAGTTTCCCCTTTATAAAAGTTAGCAGACATGGATGAGCGAGTTGCTCCAGTATCGACAAGAAAATCGTATACCTGCCCATTAATTGAAAGTGATAATAGTGGCAACTCATCCCATCGCCTAGATAACTGGGAAAGATAACAAGCGATAGGGTCTATCCTCTGGCATCCCTATGGGCGATGGAAGCCCGAGGAAGATTGATTGTTAGGGCGGTCTCCACCCCATGCAATTGGGAACTGAATTGACTGATTTTGGCTATTCTGTGCCCCTTGCACACGGCGTGGAGACCTGCATTCCCTATGCCAGTGTCCTATGTTACCACAATTAAAACATGTACCCTGCTGATTAGCTCTACCTCCTGAACTATGTCTATTGCCCTGGGGGTGTCTGTGCTCCCTGCACTGCCTATTCTGTGAATTATTATAGTGGTTTCTGTTATTATTAAAAGGATCCATCTGCCGGCACCTAATATTAGAGTACATAACAGTAGAGGGGGTCTTAATTTTCTGAGGTGCTAAAAAGACTCCACCAGCACTTTTTTTATGCCAATCATCAATACATTGCCTTACAGTCTGTGACACATCCGGTCTTAGATTGGCCATGGCATGTTGCACAAAAAGTGCTCCCATGTCCATGGTCAGTCCACATTCCTCCAACCAACATCTCTTAAACCTGACTAAAAAATCCGACACTTCTTCTTCCTCCTTATGCTTACACACCAGTGCAGGAGACACATCTTGCATTTGCCCATGCATAGCATTCAACATATTCTGTATTTCTTTCCACATTTCATCAACCTTTGTATGATAATTCCATGGGTTATTATTAGTCTCAGGGGGAGTATCATAACTTTCACGTAAATACTTAATATTCTTCCAATTTATGTCAAAGCCTTTAGCACATCTGTCCAATAAAAATGTATAGTCTGTTCCATTCAGACAAAGCCCTTTAACATCGTTTCAAATAAGCTACAGCATCTGCAGGATTTTTTATAAGATTTGGGCATCCTTCAGCCAAGGCATTATACAACAGTACATCAGGAGGTTTATGAATTACCTGGGTGCCTACGGTCATAAAGGGCATTGCAAGGCTTGCTGTTGTACCTATATTTGCATTTTCAGATGATGCATTAGATGCTGTACCTGATATAGAGGCTGCTGCAGCCCTCTGGTTTCTAGTTTGAACGGAAGAATGGAAGTCCGCCCTTACCATATGAGATAATGAGTCCTGAGACTCAGGTGTAGGGGTGTTGGCATATGGCCATGGTCTTACAGTGGTGGCAAGCTGTATGAATTCATCATCAGTGTCACTTTTAATCATAATTAAGGCATTAATTTTATATGGGTTAGTTTTTATCAATTTTGGGTATAAATGTGGAGTTTTTGTATCTTCAAGTGGGGAGGATGGAATTAAAGGAGAAGAAAAGTGGGAATACTTAAAGGGGGCCATATTAGGGTTAGGAGGAGTTTCCTCTGCAATCTTTATCCAAACATTGGCACATTCTTTCATGTAAGAAAAATCCCACTTTGGATCATGACCACACCAAAACCATTTTGGATCATCTAGCAGCATTCCCTTTAATAGCCAAATGCTAAATAACTTATGATAAATAATTTATGACCTGGGAGTTTAGTTAATATTTCACCTTTTTCCCCATTTACCTTTAGCTTAGTTTTAAAGGGAATAATGGTCTTAGTAACTGTCCCCTTGGATACCTTTGGGCTCTCTCCTTTGGATTTAGAATTTCCCATATTTTACACAGTAAGCAGTATAAATGCAGATAAAACACTTAACGACAATTTATATTGTGCAGAAAAGTAAGAGAAAAAAAAAATGAATAAAAAAAAAATTAAGTAATTTGAATTATTCATATATGAATTATTTCAGTTTGGGTTAAAAAAGTTTGGTTAGCATAAAAACCCTCCTTCTTTTCTGCTAATACAACACCTCAATACTATTTAAGACAAAACAAGAATTAAATCTAGATAAAATATCCAAAAATGGCCAACAGCATATGAACATAATATTCATCCAGAGGTGATCAGGTTCCGGAGCAATATTATACATAATTTTTTTTATCAACTGTCAGTCAAAAATGGATATCCTATTCATAGGATTTTTATATCAGTATAAAAATATACTCATAAGATCTTATAAGACATATCGTGACCAAACGCATAACATAAAACATATAACCAGAAAATTGTGAGCTCACCAAAATAATATATATATATATATATTTGCATAGTTCTTCACAAGCTATTTATTAAAGACAGGCCTACCATATTTATATTTTGAACCTTAAAATATAATTGAACTGAAAGAGGAAAAAAAAAAATTTGTTTCTCAAATCATCAGACATCTTTTTTTTCCCCCCATGATTTCGTAATACTAAATACATAAAACAAACATAAAAAAATCATATATTATATATTGATTCTAACCCAGCCTAATTGCCACAACAATAACACAATATTTAATTTTTATTTTTTTTTAACCAAGAGGAGAGAATTTTGGAAGGTGATAAACCACCAAAGGAAAGGACTCAAAGCAAAATAGGAAAGGCAAAATAGGAAAGGACTTTAACCTTTCACAGAAAAAGGAAAGGACTTTAACCTTTTACAGAAAAAAAAAAAAAAACGCTGTCCCAATTTAAAGGAAGGGCCTCTAACCCTTCACAGGAAAAAAAAAAAAAAAAACTGTCCCAATTTATGATACCCCTGCAGAAAAGGTGACCATAAAAGAACCAAACAAAAAAGAATGTTTTGTTTTTCTTTTTACTCACCAACTCTGGAGGGACATCCGGACAAAGCCCCCATCTGTTAAAGCAAGAATATTTTCATTGCTGGGACAAGCGCACCCCGGGGTAAAACCTTTTATCACCTTCCTCATGCACTCTCCTTGGCTCAGATATCTCAGAGACACAAGAATACAAGGGATTGGTATCAAATGATCTCAATTTATTGAATATTCAGGGTAGCTTATAAAGGTACCTATGCCCATACCTTGCATTAACAGAGGTAAATGCTGAGTCATCCTTATGCAGGTTCAAGAAATACAGGTCATGACAGGTTTAGGTATGTGTACATAGATACCTGTTTTAGATTACATTAGTTATAACTAGAAATACAAGTCCTCCAGAAACTATTTATGGAGTAAAAGGGTCTTGTTGATAAAACAAGGGGAATGGCTCTAGGCATCATTGTAATCAGAATTGTAGAAGGTACAAAAGGTCAAATCAAATATTAGTAGGATCACGAGGCCAAATAAAATATCAATAGGGATTAACATTTTTATTATACCTCAACATCAACGTAAAGAATAATAAGATAAATAACTACTTCTGATGTCTGATAACGCCCACAACCAGGTGAGTAATATTCGGGCTGGAACGGCCTTTTGATGCAATACTTCTGATAGCTGTTTTCCAAAAAGAATCTAAATTACTTCTAGATGTAAAAATTACTATTTTGGGCGTCTTTCACCTATCACAATTAGAAAAGAAGGAATATCAATTCTATAAGTAAAATAGCACTTATTGAACTTAGTCCTCTATGCACACTTATTCCACTCAAATTATTATACAAAATCAGAAATCAGCTAATCTCTATATAGGCATAAGGAGACTTCCACCTTTTAAGGCTAGAGAAAAAAAAAAAAAAGTAAGAGAAAAAAAAAATGAATAAAAAAAAAATTAATTAATTTGAATTATTCATATATGAATTATTTCAGTTTGGGTTAAAAAAGTTTGGTTAGCATAAAAACCCTCCTTCTTTTCTGCTAATACAACACCTCAATACTATTTAAGACAAAACAAGAATTAAATCTAGATAAAATATCCAAAAATGGCCAACAGCATATGAACATAATATTCATCCAGAGGTGATCAGGTTCCGGAGCAATATTATACATAATTTTTTTTATCAACTGTCAGTCAAAAATGGATATCCTATTCATAGGATTTTTATATCAGTATAAAAATATACTCATAAGATCTTATAAGACATATCGTGACCAAACGCATAACATAAAACATATAACCAGAAAATTGTGAGCTCACCAAAATAATATATATATATATATATTTGCATAGTTCTTCACAAGCTATTTATTAAAGACAGGCCTACCATATTTATATTTTGAACCTTAAAATATAATTGAACTGAAAGAGGAAAAAAAAAAATTTGTTTCTCAAATCATCAGACATCTTTTTTTTCCCCCCATGATTTCGTAATACTAAATACATAAAACAAACATAAAAAAATCATATATTATATATTGATTCTAACCCAGCCTAATTGCCACAACAATAACACAATATTTAATTTTTATTTTTTTTTAACCAAGAGGAGAGAATTTTGGAAGGTGATAAACCACCAAAGGAAAGGACTCAAAGCAAAATAGGAAAGGCAAAATAGGAAAGGACTTTAACCTTTCACAGAAAAAGGAAAGGACTTTAACCTTTTACAGAAAAAAAAAAAAAAAACGCTGTCCCAATTTAAAGGAAGGGCCTCTAACCCTTCACAGGAAAAAAAAAAAAAAAACTGTCCCAATTTATGATACCCCTGCAGAAAAGGTGACCATAAAAGAACCAAACAAAAAAGAATGTTTTGTTTTTCTTTTTACTCACCAACTCTGGAGGGACATCCGGACAAAGCCCCCATCTGTTAAAGCAAGAATATTTTCATTGCTGGGACAAGCGCACCCCGGGGTAAAACCTTTTATCACCTTCCTCATGCACTCTCCTTGGCTCAGATATCTCAGAGACACAAGAATACAAGGGATTGGTATCAAATGATCTCAATTTATTGAATATTCAGGGTAGCTTATAAAGGTACCTATGCCCATACCTTGCATTAACAGAGGTAAATGCTGAGTCATCCTTATGCAGGTTCAAGAAATACAGGTCATGACAGGTTTAGGTATGTGTACATAGATACCTGTTTTAGATTACATTAGTTATAACTAGAAATACAAGTCCTCCAGAAACTATTTATGGAGTAAAAGGGTCTTGTTGATAAAACAAGGGGAATGGCTCTAGGCATCATTGTAATCAGAATTGTAGAAGGTACAAAAGGTCAAATCAAATATTAGTAGGATCACGAGGCCAAATAAAATATCAATAGGGATTAACATTTTTATTATACCTCAACATCAACGTAAAGAATAATAAGATAAATAACTACTTCTGATGTCTGATAACGCCCACAACCAGGTGAGTAATATTCGGGCTGGAACGGCCTTTTGATGCAATACTTCTGATAGCTGTTTTCCAAAAAGAATCTAAATTACTTCTAGATGTAAAAATTACTATTTTGGGCGTCTTTCACCTATCACAATTAGAAAAGAAGGAATATCAATTCTATAAGTAAAATAGCACTTATTGAACTTAGTCCTCTATGCACACTTATTCCACTCAAATTATTATACAAAATCAGAAATCAGCTAATCTCTATATAGGCATAAGGAGACTTCCACCTTTTAAGGCTAGAGAAAAAAAAAAAAAAGTAAGAGAAAAAAAAAATGAATAAAAAAAAAATTAAGTAATTTGAATTATTCATATATGAATTATTTCAGTTTGGGTTAAAAAAGTTTGGTTAGCATAAAAACCCTCCTTCTTTTCTGCTAATACAACACCTCAATACTATTTAAGACAAAACAAGAATTAAATCTAGATAAAATATCCAAAAATGGCCAACAGCATATGAACATAATATTCATCCAGAGGTGATCAGGTTCCGGAGCAATATTATACATAATTTTTTTTATCAACTGTCAGTCAAAAATGGATATCCTATTCATAGGATTTTTATATCAGTATAAAAATATACTCATAAGATCTTATAAGACATATCGTGACCAAACACATAACATAAAACATATAACCAGAAAATTGTGAGCTCACCAAAATAATATATATATATATATATTTGCATAGTTCTTCACAAGCTATTTATTAAAGACAGGCCTACCATATTTATATTTTGAACCTTAAAATATAATTGAACTGAAAGAGGAAAAAAAAAAATTTGTTTCTCAAATCATCAGACATCTTTTTTTTCCCCCCATGATTTCGTAATACTAAATACATAAAACAAACATAAAAAAATCATATATTATATATTGATTCTAACCCAGCCTAATTGCCACAACAATAACACAATATTTAATTTTTTTTTTTTTTTAACCAAGAGGAGAGAATTTTGGAAGGTGATAAACCACCAAAGGAAAGGACTCAAAGCAAAATAGGAAAGGCAAAATAGGAAAGGACTTTAACCTTTCACAGAAAAAGGAAAGGACTTTAACCTTTTACAGAAAGAAAAAAAAAAACGCTGTCCCAATTTAAAGGAAGGGCCTCTAACCCTTCACAGGAAAAAAAAAAAAAAAACTGTCCCAATTTATGATACCCCTGCAGAAAAGGTGACCATAAAAGAACCAAACAAAAAAGAATGTTTTGTTTTTCTTTTTACTCACCAACTCTGGAGGGACATCCGGACAAAGCCCCCATCTGTTAAAGCAAGAATATTTTCATTGCTGGGACAAGCGCACCCCGGGGTAAAACCTTTTATCACCTTCCTCATGCACTCTCCTTGGCTCAGATATCTCAGAGACACAAGAATACAAGGGATTGGTATCAAATGATCTCAATTTATTGAATATTCAGGGTAGCTTATAAAGGTACCTATGCCCATACCTTGCATTAACAGAGGTAAATGCTGAGTCATCCTTATGCAGGTTCAAGAAATACAGGTCATGACAGGTTT
This sequence comes from Discoglossus pictus, assembly GCA_027410445.1. Lineage (NCBI taxonomy): Eukaryota > Metazoa > Chordata > Amphibia > Anura > Alytidae > Discoglossus > Discoglossus pictus. Next base: position 427,230,469 of record CM050164.1, read on the forward strand.
AGGTATGTGTACATAGATACCTGTTTTAGATTACATTAGTTATAACTAGAAATACAAGTCCTCCAGAAACTATTTATGGAGTAAAAGGGTCTTGTTGATAAAACAAGGGGAATGGCTCTAGGCATCATTGTAATCAGAATTATAGAAGGTACAAAAGGTCAAATCAAATATTAGTAGGATCACGAGGCCAAATAAAATATCAATAGGGATTAACATTTTTATTATACCTCAACATCAACGTAAAGAATAATAAGATAAATAACTACTTCTGATGTCTGATAACGCCCACAACCAGGTGAGTAATATTCGGGCTGGAACGGCCTTTTGATGCAATACTTCTGATAGCTGTTTTCCAAAAAGAATCTAAATTACTTCTAGATGTAAAAATTACTATTTTGGGCGTCTTTCACCTATCACAATTAGAAAAGAAGGAATATCAATTCTATAAGTAAAATAGCACTTATTGAACTTAGTCCTCTATGCACACTTATTCCACTCAAATTATTATACAAAATCAGAAATCAGCTAATCTCTATATAGGCATAAGGAGACTTCCACCTTTTAAGGCTATTTTAGATTATTGAAATAATTTATATATCCAGAACTCTGTCTTATTATATAAACACCCTTTCTTAAGGGTAGAATGATGACACTGCCTTTGGACATAAAATATTGCAGAGCATTTATACAGAGTCCACAACTCCAGTCTTTAAGCTTTTTATCCACTCATAGATGGTATATGCATAATCCACAGTCCCAGTCTAGGTAAAGTTTATTCTTTCACTCCTTGTTTAGAGATCAAGCATATATCAAAGATTTCTCCAGACGCTACCCATGCTAATGGAATGTGTGTTTTAGATAAATCCTCCTGTAGCTTCAGGTAGCCGTGCTGTTAGTATTGCAGGATTAGAAAGGTAAATCAATTCTCTTCTATTAATTTGTTTAATCCAACAACAGCTTCAAATTTTAGCTGTTAACGTGGGACTTCTTGGATTCTCTAGTTCAGCTTAAAATATATATGCACCAGCACTCAGATTATAATGCAGACTCTCACTCTATAAACTGCAGATTCAGATAAGCACCAGCTCTTCTCACATTTCTGAGTTTAGAGGGGCATAAAAACCATTTCATATCTAGCTAGTATCTCCTGGTTAGTCTCTACAAAGGTTGTACATTTTAACAGGCATCATCTGCAATTATATACTTACATAGTTACATAGGCCCTCATTCAATTGCAATTTGGCCAATTGAATAGGGCTCTAAATAAGCACATAACATATTTTTATTAAAGAAGTTTTTAGTTAGTAAACATCTATCCAAAAGCAAGGTTTTCTCTAACTAAAAACTTCTTTAAAAAAAATATGCTATGTGCTTATTTAGAGCCTTATTCAATTGGCCAAATCTCAATTGAATGAGGCCCATAGTATTTAAGGTTGAAAAAAGACTTTCAGTCCATCAAGTTCAACCTTTTAAGATCGCCTCTGATCTGCAATATGAGGATTAACTATTAATTCATTAGTTGTTAATTAATTATTAATCAATTATTATTATTTTTTTTATTTTATTATTATTAATTAGTCCAGAGGAAGGAAAATAGAAAAAAAAAAAAACACAAGCGAGACTTAGCCAATTGTCTCAAAGGGAAATGTAAAAAATTTGGATCAATACTGTCTCTCTAATTATCCATGATAACCCTGAATTCCCTTTTTAATTAGAAATAAATCTAGTCCCCTTTTAAAGTTATCTATCGAATCCGCTGTCACCACCTCCTCTGGTAGAGAATTCAACAGATTAACCACCCTTACTGTGAAGAACCCTTTTCTTTCTTTGAGGTGGAATCTTTTTACTTCTAACCTCAAGGGATGTCCTCTTGTCAGTTGAAAACCTCTTGGCACAAAAAGCTCCCCTGGCAAATCTTTATACTGACCCTGGATGTATTTATATAAGGTAATCATATCTCCTCTTAGACGCCTTTTTTATAAAGAGAAAATAAGTTTAATTTGGTTATTCTTTCTTCATAACTTAGCCCCTCCATTCCCCTTATTAGTTTTGTTGCCCTTCTCTGTACCTTTTCCAGCTCTAAAATGTCCTTTTTATGAAGTGGTGCCCAAAATTGTACCCCATATTCCAAATGAGGGCGTACTAGAGATTTGTGTAGTGGCAGAATTATATTTGCTTCCCTGGCTTCTATACCCTTCTTAATACATGCTAATATTTTATTGGCCTTTGCAGCTGCTGCTTGGCTTTGAGCACTGTTACCTAGGTGGTTGTCCACAAGTACTCCCAAATCCCTTTCAATATCTGATACACCTAGATTTGCTCCATTAAGATTATAAATTGCATGGCTATTTTTACTTCCCAGATGCATAACCTTACATTTATTTGTATTAAATCTCATCTGCCATTTAGATGCCCATTCCTCAATTTTATGTAAATCCCCTTGGAGGGAAAGCACATCATTATCTGATTTAATTATCTTGCACAACTTTGTGTCATCATCGAAAATGGAGACCCCACACTCCAATCCTACCTCTATGTCATTAATAAATATGTTAAAAAGGAGAGGACCTAATACTGAACCCTGAGGAACCCCACTTACCACATTAGTCCAATCAGAGTATGTTCCATTTACAACAACCCTTTGCTTCCTGTCTTTTAGCCAGCTCTCAATCCATGAGTAGATATTTACTGCAATTCCTGTATCCCTTAGTTTGCCCAATAGTCTCCCATGTGGCACTGTATCAAAAGCCTTTGCAAAATCCAAAAAGACTACATCCACTGAGTTGCCTTGATCCAGGTTCCTACTAACCTCCTCATAGAAACTAATTAGATTTGTTTGACATGACCTATCCCTCATAAATCCATGTTGACTCCTACTTATAATCCTGTTCAAATAGACATATTCTTGTATATTATCCCTTATTAACCCTTCTAAAAGCTTCCCCACTACAGAAGTGAGGCTCACTGGTCTATAATTCCCCGGATTTGCTCTTGCTCCCTTCTTAAATATAGGTATCACATCAGCTTTTCTCCAGTCATCTGGTAGAGACCCTGTGTTGAGTGAATCTTGAAAAATTAAATATAATGGTTTGGCTATTAAAGAACCCAGTTCCCTTAGTACCCTTGGATGTATTCCATCAGGACCCGGGGCTTTATTAACATTTATTTTTTCCAACCTCTTTTGGATTACTTCCTGTGTTAACCAATTATTTGGCAAAGGTAGTGTAGCCCCATTATGTTGCAGTGTCCCAACCACTTGTACCCCCCTTGTGTATACCGAAGAAAAGAACCTGATTAGCTCATCTGCCTTTTCCTGGTCACTAATTTTCAGACAGCCTGTTTCACATTCTAATGTTCCTATAGCTTCCTTCCTCACCTTCTTTCCATTAATATACTTAAAAAATATTTTAGGGTTAGTCTTACTCTCTTTTGCAATACATCTTTCATTTTCTATTTTAGCCAGTCTAATCGCTCTTTTGCAAGCCTTGTTAATTTCCTTGTATTCCCGTTAAGCAGTCTCTGTCCCCTCTTGTTTGTATAATTTAAATGCCTGTTTTTTACTCCGTATCTTGATCTTTAAATCATTGTTAAGCCACATTGGATGGGATTTACTCCTTTTACTTTTATTCCCACACGGTATATGCCGATGTGTATGTATATTTAGTAAGGATTTAAATGTTGTCCATTTATGTTCAGTGTTTTTATCAGTTCTCTGTCCCAGTATATACTTTGTATTGCTGCCCTTAGACCGTTAAAATCTGCCCTTTTAAAATTAAGAGTTTTTGTTGGCCCCTTAAAATGTTTTTTTTTTAAATTCAATCTCAAATGAGACTGTGTTGTGATCACTGTTATATTTTACTGGAGATTTAAACATGTGTGTCCTCCTGGGTATCAAACATCCACCAGGGACTACCAAGCCTGGATATATCCCCCTCCCAAGAGCACAAGCTTAGACAGACACCTGGAGCAAACAAGTTGATAATTCTTGTGAGCATAAGCATCAATTCCAGAATATAGCAGGTCCAAAGCACGTCTTACCTCTTCATCAGCGTGGCGCAAGTTTAATCCTTCTGTTTCAAATAGTTAGAAACAAACTTGGACTTCCAATATGTGCGAATTCCTGACTCCAGTTGCAGCCGGCTCAGTGGTGGACTCAAGTCCCTGGTACTGTGGCACACATCGCGCCTTGCTTAATAAAACAGATTTTAAAAAAGGGAGGAAGGAAAACATATGATTAACCCTCATGCTAGTAGTTAATAATCCTGACATGATAGTAATTTGACCCAGTGAGAAGATTAATACAACTGTTTTCATTGGTCCCTGTATGCTATACATATACTGCATTGTGGTTCAATTAAAGTTGTTGTTGTCAGTTTAAACAGGCATAATTAATGTGCATGCTTTAATCTGCGGGAATGATATTGGAAGTATTGCAAGGGACTCTGCCTGAAACTCTGCCTCTAACCACTGGGAGTAGTATTGCTGCTGGCCTGTTTTCCTGCACTTGGTATTGGTTTAGGTGCTATGCTGTGCTTGGTTCATTCTTGCTATGACCTACAAGAAGCCGAATGATCACAACAACTGGTGGCAGATGGTGTGGATCTCTCTTCAAAAAGCAGAATGATAGAATGATAGCATGTTAGCTACTGAGACCAGGGAGCTATATCGGAATATAGGTTTCTCCAGTTAGGCAGGAATAACCCAGGCTGATGTGATGAGATTCAAGGAGACAGCAATCCACATGACAAGGTAACAGACAAACTAGAGAGAATGCAGCAGAGTTCCAGCAACATGACCGCCAAACACTGTAGGGAAGTGACCCTTCTAGCCCAATGGGAGGAGTTCATTGCATTGTGCCCGGGGCATGAGCTGATGGGCTGGCTGGAGAAAGTGGTGTGGCAGCAGATTTTACTGGAGCAGCAGTATGTGGTCTGGCTGGGGCCGGTTGGGGTTCCCGGTGTGGAGCCCTGTTTTCCCTTGGAACTGGAGGACACGCTATGAGACCCTATATACAGTGATCCAGACTACAGAGTCAGAGACAGATTAACTTGCTGGAAAAAACATTATCCATCATCTCTTGAATGATGCTGCCAGGGATGGACTTTGGCCTCCAGGTTGGGAAAAACCCTGCCAGTTGTGCTAGGAAGAAATCAAATTAATATATGCTCTGGTCAGGACATAGGAGGATGGTACCATACTGTAAAGTTGGAGCAGGCCAGGTGAAATATCTTGAGGGGAGTTACCTGGCTCCTGGGTTCATAATTAAACAGGTTTGGACTGTGCCCTGGAAATGAACTATACAGTAGGTGTGGACTGTGAACCTAACATGGTGCACCCGTATATGACCACTGTCCAGGAGTCCATCATAGACCATGGGGCAGGCCGGAAAGAGCAGCCCTGGAACCATGGTAGGCCAGAGGCCACAGCCCTATCCCATTGGTGGGGACACCATTGCTAAGGACAATATAGTGGGGCAAAAACAAAAGCGCTGTCAGATTGCTTATGCAAGAGAGAGCCTGGATGAAGGTGGCCATGCCGACCAGCTCTTGGCCAAAACAATGGACAGTGAACCTAGCATGGGGCCCCCAGGACTATCTAATGTCCAGGGGCCAGCCATAAATCAAGTAGCAGGAGACGAGAGCTGTGAGATCCTTCCAGTGGACCTAGTGACCAAGGATCCCAATGGAAGTGAATGCTATGCCAGGCGGTGAGAGCCAAGGGTGGAGGATGTGTGGCACTGATCCAGAAGAAATTCCAGAAATTGAGCCTTTAGTCCAGGTCACCATAATGGATACTGGTGGTGATGGCCCAGGACTACTACTACTAATTGTTTTCCTTATTGGATGGGGAGGGGTCATTTGCAATGGCCAAGGGGAGGTGGGTGGCAATTGGGCCATGGAAGCTATTCACAAAATGCGGTGCCCACTGGAATTAGGGAGTCTATATGGCATGTGGGGTACTTGCAAACCCTAACACCCACACAAGTGGGATCAGTGTAGCTAAGAAGTAATCCAAACAGGATCACTTTCTAGGCTACATTAAAAAGAGTAGAAGAATGTTGTCATGTTCAGGTCGGCCCACTGGACTTTTGGGGACAGTTGGACTATTGGGGGGCCCTGAATTTGAATATTGGTCATATTCTGTAACCCAAACATCAATGAGTATTTTTTATAAGCATCATTACTCTTTATTTATAGAGTGGTTACCATAAGCAAATTATAAACATAAAATACATGATAAGGTATGCAGAAATACTGATACAATTGAATGTCATAAGACAATTCCATGCAGCAGAGTTAAGTTCCCTATTCTAAAATGCTTACAATTTAGTGATATGGTTGGTTTTGTGAGACAGGAGGGTACCCGAAGAGAAGGGGATAAGTCTGGTGCAAAAATAGATTTGTGTGTCATCATCATACAGAATATACTGAAATTCAAAAGATTGTATTAGGGTGTATTAGGGAAGATGTGTATATGGACAACAGAAATGGACCTAGGACTGAACCTTCAGGTACTCCACCAGTGATTGGTTGGAGAAGAGAAGGCAGAGAAGGAAATGTCTAAAGATCAAATGGTGAGAATGTGTGAGAATGGTGAGAGAATGTGAACCATGAGAGAGATATACAATGTATGCCAAAGTGAAGAGTTTTTAGAAATATGAAAGAAAATTAGAAGGTAAAAGTGGCCTTTGACTTGGCAGTGAGCAAGTGATTCATGACTCTTGTGAAAGCTGTCTCTATGCAGTATTGGAACCAGAAGCCACACTGTAAAGTATCAAGTTGCCATTTGGAGGAGAAAAGACGTGGGTTTAACTGCTAAGCCACTCAACTAATTTTGAAGCTAAAGGAATTAGAGAGATTGTTTGATGTAATGTTGTGAATGTCAATCGGTTTTATAAAGTCTTTTTGCATTCTCTGATTTTATAGCAATAATTCCAATTACCCCCTTGGGCCCAGAATGAATAAGGGGTCAATTACATGCATGGTTCTCCATAGGAACTCTGATAAGGCTGAATTGACCCTATTGGAATATTGTTTTTTGTACTTACTTTAGGATAGGTAGTTTTGGGGTTAGGGGACTATAGGGGTTCTTATCACCTCCCATTGAGGGATAGGGTCAATGGGGTTCCACAAGGAACCCTATGATAGGGGATTAGGGTGCCATGGGGTTTATAGGTAGGGGGTTAGTTGTACATGCCTGAGTGCCTATAGGGACCCAATGGAGATAGTGATAATACCCTTGTGGGACTGTAGGGATTGCAATGCAGAAGAGGTATATTGGTGGGTCATTGGATTCCAATGGGCACTTTTTTTAGGTAAGGGGATTAATGAGGGGTTAATTGAAGCCCCAACCACAAGTAAAGGTGATAGGGAGAAGGGGGCTGTTTTAGTGAGTGCTTTATGGTATGATGTAATGGTTCTCAATAGGGTTATAGCGGGTGCAATGGGTCTTTCAGTTTATAAGTAAAGTTGAAGATCATTGCAAGTGCAGGCAGGAATCTACAAGAACATGTAGAATTAGGCTAATATTCTGACAGAAACATGTAAACATACTTTAGGTAAAAAGACACATAGAGCAGGGAATATATTATGCATAACTTTCAGGTAAGGGTTTATTCGGGCAACATGTAATGAATTTTTGTAAGCTTTTCAGCAACTTACAATATTGATCCATGTGTGTTAGTCACAAAATATCAATACATACACTGATAAGTTTAAGAATTACTGACTGAGCCTCAGTTGAGTGGAGATATTACTGGCTTTCATGTCTGCACTGTGATGAAAGAGTTAAGTTTTATGAAGGTCTATTAAGCTTTTTGGCGTCTCTTGACTTTGCATGTTTCTTTGTCTGGCTTAATAGAAGTGTTTTGATAGTTCCAGTCTAACTTCAAAACTATTTGATGAGGCAGAAAAACATGAAACTCATATTCACTGATATCTCAATGAAGACTGACAGAACAAAAATTATTTGAGCTGGGAGAAGTTTGTGATTTTGGCATTAAAGGGACTGTTTTTTTTCTTCATGTTATAAGCAAAAACATTTCAATAAAAAAAGAGGAGCCCTGCTAAATTAAAATAAAATATCCAGGTTTAATTTGCTTTACAACTTTCTAATGCTGTGTCACAAAGGAGCCAGGTTTAATGCTTGTTTCCATTACCTCTTACAGTGTGAATCCCATGTTCAAAGATCTCAGCCAGTTCCTAATCGAAAAAAATATTCTGGGATATGTACACATTCAGATGGGCTATTAATCAAGTTCTTGCAGATCAGACTAATATGAGATATGACAACATTATATAAATACATCCAGGGTCAGTATAAAACTTTGTCAAGTGAGCTTTTTGTGCCAAGAGGTTTTGAACTGACAAGAGGACATCATTTGAGGTTAGATGTAAAAAGATTCCACCTTAAAGAAAGAAAAGGGTTCTTCACAGTAAAGATGATTAATCTGTGGAATTCTCTACTAAAGGAGGTTTGACAGTGGATTTGATAGATAAGGGAGTGGATATATTTAAAAAAAAAAGGGCATTCAGGGTTATCTGATTAATAAGAGAGATTATTGAGCCAGGGAGGGGTCAGGACGGAATACATTGTTTTCCGCCTTTGAGACGATTGGCTAAGTTTTGCTTGGATTTTTTCTGTTTGTCTTCCTCTGGATCAATTAATAATTAATCTGCATATTGATCTCAATTACTATGTTACTATGTAACTTTTTCAAACTCGATCAGTAAAAAATGGATTCAAGATCCCACAACTAAGTGCTCCATACTTTCCTCATCCCCATCCCCATTTATATTTGATCACATATCCACATGCCTGACATAAGCTGTAACCCTTATTTCTCAAATTCTTATTAGCTGGAAACAGGATTGATAGAGATATTGACTGATCAGAGGATGAATTGTGCTGGACTTGTCTCAAAGAAAGACCTCACAGGACCAACAAGATTGGACTAGACAGGTCACAAGCAGCCATGTAAGCAATGGTATACACATCTTAATACTTCTGAGAAAGAGATATATCACACCAGTGGGTAGCTCTCTAATTGCTGCAAATGAGTTAACTATTTAAAATAGACTACAAGTTAGATTATCAGAGGTAAGCCTTCAATAGAGAAGAGAACTGAACATATTTATCAAGTAAAGATAAACATTGGGTAAACAGAGAAAAATGGAGATAAGTGGGGATGAAAATATATCTCTATTTTCTATGTTTTTTATGGGACCTATTTATCAAACTCTGCTTGATAAATAGCCCCTATAGAAGCAATAGGAAATGGGGATATTTAACTCAATTTCTTTCAATTAATAGAATTTGTTATGTCACTGGTAGTGTAGTCTAACAATTGCCCCCTTCTCCTGCACCTTCTCAAAAGCAGACAATTACAAAGTAATTTGCAGACCTTCAGCCTTATTAAATTGCGATTCAGCAAAGTGAAAAGGGCTCTGTATAAGCACATAGCATATTTTTTTTACAGAAGTTTTTAGTTAGTGAACTTCTATCCAAAAGCAAGGTCTTCACTAACTAAAAACTTCTGTAAATAAATATGCTATGTGCTTATATAGAGCCCTTTTCAATTTGCTGAATACTCTTTGTACAACTCAATTTTTTAACATGTTTTTAGCTGTACTGTGAAAATATTGTAGTTTATCTTTTAGCCAGCAATTGGCAAGTGCCACATTTTAATGTGCTGCTTCATTGACTTTGGACTGCTGTCTGCTGTTTTATTTTGCTTAAAAAACACATTCCACCGGTGAAGCATCAGTAGTTTTAGTTGTCACTTTAAATGCAATGAAATTATGTATAAACTGACATGATAAAATATGTATATTTGGGTTTCTTTAGATATCACAGTCCTTCATGCATCAATTCCACATAATCTGGGCACTGCTACTGTTAAACATTATCCTTATGTATATGATAGGATGGGTGACAAACAGAAACATTTTATTAATAGGTCAATTATATTCATATTATAAAATAATTGTTTCCTTTTTTAAAACAAATTCTATTTACAAATTACGTGCACAGCAATGGGGACAAAATTTGGCCAGAATTTCGCCAACGTATACAATGAGGTAAATAGAAGCTTCTTACTGAAATGTGTGAATGATATGAGACTATTAATCAATGCAATAACCAGTCTAGGAGCCTCATTCAATTGAGCAATTGTAAGTTAAAGTAGCCCGTAATGGAGGCCGTCAGTTATTTTGCTATTCAATTGGCGTTTTTTTGCGTCTCGTGTTAGGGGCTGGAAATCCTTGCGGTTATTAAAACCGGAACTTACAGCCCATCAACGCCTTTGATCTTGCACGTCCGCAAGAGTTCTGAGCGCTAACATTGCAAATCGCTATTCAATAGCAACAATCCCTCAAGACCGCAAACACAGTCAAGCCCGCAAATGGCAAATGGCGGCCCAAATCTTACTCTTATTGTAGGCCTTGGCCAACCCGCAACTTTCGTGCTTCTCCCCCCTTTACTTTCTGGGTCTCGCTATGATATCATAGTAATTCATAGTAATTTAGGTTGAAAAAAGACTTTCAAGTTCAACCTTTTTGGATCTCCTCTGATTTGCAATATGCAGATTTATTGTTAATTGATCCAGAGGAAGGCAAACAGAAAAAAAACTGAGAAACTTTGCCAGTTGTCTCAACAGGGAAAAAAATATAAAATTCCTTCCTGACCCCAGATACTGGTGATCTGATTCATCCCTGGATCAATACTCCCTCTCTATTTATCCAGGATAGTCATTAATGCCCTTATTATTAAAAATGTATCCAATCCCTTTTTAAAGTTATCTATCGAATCCACTGTCACCACCTCCTTTGGTAGAGAATTCTACAGATTAACCACTATGAAGAACCCTTTTCTTTCTTTAAGGTTGAATCTTTTTACTTCTAATCTCAAAGGATGTCCTCTTGTTAGTTGAAAACCTCTTGGCACAAAAACTTCCCTTGACAAAGCCTTGTATTGACCCTGGATATATTTATATAAGGTAATCATATCCCCTTTTGGACGCCTTTTTTCTAGAGTAAAAAAGTTTAATTTCGTCATAACTTAGCCCCTTCAATTCACTTTATTAGCTTTGTTGCCCTTCTCTGTACTTTTTCCAGCTCTAAAAATTACTTTTTATGTAGTGGTGCCCAGAATTGTACTCCATATTCCAAATGAGGGCATACTAGGGATTTGTATAGTGGGAGAATTCTATTTGCTTCCCTTGCTACTATACCATTCTTAATACATGCTAATATTTTACTTGACTTTGCAGATGCTGCTTGGCATTGAGCACTGTTACCTAGACGGTTGTCCACAAGTACTCCCAAATCCCTTTCAATATCTGATACCCCTAGATTTGCTCTATTAAGATTATAAATTGCATGGCTATTTTTCCTTCCCAGATGCATAACTTTACATTTATTCGTATTAAATCTCATCTGCCACTTAGATGCCCATTCCTCTAATTTATGCAAATCCCTTTGGAGGGAAAGTACGTTGTTTTCTGATTTAATGACCTTGCACAACTTTGTGTCATCAGCAAAAATGGAGACACCACACTCCAATCCCACTTCCAAGTCATTAATAAATATGTTAAGAAGGAGGGGACCTAATACTGAGCCCTGAGGAACCCCACTTACCACTTTCGTCCAATTTACAACAACCCTTTGCTTCCTGTCTTTTAGCCAGGTCTCAATCCATAAGCAAATATTTATGGCAATTCCTGTATCCCTTAGTTTGCTCAATAGTCTCCCATGTGGCACTGTATCAAAAGCCTTTGCAAAATCGAAATAGATTCACTGAGCTGCCTTTATCCAAGTTCCTACTAACCACCTCATAGAAACTAATTAGGTTTGTTTCATATGACCTATCCTTCATAAATCCATGTTGGCTGCTACTTATAATCCTGTTTGAATAGACATATTCCTGTATATTATCCCTTATTAACCCTTCTAAAAGCTTTCCCACTACCAAAGTGAGACTCACTGGTCTATAATTCCCCGGATTTGCTCTTGCTCCCTTCTTAAATATAGGTATCACCTCTGCCTTTCTCCAGTCATCTGGTAAAGACCCTGTGTTGAGTGAATCCTGAAAATTTTGATATAATGGGTTGGCTATTACAGAACCCAGTTCCCTCAGTACCGTTGGATGTATTCCATTAGGACCTGGGGCTATATTAACATTAATTTTTTCCAACCTCTTGGATTTCTTCCTGCGATAAGCAGTTATTTGGCGAAGGTAATATAACCCCATTATGTTGCAGTGACCCAACCACTGGTACCTCCTTTGTGTATACCAAAGAAAAGAACATATTTAGCTCATCTGCCTTTTCCTGGTCACTAATTATCAGACGGACTATGTCACATTGTAATGTTCCTATAGCTTCCTTCCTGGCCTTCTTCCCATTAATATATTTAAAAAGAAATATTTTAGGGTTAGTCTTACCCTCCTTTGCAACTAACTTTTCAATTTTAGCCAGTCTAATAGCCCTTTTGCAAGCCTTGTTGATTTCCGTGTACTTGCGTAAAGCAGTCTCTGTCTCTTGATTGTATAATTTAAATGCCTGTTTTTACTCCTCATCTTCATCTTTAATTCATTGCTAAGCCACATGGGTTGTGATGTATTTCCACATGGTATATGGTGATAATGTTTATGTGTATGTTTATTTAGTAAGGAATTGAACGTTGTCCATTTATGTTCAGTATGTTTATCTGTCAGTTCTCTGTCCCAGTCTATACATTGTATTGCTGCCCATAGACCGTTACAATCTGCCCTTTTAAAATTAAGAGTTTTCGTTAGCCCCTTACAGTTATGTTTTTTAAATTCAATCTCAAATGAGACTGTGTTGTGATCACTGTTTCCCAAAGGTTGCCCTATTTCCACATTTGATATTATATCAATATTATTTGTGATAACAAAATCTAAGATAGCCTCTTTTCTAGTAGGTTCTTGTATAACCTGGACCAGATAATGATCTCTGAGTGTACTCAATAACCTGCTCCCCTTAGCTGAACTGCTAGTCTCATTTATCCAGTTTATTTCTGGGTAATTAAAATCTCAGGGGGAGAGGGGTTTGGTGGCTCAAGGTGTAAATTATAGTAATGAACTTTCCATAGGATGCTACTAAGGGTCAAGGACAAATAACAGAACGCTTAGAGAAAAAGGTTAAATTTTTGTTGTGCACTCCTATAGATCCCAATTATTTAAAGAGACCCAATTATAATAAAACTTAGCTTTTAATAACTTGGTTTAAAAAACCTTAAAATATTAAGACGCTGCAATATGAAACAGGAATTACATGGAGATTATTTCTTGATGCAAATAAATATAAGGTGCTTGAACTTATTTAGTGCTATCTTAAAGTGCTATTATAAAGTGGCAGTGCTGAGAATAGTATCCCTAAAGTGCTAGTATCGAGTCAATTGATATGACTCATAATGAACTGTGATAAAAAGTGCTATAATTCATCTTATTCCAAAGTGAATATCTTATTAATTTGCATCTCTCGAATATCCCTGTTATTATTCTTCTCTTGTAATTAGAGCCCGTTGGGAGAGCAGAATGACTCATAGGACAGTTTCTAATTCTATTTCTAAATTGTTAGATTATCATTGTGTCCTTGAGACTCACCCATAACCATTATCACAACAATTGCAAATCTATGTCTTTAAACTTCTGGCGCAAGATTATGTAATAGCTTCATATGAGTTTTTGTATATCATTTTAATGATAGTATAATAACATATCATATATAGGGAGAAAAAGTAAAACCTTCATTGAGGCCATGAGGTTTTCTAGTTTTTAATAAATAAATCCATTTTGCTTCCCTCTTTAATAACTCATTGTCTATATTGCCCCTTATGATGGTTTGTTCAATATGATCAATGGCCATAAATATTGAGGTCAGTATCACATGGACCTTCTTGGCGGGGGCTTGCTCGTCCACTTTCTGCTCCGATGGAGCTGATGCCTCCGCTCACCATTGAACCCAGACCTCCTTGATGCTGAAAGAGAAAAAAGAAAGGTATATGTTATTAGTATGATGAATAATACATTGTTTGGTGTTCATTCCTAACTATCTGACATCTAGGCTTGAACCTGGATGATTCACTTAATTGCAACTATAAGTAGCTATCATTTGATAGATCTGATCTATTCTTTGGTTCTTGATCTTGATTGTTATTTGCTCCTAACGCTATCTTGATTCCGGCTTTGGTCTGTAACTTCATAGGCTGCAGTGGGCACACCAATACATGGACTCTCTATTGGTTGATTACTGTGGTTGTAGCCATGAAGGACAGTGATTTGTCAGCTTCATGGATTTGATGACCCATCCATCTATCCCTTGTTAATTCCATAGAGCTGACATGTCAGTGTCCCTGTTGGTCATCATGTACATGTGTAGTGTGTGTCATGTACATGTGGTGGCATGTTAGTGTATGTGATATTCACCTGACATGGAGGCTGGATCCTGCTGGGCCACCAGGCCTGAAGCTCCAGCGGCAGGCACCTGACTGAGAAGGTCCTTGGCCACCCTCCCCACCCGTGATAACGCATAGTCACTTTGGGGCCACCACTTGGCCCTGATGTAGCCAAAGCAATGCTTCACAGACCTCACATTCGTTTCCCCTGTTTCCACTGCTGTTACTGCGGCCATTACCTCCTTCCATGCCTGGGCCCTAGGGCCGGGCCTAACTTCCCTCCGCCGCAAGGATAACAGGGCGTCCACGGATGGCACCAAGGAGGACAGCATTCTCCTGGTGAGTGTAATTCAGGGCCCTGTGCTTGCCCTTAGCCTCTTGCCCTCCTGAATGTGGATCCTTAGCTCCCTGAGGCCTGTCCCTCCCCCAAACTATCTGGCAGTTAGACCAATCTCCCACCCTTATTAAGCACTCTGAGTTGCACGTTAGCATTCTAAGCCACCACATTAGCATTCAGGAGCTGCAATTATCACTGTAGAGAAAAACTGCAATCTATAGCAATTTTTTAATGCTCTTTAAAATGAATCAACTTCCTGTTGAAATGAATTTTAAAGGAGGACAGTCTTTTGAAAAATATTCTGTCTGATAAGCCAATTATTATAGAAAATGAAGAACTTATTCTTGGTCCTAGTAAAAAATAATCTTGCTATTTGTAAAAGTAAAAAAAAGAAAACACAAACAAACAAAAAAAATACCTAAAATAACTTACAGGTAGCTTTAAATGTTAAGAAAAAAGAAAAACAAATTACTAGTTTTTGCAGGGCTGCAAGGGAGCCCTGCAAAATACTATAGAACGACCAGTCTTACTTAGTTATGGTATGCTTTTCCAGTCAAAGATTATGCAATTCTAAATTAAGAGTGCTCTCGTAACTTACTGAAGCTGCATAAACCATAAGTTAAAGAGAATTTTGAAGAAAAAGTTATGTGCACTGTGAGCAACCCATAGAGGTAGACAAATATCTCTGAAAAATAATCAAACATTGTGTCTGAGACTTGTTTCCTTGTGTCTGACACAATTAAGCGGTTAAAATTGCCCCTAACAGCACACAAACCCACAACCTCAGCCCTACCCCTTATGACCCTTGTAATCCCCATGATTCCCCTATTTACAATACAGTAAATATGGAAACCCAGGTATTCCCCCCCCTCCCACTCTGGAGAAAACCCCAGGGATTCCCTCCTCACACCATTCAGCATTTTTTGAGCAAAATTAACTTTAATGTGAATCAGTACATATTTTTAGTGCAGTTCCATTGTGAATGGCACTTTATGCAAACAGTGTGCACTTTATGCTTACGAGGTTTCATACTTACCTATGACATACACTTGAAAACACTTTCCTCGGGACTCAATGGTCTTCTGATGATTTCTGTTCCAGCATACTATCACTGAGTTTGATACAGTATGCACCCTATAACATATGACACACATGCAAATTTATATTTTCATCTATGAGATTATATATTTACTTAATCAGTGCGCAATGTGTAACAAGGAAGCTTTATTGCATCATTCATTGAAATATGTTAATAAGCACAACAGCCTCTTCCAACAGCATAAGAGATGACTCTACACATGGACATAATCAGATTCACTATATACTTTGTAACCAAAGATGCTCTACACAGGCGGTCCCCGGGTTACAGACGAGATACATTCCTGCAAATGTCTTTAGATCGGAATTGTATGTAACTTGGAATACTGCTGAATAATAATAATAATAATAATAATACTAGAATGGCTCATATGTGGTAACAATAATACAGTGTAATATTGTAGTAATAATAATACCCTCTCTGTAATAATAAGATGCAGAAACTACTGTGCTCTTTCTTTTAATTCAAACAAACAGAACATAAAAACTAAAATAAATATTATCCTCAGTGAAAATGCAGTGGATGTAAGTAGACTAGATCTGGTATCTAGGATGTCTGAAGAACTTTGGACAGAACAAGAAATAAGAAAGAAAGCTGTCCGATAAGTCTTTGTAGATAGAAAATAGAAAGTGAAAACTAGTGTGGATAGGAATTGATTTGTACAAATGAATGCAGAATTCCAGAGGAGAGCAAGTGACAAGGAGACATTCTACAATGAGTTGTGTAAAGACAGAAAAAGGTAACAGAATGGGAAAGTCAAGAAAATTGAGGATATCAAGGGAAATCTTCATGTCAAAGTGACAGCGATAAAATACAAAAATGGTAGGGTCTTAAAAGAAGCAGAATAGATAGAAGACGAAGCAGCAGGAATACGCAAAAGATCTATACAGGAAGGATCTTAACAGCATTGATAAAAAGCTCAAAAGCTTGCCCAATCAGCTGGAGCCAGACATCTTGGAAAATAAATTGAGATGGGCCCTAAGAAGCCTTGCTGACAACAAGGCTGCAGGAGTTGGTGGAATTCCATCTGAACTATTAAAAATCCTACAAGATGATGTTGTAAAAGTATTGCTTGCCTTATGCCAACAAATCTGGAGAACTCAACAGTGGCCCATAGACTGGAAAAGGTTAGTCTACATCTCATTCCCAAAAAAGGGCAGGGCCAAAGAGTGCTCTAATTATCGAACAATTTCACTCATTTCACATGCCAGCAAGATAATGCTTAACAACCTACACGCTTGGCTCCAACTACCAGATGTTCAAGCCAGGTTCAGCAGAGGAAGAGATCAATTGCCAGTGTCCAATGGATAATAGAGATTTCCAGAAAAAAAACATTTAATTCTGCTTCATAAACTATGCTAAATCCTTGGACTTTATGGATCACAACAAAATGTGGCAATTTAAAGAGATGGGAGTACCATATAATCTCATCCGCCTCCTGAGGAATATGTATGTGGACCAACAGTAAGAACTAAACATGGTACAACAGAATAGGTGTGTGACAAGGTTGCATTTTGGCACCTTATATATTCAACTTAGAATCAGAATCAATATTGCTGGAAGAAATATCAGTTCTCAGATACCCGGAGATATTACTCTGATGGCTGAAAGTGAGAAGGAATAGAAACAGCAATCTCAGTTCCTGGCAAATAGATAGGGAAGTGGAGTCAGTGAAAGATTGGGATTCAAAATCTATTCAGAAGGTGACTGTAACCATGAAATTAAAAGATGTTTGCTTCTGGGGAGGAAAGCTATGGCAAGCTTGGACAAGCTAGTAAAAAGTAAAGATATTACACTATCAACAAAGGTCTGCATAGTTAGAACTATGGTATTCCCAATAGTAACATACGGATGTGATAGCTGCACCATAAAGAAGGCTGAGTGCCCTAGAACTGATGCCTTTGATTTGTGGTGTTGGCGAAAACTGCTAAGAGTCCCTTGGACTGCAAGAAGATTCAACAACTCAGCACTTCAGGAATACAAGACAAACTGTTCACTGGAAGATATGATAAGGAGGCGGAAGCTCCAACATTTTGGTTATATCATGAGAAGACAGAATTCCTTAGAGAAGACTCTGATGCTGTGAAAGATTGAAGGCACACGAAGAATGGCACAACAGAGGCAGAGATGGATAGATTAAGTTATTGAAGCAATGAACTTGATGGAGCTTAGAGAGGCAGTGACTGACAGATGTACCTTGGGGGCTGAGGTCCATAGAGTCACAGAGAGTTGGATACGACTGAATGGCTAAACAACAAATATTTCACTGCTTGGCATATTAATTTGCACTCTCCGAAATGTTATCTTCTTTAAAAAAGTATATTCCTGACTAAACCTTGTTGATTACACCAACGAACTGTCAGCTTTACCCTTCCTGGTTTAAAACTCTTATTTAGGATCACCGGTAATATTAAAGAGTTTTTTTCTCAGAAGGTTTCAGTTTGTTTTATATTTTTTCTATATGGATATGGAATGTTTAATATAAAATTCTTTAATTTCCCTAATTAATTTAGAGCCATTGGATGTCCACAACATAAAATTTATATTTCGGTCCAATACAGAATCCCTGTCTAAATGAATGCACCATGGTATATAATCTGTTACATTCCAGGAGACTAAAAGTGCAAAAAGACATCATTTTTCTGGCTAAACCAGAAACTAATTTTCCACCAGTTACAAGAAAAAACTAGTTATCTCCTGTAAGTAAAGATCCTTGAAAATTCACTGGAGACATCAGATCACATCAGAAATGTGTATGAAAAATGCACCATCATCACTAATAACAGTAATGTTTTGGCATTTTTCATATCCATATTGAAATCTTCAATTTGATTAGAAATTATAACATTTCGAAATATCCATGTAAATAAATTAGAGCAATTACAGAGGAGCTGACTATGCACTAGAGATATATAAGGCAAAAGACTAAAGCTCTGGCATATGATGTAGTTGGAGAGCGATCCCTCAAGTAATCAATTTCACTGTAATCAAGGACAAACTTAAGGCTATGGCCAGCAGCATCAAGGAAACCCATAATCTGTTTTTTACTCTGTGGTGTGGGCCAAAGCGCAATCACTTCAATCGTATCTGGTTAGTGTTGTACTCAAAACCCCAATTATTCTTCCTTGGTCTTAGAGAATTGGCACTAATCAGGATGGATAGTCAATCTCGCTCGCTGAATAAGGTTGGGAATTATGGCGACATGCCCTAAGTGATCCTGCCATGAAGGGCTATAAACCAATATGTCGTTCAGTTAGACGTAAGTGAAACCTTGACACCTATGCAACCATCTGCCAGCTAGCTGCTGAAAGGTTGAAGGCATTTTTCATCACGTAAACTGGTAAAGCCTGAACGGAGTGAGGACTTTTCCATGGTATCTTCAGAGAGAGGAATCTGCCAAAACATTTTAGACAGAACAAAAGTAGTGAGAAAGGTAGCTACTAGAGATGTACACCTAGGATGTATCAATAAAATAGGAGTATAATAGTCTAGGAATTTCTTAAGTTGCCACTGCTGATCCAAGGTAAGAATGGCTAAAGCAGCTTGGTCTATAGTGGGTTGGTAAGGACAGTCGGAGTGAGGAGATTGTGAAGTACCTCTTCCCTGGGATCATCCCCGGGTGCCAAGCATATTGCCATCAAAGGTACATCTTGGGTATGGAAATAATTAACATATTTATGTGGATGGCTTTGTGTAATCAATTCTATTTGTCTAACCACACCCCATACGTGGGTCCTTCCAACAAGGCCTGCAATTTGTTTTGTAGGTTGGGCAATAGCACCAATATCTGCTGTCCTTATTAAAGCTCCCTGATTTGGCCTTTCATCATACCATGGCTTCTGCATACCCTTAATTGCAAGCAGATGCTCCATAACCAGTCCGGTCAAAGTTTCCAGACAATTGCAGAAGCCCAACACATAGGGCACCATGAGGATCTCATCTCTATGATACTCCTCTTCCCAAATTTCAAATTGTGAGAACCCCTCTTATTCCTGCGGTACTTCTCGGTAGGCAAAGAAAAGATGGCAATTTCTCCCAGATGTTCTCCTTGTCTACAAAAGTTGTAGGCATGCCTTTTAGAGAACCGCTCACAAAAAAAATTGATCTAAGTTTGGTAGGTAGAGTACACAGGTTTGTCACCCCACAATGTTGCCACAACTAGTGTGTGAGGCCTGCTATGAATTGGTGCCTTGATTGGATTAGAACTCAGTAGAAAGCCCAACCCCGGTGAAGATTGTGACCAGGGCATCAGCCTTACAAAGTGCTATCGTCTTCGGGAACCCGGTAGCGTAATCTTCTACCATAAGGATGTGCTACTTCCCCAATCCACTGGGTTTAGCAAGAAGACCAATGCTGAAAGGGAACATCACTTATGTACAGGGGGCTCTAGGAACACCAACGCATTTGCAAAGGTTCTGACACGTATCACAGGTGACACAGTAGTGAGTGATACCTGGACAAGCCAATAAAAGGCTTGTTTGTTGGTACAGTGGGTCCATAAATGTCCAGCTAGAGGAATATCATTGACAAACATAGGGATTACCTACTGCTTTACTGCTTTCTACAGTTGAAGGTCTTAATGTGGATCGGTCATCACCACAGGTCCTTTTCCAAAACATACCAATCCTTTCATAGGCCTGCTTAGCATGTCTCTGCTCAGGTCCAAGCTCCAATGAGAGTGGTATTGCTAGCTAATTCTGGCCTCCCCATCTCCTGCATTTCACTCACGGCAGTTGTGTCCTCCTGTCTAGGCTTCCTGTCTCGGCTGTTCATTTTTACTATTTCTTGTGCTTCCTTCACTACTTGACCTTGGGTAGTGATGCTGATGCAGCTAAGTAATTTCCCAACAACACATTAGTGGGTAATACAGCCATGATTCCTACTTCCTGGGTACCACTTTCCTTATGCTAGCCAGTATGCAATTGCGCTATTATGATCAGGTATATTCTTCATCCAGCAGCTACCACATCAAACTGCTTGTCTAGTATTGCTGTCGGACCATATCTGGGTGTATCAGTTTAATAAATGACCCCCAATCTCAAAATCCTTTAGCAGCTCCTTGATTTACAGTTACCTGCTGAATACACCATTTCAAACTGCCACTGACTGGAAGGTGTGAATGGAATGGGACACAGAGGTTTCCAAGAACCTGTAGAGGCAATCTTCATATAAAAACCACATATTTGTCCACCCAGCTGCCAAGTCTGGCTTTATGAAACCCACAGCACTTCATAACTCTGCATAGATGATTACCAGTGACCTGTACAGGAGCTGATGGGGGTTCCAGATATTGACCGTTCTGAGCCACCTCATAATCACAAAAAAAATCCCCTTGCTCCCCAATAGAATTACAGCTCCAGAGAGGACTAAAGCTCTTTATCCAAGTTGTTTTTTATAAACGTTTTTACCTCTCCACAAAACACAAAATAAATCAGATTAAACATTAAGATACAGTAAACAACATGTACACTTTGTGACAACTAGATTTGAGATTGCAACAATTGAAAACCCCCAGGTACTTTAATCAGGTCAGACTCTGTACTAGATATACCATAGGGACAGTAGCAGAACTAAGGAATCGAAGGCTCCGATGCAAAAAAATGTTTGCCCCTTCCCAAGGGGGGTGTAAAAGTTTTTACACTGCCCTACCCCATCCGGTACCAACTCCTTAATATCCCCTCCCATAACAGCCCTCCCTAGGACCCCTTCCCATAACAGCACCTCTCTACAAGACTCTTTCAAATAGCAGCTTCCCCAACACCCCTTTACATGGCTGCTGTCCTTCCCTTACCTCTTGCCTTACTATCTCTACATACCACCAAGTCCCTCTCAAGATCAACCTCAATACAGGACACACCCCTCTTAGCATCGATGCCTACAAAGCACCTAGTTCTTGTTAGCAGCCATCTCTCTCAGAATTCATATTACCCAACCCCTCTCAGTACTACCTGCACCACTGGTAGCTCCGTACCTGAATAAGGAAAAGACTAAAGCTCTGTCAAATGAAGTAGATGGACCTCACCTGAGCAGTTTGTGACACTTTGGATAACAGATCACAATCTGCTCTAATGCAGAGGAAAATTACAAAGCAGATCATTGGATTGTGAACAGAGGAAACTCTATCCATCATCAGTCCAGATGTCTTGAGGAATTTTTGGTGAAATATCCAATAATTGCACAGCACTTAGAGCCTCATTCAATTGAGGCTTTCGGGAGATCAGGGTTAGGAAAATTCAATTGACAAGTTTTTGCTGGGTTTCGATCGAGTTACTGGCTCCGTGCTGCGATTCATAGCGTTAATGCCCTCCAAGCCTTTGATCTTTCACGCCCCCAAGGCTAAAATCGCAAATCACTATTCAATTGCTCCGATTCCCACTCCTAACCACACCGTAAATGGAAATAATCAAACAAATTAATGGTACCAAGGAGGTATTACAAAGGGCTTAATAAACTGTACTGAGCACTGTAAATGCATATATCAACACTCTACTGTATTCTACTTATTAATAGGGAAAGTTAGGATGTTAGGTCTTAGAGTTAATAGCACAACATTCCAGCTCGCAAATCGGCACAATAAAATTGATTATTTCCTCATTATTTTGTTCAGAGCTACAATAAGTGAAACAAAATCATTCCATTCCATCTCACCTGTTGAGCCAGGACCAGACTCAAGGACACTACATCATATTAGATACACCTAATACATCTAACCAGCAGAGATATAATTAGCACTTGCTACTGTCCTAGGGCCTTATTCAATGGAGCAATAGTAAGTTAGAATAGGCAGTAATGGACGCCTTAGATTTTTTTTCCTATTACATGCTTGAAATCCTTGCTGTTGCTAAAACTGAACTTACAGGCTATCAAAGCTTTTCATCTGTCACGTCCGCAAGAGTTATGTTTGCTAAAATCACAAATCGATATTCAATTGCTACAATTCCTCAAGACCCCAGACGCAGTCTGGCAAATCACGGCCAAAATCTCCAAACAGGACCCGCAAAGGGTTTGTAAAAGACAATAAAAACCCAACCAATAGACTTTAAAACAATAGGAAAGCCATGGAAGGCATAAGAATTACTTGCACAACAATTCCCAATTAACAAATAGCTTTCATATGTTGTAATGGTCATGCATCTACCAATATGAAAAGTCATGCTGCAAGATGCTGAAAGCAATTAAAGAGACACTACCTGATTTAATTGCAACACAAATAAAAGAAAATGACTGCAATTCTCACTCACATGGGGCCCTATTAAATTCTCCCTCGTAGTTCTCTCGGTGCTCGCAAAGGCAGTTTTCCTGCTGTTTGCGAGTACCGAATCTCTCGCAGCCTGCTTGGCGATATGACTGCGAGAAAATGGCCGAGAATAGGCTCCGAGAGAGCTACGTAGCCTTAAATCTATGCATGAGTCTCGCATATCGTAAGAATCCCTACGTGGACAAAAAGTCCACGCAAGGCATCCGAAAGCCTCTACGTGCTGCCTCGGAACAGCCCGAGACAGCAGTGTGAGGCTCCCTCCTGCACCCTATACACATCCCCATGCTGCAGGGGTCTCTATCAGGACCCCTGCAGCACCCACACATTAACCCCTTGCAGCGGGGGTACCCGATCTGCATAGATCAGGCCCTCCGCTGCATTTCAAACTTTTAAATTCCCCGCCGCGGCTCCTTAAAGGGGCCGCGGCACACTATTACCCAATCCCGCCCGCGGCACTTAAAATTAACCCCTCTCTATGCTGGGGGTCCACATCGGGACCCCCGAAGTGTCCCCATATAAACCCCCTGCAGCGGGGGTCCCCAATCGGCACAGATCGTGACCCTGCTGCAATTCAATTTTAAATTTCCCGCCTCGCAGGTCCTTAAAGGACACTAAAAATATTAACCCCAACTATAATTAACCCATTAACTCATGGTGGTCAATCCAGACCACCATAAGGCCTAAATTAACCCATTAACTCATGGTGGTCAATACAGACCACCATAAGGCCTAAATTAACCCATTAACTCATGGTGGTCAATCCAGACCACCATAAGGCTCTATTTAACCCATTAACTCATGGTGGTCAATCCAGACCACCATAAGGCCTTAATTAACCCATTAACTCATGGTGGTCAATACAGACCACCATAAGGCCTTAATTAACCCATTAACTCATGGTGGTCAATCCAGACCACCATAAGGCATTAATTAACCCATTAACTCATGGTGGTCAATCCAGACCACCATAAGGCTCTATTTAACCCATTAACTCATGGTGGTCAATCCAGACCACCATAAGGCCTTAATTAACCCATTAACTCATGGTGGTCAATACAGACCCCCATAAGGCCTTAATTAACCCATTAACTCATGGTGGTCAATCCAGACCACCATAAGGCCTTAATTAACCCATTAACTCATGGTGGTCAATCCAGACCACCATAAGGCTCTATTTAACCCATTAACTCATGGTGGTCAATCGAGACCACCATAAGGCTTTAATTAACCCATTAACTCATGGTGGTCAATACAGACCACCATAAGGCTCTATATAACCCATTAACTCATGGTGGTCAATCCAGACCACCAGAAGGCTCTATTTAACCCCACCAGTCCCATAAGGGTATATTATTACCATTATGGGCCTGTTACAACCCAACATTAACTACATAAGTGCCATGATGGTCCTCAAGGACCATCATGACACTAACTACAAACACTACATTATAACCCCCAATAAACCATTTAATCTAAACTAACCCCCCTCTACACTAATCTATTAACACTTACACTACCTACCTACACTACCTACCCCCCTAATAAACCTAATTACAGAAAAAAACCCTACCTTACAGAAAACAAAAAACCTACAGTACAGAAAAAAAAATACATTACAACCCCACCCCCACTACAGAAACCAAAAAAATACATTACAACCCCACCCCCCACTACAGAAAATAAAAAAATTACACACCTGAAAAGGAAAGACAGATAAACACAATACAATACATACATATAATACATTACATACATTACATACAATACATGACATTACATACATTACATATAATATTTAAATATAATATATTAAATATAATATATTACATACAATACATTACATACAATACATGACATTACATACATTACATATAATATATTAAATATAATATATTAAATATAATATATTACATATAATATATTACATATAGTCCAAATCAAATACCCCCTATCTATCTAACATACAATCTATTTAATTTAAAATAAATCCTAACTATATCAAATACATCCCCCTATCTATCTAATATACAATAAATCCTAACTACATACACAGACCCTTATTCTAAAATAAAATAAAATAATTACAGTCCTAACTACACAGACCCTAATTCTAAGCTAAAATCAATAAATTAAGACCACTTACCTTTAAGATGTTGCTTCAGATCACTAACCTATGGGTCAAACAAAAAAAAAAAATTAGTACAAAACATTAACATCCAATAAATAAACATTCTATACATTCTAAATAATATACTCACCTTTACAGCATGTCCCGTCATTGTTTAGCTCATCCGGCGCGGCCCTGTTAAAAAAAAACACAATACATTAATACATTAATACAATATCTAAACAATAAATAAAATACACATATAAACATCTAAATATACATTTAACTTACCTACCCGCGATGTCCCCAGCCTTCTCTCCTTCAGCCCCGGCTGGGCCGCGGAACCATCCGCGCTCTAAAAAAAAACAAAAAAAAAACTAACGGAGGTCTGCACTGGCAGACCTCCCCGACGCTAATGAACCTCCCGGAGTCGTTTCCGGGAGGAAATTGGCATTGGCGGCTTGTGATTGGCTGAAAAAGCTGTCTATCAATTTCAGCCAATCAAAAGTCGTCAATGTGTGAGCCAATCAGGATGGGATACACCCCAATATCCCACCCTGATTGGCTAAAACACTTGTCTATCTTTCTGGGAATCAATCACAAGGCTCAGATGCCTTCAGCCAATCACTATGGGATACACCCCCACGGAGGGATTGGTAGAAGACATCTGCGCATCCTGATTGGCTCCTACATTGACGACTTTTGATTGGCTGACAGCTTTTTCAGCCAATCACAAGCCGCCAATGCCAATTTCCTCCCGGAAACGACTCCGGGAGGTTCATTAGCGTCGGGGAGGTCTGCCAGTGCAGACCTCCGTTAGTTTTTTTGTTTGTTTTTTTAGAGCGCGGATGGTTCCGCGGCCCAGCCGGGGCTGAAGGAGAGAAGGCCGGGGACATCGCGGGTAGGTAAGTTAAATGTTTATTTAGATGTTTATATGTGTATTTTATTTATTGTTTAGATATTGTATTAATGTATTAATGTATTGTGTTTTTTTTTAACAGGGCCGCGCCGGAAGAGCTAAACAATGACGGGACATGCTGTAAAGGTGAGTATATTATTTAGAATGTATAGAATGTTTATTTATTGGATGTTAATGTTTTGTACTAATTATTTTTTTTGTTTGACCCATAGGTTAGTGATCTGAAGCAACATCTTAAAGGTAAGTGGTCTTAATTTATTGATTTTAGCTTAGAATTAGGGTCTGTGTAGTTAGGACTGTAATTATTTTATTTTATTTTAGAATAAGGGTCTGTGTATGTAGTTAGGATTTATTGTATATTAGATAGATAGGGGGATGTATTTGATATAGTTAGGATTTATTTTAAATTAAATAGATTGTATGTTAGATAGATAGGGGGTATTTGATTTGGACTATATGTAATATATTATATGTAATATATTATATTTAATATTTTATATGTAATATATTATATTTAATATATTATATGTAATGTATGTAATGTCATGTATTGTATGTCATGTATTGTATGTAATATATTATATGTAATATATTATATTTAATATATTATATTTAATATATTATATGTAATGTATGTAATGTCATGTATTGTATGTAATGTATGTAATGTATTATATGTATGTATTGTATTGTGTTTATCTGTCTTTCCTTTTCAGGTGTGTAATTTTTTTATTTTCTGTAGTGGGGGGTGGGGTTGTAATGTATTGTTTTGTTTTCTGTAGTGGGGGTGGGGTTGTAATGTATTTTTTTTTCTGTACTGTAGTTTTTTTTGTTTTCTGTAAGGTAGGTTTTTTTTCTGTAATTAGATTGTTGGGGAGGTTTATTAGGGGGTAGGTAGTGTAGGTAGGTAGTGTAAGTGTTAATAGATTAGTGTAGAGGGGGGTTAGTTTAGATTAAATGGTTTATTGGGGGTTATAGTGTAGTGTTTGTAGTTAGTGTCATGATGGTCCTTGAGGACCATCATGGCACTTATGTAGTTAATGTTGGGTTGTAACAGGCCCATAATGGTAATAATATACCATTATGGGACTGATGGGGTTAAATAGAGCCTTATGGTGGTCTGGATTGACCACCATGAGTTAATGGGTTAATTTAGGCCTTATGGTGGTCTGGATTAACCACCATGAGTTAATGGGTTAAATAGAGCCTTATAGTGGTCTGTATTGACCACCATAAATTAATGGGTTAATTAAGGCCTTATGGTGGTCTGGATTGACCAACTTGAGTTAATGGGTTAATTTAGGCCTTATGGTGGTCTGGATTGACCACCATGAGTTAATGGGTTAAATAGAGCATTATGGTGGTCTGTATTGACCACCATGAGTTAATGGGTTAATTAAGGCCTTATGGTGGTCTGGATTGACCACCATGAGTTAATGGGTTAAATAGAGCCTTATGGTGGTCTGGATTGACCACCATGAGTTAATGGGTTAATTAAGGCCTTATGGTGGTCTGGATTGACCACCATGAGTTAATGGGTTAATTAAGGCCTTATGGTGGTCTGGATTGACCACCATGAGTTAATGGGTTAAATAGAGCCTTATGGTGGTCTGGATTGACCACCATGAGTTAATGGGTTAATTTAGGCCTTATGGTGGTCTGTATTGACCACCATGAGTTAATGGGTTAATTTAGGCCTTATGGTGGTCTGTATTGACCACCATGAGTTAATGGGTTAATTAAGGCCTTATGGTGGTCTGTATTGACCACCATGAGTTAATGGGTTAATTAAGGCCTTATGGTGGTCTGTATTGACCACCATGAGTTAATGGGTTAATTTAGGCCTTATGGTGGTCTGTATTGACCACCATGAGTTAATGGGTTAATTAAGGCCTTATGGTGGTCTGTATTGACCACCATGAGTTAATGGGTTAATTAAGGCCTTATGGTGGTCTGGATTTACCACCATGAGTTAATGGGTTAAATAGAGCCTTATGGTGGTCTGGATTGACCACCATGAGTTAATGGGTTAATTTAGGCCTTATGGTGGTCTGTATTGACCACCATGAGTTAATGGGTTAATTAAGGCCTTATGGTGGTCTGGATTGACCACCATGAGTTAATGGGTTAAATAGAGCCTTATGGTGGTCTGGATTGACCACCATGAGTTAATGGGTTAATTTAGGCCTCATGGTGGTCTGTATTGACCACCATGAGTTAATGGGTTAATTAAGGCCTTATGGTGGTCTGTATTGACCACCATGAGTTAATTGGGTAATTTAGGCCTTATGGTGGTCTATATTGACCACCATGAGTAAATGGGTTAATTAAGGCCTTTTGGTGGTCTGGATTGACCATTATGAGTTAATGGGGTAATTATAGTTGCCTGGGGTTAATATTTTTAGTGCGAGTCCTTTCAGGACCTTTACGGTCCTTTGAGGACCAGCGAGGCGGGAAATTTAAAATTGAATTGCAGCAGGGTCACGATCGGTGCCGATCGGGGCCCCCCGCTGCAGGGGGTTTATGTGGGGACACTTCGGGGGTCCCAATGGGGACCCCCTGCATAGAGGGGGGTTAATTTTAAGTGCCGCGGCCGGGATTGGGTAATAGTGTGCCGCGGGCCCTTTAAGGAGCCGCGGCGGGGAATTTAAAAGTTTTAAATGCAGCGGGGGCCTGATCAGTGCCGATCGGGGACCCCCGCTGCAAGGGGTTAATGTGTGGGGGCTGCGGGGGTTCCTATGGACCCCTGTAGCAAGGTGTTCATGTGAGGACACTTCGGGGGTCCCGGTGGGGACCCCCGCATTGAGGGGGGGTTAATTTTAGGTGCCTGGGGGGTTTTTGTAGTACCCCCCACGGCAGGGCTTATGTGGGGGACTGCCGCGAAGGTCCCTTTTAGGACCCGCGCAGCACTTGATGAGGAGTGGAAGCCTGCGATATCATCTCGCAGGCTGTCACTCCTCATGTACATTTACGCAGTGTAGATACGTACGGCCCTGCTGCGTAGCTCATACGTTGCTCGCAGCAGGGCTAATTTAATAGCATTGTAAGTTAGAGAAACTGTGCAGTACGTAGGGCTTAAGTAGAAGCCTCTTATTTACGAGGCTGGAATTTAATGAGGCCCATGGGCTCTAATGTGGACCCTAAAAATACAAAGATCATCTTATATACATCTCACTCATCACATCTACAATGGTAAAACAAATAGTGGCCAAATTGCACTGCCACATTACAAATATCAAGTACCAGGGGAACATTTTAGATTTGGTTGTTCAGTCCTTCAGTTGTGTCTGACTCTCTTTGACACTATGGACTGCAGCACACTTACTTATGTCTTTGTCTGTGCATATCCACAAGGTCTGCATGGAAAACATACCGGAGTGGGTTGCCAGTTCCTTCTCCAGTGGACTGTGATTTGTATGACTTTTCTACTATGACCTTTCAACCTACAGTGGATCCACATGGTATAGCTCACAGCTTCATTGAGGTAGACAAGCCCCTTCACCACCACCAGTTAGCAATCCAGAAGGGAAATAGGGGAACATACACCACACTAACCTAATCTAACCCATCAGGAAGGGCCTCAAAAAACACATGTAGGCTGTGCAGAGGCACGTGGAGCAACACCCCTCCATCAGGGACAATCTCCGCTAGGCCCATGGTGTCCATGCGCCAAGATGTATACCCATTATCATTTGGTGACATTAAATGTTTTGCTATCAATCAATTGACATTATCACTATCGTCATATTGTTATCAGGCCTTCAGGGGAATGCTTCTACTCCACATTATCTCAAATTGGACTTTACATGTGTATTAACCCTTTATTATTATATATTATATATATTACTAGCAACTTGCCCTTCGGCGTTCATTGCGAGCCTCACTCTGAGCGCCTTTGGCGCGCATCGCATGGCTCGCAATGCGCGCCGTTGGTGCTCATAGCGAGTCGCTCAATTTTAAGCCATGGCAATGCTGTTTGACACACAATGTAAAGCTTTTTATACTCTGAGGACCTTCAGCGTTCATTGCGATCCTCGCGCTGAGCACCTTCGGCGGTCATTGCATGGCTTGCAATGAGCGCCTTTGTCGCTCATTGCAAGCCGCTCCTCTCATTTACTTTTGGTCCTATGAGCGCCTTCGGCTCTCATGACAAAGACAGATATATATGTACATTTTTTTAGTATAGTTATTAATTAATTATTTACTTAATAAATTAATATACTTTACCTATTTGTAATTTATATATCCAGCAAAGAATAGCCTGAAGAGCTAAGTATCAATTTTTATTTTCCTGCAGCATAAAATGTACAGTTGGCCTGTTGCTGCTCTGAGGAGAAAGTGTCATCAATGTGCCAGCTGCGCATTAGAAATATGCTGCATGCGCGAGGGTTAAAACGTTGCTTTAGTTGTGTAAATCGCCATTTTAGATTCGTAATGTGTGAGTGTTGTAAAATGGCGTTGTTTGTCCATGTGCTACGCGGGTCAATAGCATTTTGCATGCTTCTTAATTGTGTAATTTTGTACCTCGTACGTCCCTGGCAAAAGTCGTACGTGCCTGGCAGTGTTTTGGGCACTTCAGGGTCGTGTAGCCTTGTTTAAATTTTTTCCGTCCACCATTTTTTTCCTCGCTTAGGCGATTTTAAATGTTCTAAACTCGTTAAATTTGACTTTACTTAACGTGCAACCTTAATGGCAGATGTCATGGCTGTCCCCAACCCCCCCCCCCCCCCCCATTTTCTGTGAGTTTTGTTTTTTTTGGTTGTATTTTGTATTGTTTTGTGTTGTTTTTGAATGTACGCATTTCGGCTGTAAACTTTGTATTTTTGCGACCTCATATTTTTTATCTAAAAGTTGTATGTCCTTGTCAGTGTTTTCTGCGATTTGGGGTCGTTGAGTCTCATTTTCATTTTTTTCCGCCGCCATTCTTTTTTCTTGCTTACCCAATTTTCAAGTGGCAAAACTGCCTAAAATCGACTTTAATTCATGTGCAACCTCACCCCCAGAGGTCCTGGCTGTCCCCCCATGCTGTGTGTGATGTTTTTGTAATTTTTTTTTTTTACATTTTCATTGTTTTTTGTGTTTTTTTCGGTACGCGGGTTGTATTTTTTTTTTGTGTAAGTCCGTATTTCCTTTTTACGTGTTAGTGTTTTTTTGGGGGGGTTTTCGGGGGTTATTTGTCCCAGGTGTGAGGCAGCATAGAGCCTCCACCTCCGCAAATGCTGCCCTTCGCCTTGCGAGGCTCCGCATTTGCAGCCTGCAATGTGCTGAAGGCGTTGGAGCCTCCACATCCGCAAATGCGTCCAGAACTTCGTCCCTCGCTTTGCAAGGGACTCAGTTTTATGAGCTCGCTTCACGAGCTCGCAAAGCGTGACGACGATTCGCAGTTTGACAACTATTATATGTGATAAATACTGTATATAGATTAATAATGAGTATTGCAATATAATTACCTATAACGATACGTTTTGTATTGGACAAACATCTTATTTATAATGACGAGCTTTCGAGAGATTCAACCTCTCTTTATCAAGTCTGAAGCAATGCTAACATAAGATGGAAACCTAAGTTTGAATATTAACAGCAGATGTAGATAGAGTGGTGACAGCATCTGAGATCATCAGGTAAATACATATATGGGGAATAAACACAACATAGTAAAGGAAACATATATACACATACTATATACACACTAGCGACTTGCCCGTCAAAAAATTACGGTCAATAGAATTTTAAAGCTGGAAATGCTGTTTGTGACACAATGTGATTCTCTAACACTCTGAATCTTTTTCTTATATACAAAGAAGTACGAAAATGTATATATATATATATATTTTTTTTTTTAACAATGTACTGTTAAACCATATCAAACTTTGTAATTATCATGTATGGAATAATAATACAACAATCCATCAAATTTCTCAGAATACGTATTGTGAACCATTACATGAAGGTTTCTAATATTCAACTTATATTGTAAACAGTGGGTAATGATTTTTTTTTAACAATACTAACATGAAATCATTAAACTTTTTGTAAATGAGTCTCTTCAACCATGACAGAATGCTTTTTAACATACAACTTGTATTTAAACTCCTGGTAAAGCATATAGGTATTGAATCCAGAGGAAGGTAAACTGTAAAAAACCCCATTGCAACTTAGCCAATTGCCTCAAAAGGGGAAAAAATTAATTTGTTCCTGACCCCATTAAATGGCGATTGGATTACTCCCTGGATGAATACTTTCTATTTAATTATTCATTGAATATTGTTACCAAATGTTTCTGCTGCAAATTACATCAATCTTTTGTAACATTCAATAAATTAATTTTGCAAACTTTTTAAGATACAATAATAACAATGCAAACATTAACATAAAATAATAACATTTAACCTTAATTTTATCAGTCCTTTTCAAACATATATTTAAGCTTACAAACCTGAAAGAAACGTATTAAATTGTAAACAGTAAAAGTAATAAAATGCAAGCTAACTGTTTTGTGGAGCCAATCATGTCTAAAGTGACTTCCAAGACATTCCATTTTTTTATTTTTCCTTGAAAGTGGTTTCCTTTCAAATAGCACAGCATACATTTATTTGTGTCTATGGGATGTAACCACCCTTTTTTTTCTTTTTTTCCTTTCTTCCTTTTTTGTTGGTTATTACTGTATTTTTCTGAAATTGTTGACATATTTTTGTAACTGAAATAGTGTTCTACTAAGAAGAGGCCAATTGACCTTCAATCTCTTCCTTCAAATGAAACCACTATTCTCTGTGATTACAAAACCTTGTAGTACACAATATTTTTTGTAAAAATACAGTCATCCTGTAGTAGATCACCCTGACTTGGGTTGTCTTCAACTGAAACTTTAATCTCATCTGGATTTGTGCATCTTAAAAAAGCAAAATAGAGTTGTCCATGTGCAAAAACAGATTCTTGTAAAAAAATATCCACAGACTTAAAAGCTTGTCCTTGGGATTTATTGATGGTCATGGCAAATGCCATGATAACTGGAAATTGTCTCTTTTGAAGGACAAGATGACGTGCTAACCCGGGCTCACTGAGCAGCACTACTGCACTCACGTGCGCCATGCGGAGAGAACGGCAGTACCCGAAACACTGACGCAGCTACCTGGCGGAGGGACCACCTCAGAAGCGGGAGAAATCAGCTCTGCTGAGAACCGGCCCTTCATGGCCTGGTAAACCTGGAAACTGCTCCAAAGTTTGCTTGCCACAGGTCTCAGCCGACCCCTTATTTTCTGGAACAGACAGAATAAAGCTGTACACCCACGAAGGGGAATACACTGACAGGTAACAACTGATATGTGTGAGGAAGAGTCTGGAGCTGGAGAGATGGAGCTACGGGCGGTAAGGCTGTGTTGATACAACACTATTCATTTGCAGTTGGGTAACAGGGCTAATAGCCCATAGAGACACTTATTATATACAGTTGCCTTTAATATAAAAGATCATCTTTTACAAGAACATTGACGCAATACAGCAGCCAGTAACCCTCTCCTGAGAGACATAAGGGTTTGAATGCCACTGAAAAGCACCCTAAAAAGTTTTTAAGATCTGAGTGGAAAGGAGAAATTAAGAAAAGGATTTGAATCATTTCTTATTCCTGATATAATCCTTATGATACAACACTATTCATTTGCATGTGGATAACAGGGCTAGTAGCCCATAGAGACACTCATTATATGCAGTTGCCTTTAATATAAAAGATCATCTTTTACAAGAACATTGAAGAAATACAGCAGCCAGGAACCCTCTCCTGAGAGACATAAGGGTTTGAATGCCACTGAAAAGCACCCTAAAAAGTTTTTAAGATCTGAGTGGAAAGGAGAAATTAAGAAAAGGAATTGAATCTTTTCCTATTCAGGATATAACCCTTATGATACAATACTATTCATTTGCATTTGGGTAACAGGGCTAATAGCCCATAGAGATACTCATTACATGCAGTTGCCTTTAATATAAAAGATCATCTTTTACAAGAACATTGACGCAATACAGCAGCCAGTAACCCCCTCCTGAGAGACATAAGGATTGTAATACCACTGAAAAGTACCCTAAAAAGTTTTCAAGGGTCTAAATGACAAAGGAAGCCATCTTGAGAGAAATTGAAACTCACTGGGGAAAAAGAGAGCTAAGTGAAGGCTCTTTAAGACACCTTTTTGACAACAACGGTGCTGTAACAGAACCTTACCCTTGCCTGTGAACATTTATTACTACACTGGCCCTTTAACTGTTTGGAATGTTTTTTTGAATATATATGTAACTGTCATGCTGAGTTCAGTTAGTAAAAAGTTTTTCTCTGATGGTTGATACCAACTTTACTTTTACACAGCAGCTTGCCAGGGAAAAGGACGTCTCCAACGGCTGATACCCTTTCACTACCGGGGTAGCCGTTACATTGGTTGGCAGCGGTGGGATGGTCCTTTTATCCAGAGAGCAAGTGCTGAATGGAGTCTCAGTACGCCAAACTGAAAAGACCCACACTAAAAGATTTATTGGAGAGTCATGGTAGGAGTGTCAGTAACAGGCCACGGAGGGAGCTGATAGCTGACCTGCTGGAGCTGGACGAAATGGATAGATCCATGGAAGTAATGGAGCCCCTTACATCTGTCAGCGAGGACGATGTAATTACTGGTATTGTACAGCGGAGATTATCCTTGTATCCAGAAACGTCCGTGGAACTAATAAACCAGCTGCTCCGGGAAACAAGGGAGGAGATAGAAACTAAGAGGAGACAAGAAACGGAACTGGTAAGAGCTAGACAGCCCATTACACATGCAGTTCCTACCCCCCCCCACCCACTGCTACAGTAAAGAAAATACCGTTCACTGCATTTAAAGCTTTTGTAGAAAGTGAGGAAGAAATTAATGGATATTTGGCTGACTTTGAGAGGCAGTGCTCACTACACCAGGTACCACCAGACCAATGGGTCACTATTTTGTCTGGGAAATTGTCGGGCAAAGCCAATGAAGCCTTTCGGGCTCTTGCTCCAGAGGATATTTTACAATATCAGCAAGTTAAAAAGGCACTGCTAACCCGATATGCCGTAACCCCAGAAGCATACCGCCGTCGCTTCCGGCAGTCCAAGAAGAAGGCTGCAATGCCAACACCGGAGAAGAAGTGTTACAGTTGTTCTTGATGGAACATTTCTTTCAAGATCTGGCTACGGATATACAGGACTGGGTGAGAGATCGCCGCCCAGCCAACTTAACTGAGGCAGCGCAACTAGCAGATGAATACGCAGAAACAAGGAAGGTGATCCAAGGTACCACACAACCAGCAAGTAGAACAGAGGCAAACACAGAATTTCGGGCTCCAGTACCCCCAAGACCTCCACGCCCTCAGGGGTCTTACAACCAGCCCCGGGAATCTTACAAAGTGACATGTCATCACTGCAGCAACACTAGGCATATTGCCCGTTATTGCCCTTTGAGATCAGCCAATAACGAATGGAGGCGCACAACACCCCACACAGAGACCCCGCCATCATGTCCCTCTGCTGCTCACTGCCTGGAAATCAAAGGGAGCCCTGAGGAGTGTTTGGGAATCTTGTATGAGGCCAACATCGAACAGGCTGCCTCCCCGGATAACCGCCAGTATCACCGCCAAGAGGTGCGTGTAAATGAACAGATAGCACAAGGCTTAAGAGACACTGGCGCTACCATCACTTTGGTGCAGAAACATCTCGTGAAACCAGAACATGTATCTAATCGTACCGTTGCTGTTCGTGTCGCAGGGGAGGCCGCGCGGGCCGGGTCCGGGAACGGGCGTATCTATGTGGGGAACCTTCCGGCCGACGTGCGGGAGAAGGAGCTGGAGGAGCTGTTCCACCGATACGGCCGGATCCGGAGCGTCGAGCTAAAGAACCGCGGCAGATGCAGCAGCTCTCCATTTGCTTTCATCAAATTCCAGGACTCGCGGGATGCAGAGGATGCAGTATTTGTTCGGAATGGCTATGACTTTGGCTCATGTCGTCTAAGGGTTGAGTTCCCAAGGCCTTTCAGGGGCTCTCGGGGTGATGGTGGTGGTTATGGAGCACCACAGGGAAGGAATGGACCTCCCTCTCGACGATCTGATTTCAGAGTCCTTGTCTCAGGTCTTCCCCCATCAGGTAGTTGGCAGGACCTAAAGGACCACATGCGGAAAGCTGGTGACGTCTGTTATGCTGATGTACACAAAGATGGAATGGGAGTTGTTGAATTTATCCGGAAGGAGGACATGGAATATGCTTTGAGAAAACTGGACGACACGAAATGAGGGTGAAACCTATTATATCCGGGTTTGCTCTGAAAGAAACGCCAGCTACTCGAGATCAAGATCGCGCTTTAGAGGGCGTGACTCCACTTATCAAAGCCGCCGTTCTCCCTCTCCTTTCCGGCCGTATTGAGCTGTCACCACAGGGACACTTTCTATGAAACTAATTCTAAAGCCCATCTGCTCTGAAATTACATTCCACAACCCCCTAGTATGGCTGAACCGAGTGGCTGGGGACAATGGACGATTACTGAGATGGAGCTTGGCCCTACAACCGTATAACTTTTCCATTCAATATCGCCCTGGCCGGTTCAATGCGAACGCAGACGGACTGTCCAGGCAAACAGAACTTTTACCTTAACAGCAGACCGGACAGCCCCAAGTTGACCCGAAAAGGATCAATCCGGGTCTGCCGGAGTGTTCCACAAAGGGGGAGCAGTGTAACAGAACCTTACCTTTGCCTGTGAACATTTATTACTACACTGGCCCTTTAACTGTTTGAAATGTTTTTTTTGAATATATATGTAACTGTCATGCTGAGTTCAGTTAGTAAAAAGTTTTTCTCTGATGGTTGATACCAACTTTGCTTTTACACAGCAGCTTGCCAGGGAAAAGGACGTCTCCAACGGCTGATACCCTTTCACTACCGGGGTAGCCGTTACAGGTGCCATATATCTCTGAAGGGAATCTTTGTGAGTTTAATACCCAGAGTGCTCACAGTGGAGTCTGGGAGCTGTATATTTGTGCGACCGGCAAATCAATGCTGGATAAGTATTACTTATAAGTTTATTGGGCAAAAAGGTTCTCAGTTAAAGAGACTATTTCTACCGACAGTGGTCCATAACATCAAAGGCCACTCACTACAATTCTTTGCTTTAACACCTCAGCTAGAATCCTCCTCCTACTACTGCAGAGTACAACGCGAAGACTAGCGAATGAACATCTTGAGGAGAACAAAAGGACTGTAGCGGAAAAGAGATCTAAACAAAGACCTTTTGGACATTTTGATAGTATTTTAGAGAAAAGTACTGTTTATAGTTTAAAAAAAAAAAAAGGGTTGGAGGAGAAATATCTAGGTTTATGCGCTGAATGCTTCTGGATAGAATTTATTTAACGGAAGCAGGGGAAAGGTTTTTGAATTGGATAATTTGAATAATTCGATAAAAGAGCGTTATAGTTTCACATGGCATAAATATATTTGAAAGGTAAATTTAAGGAGTTATAGGTCTAATTACTAGTAAGGTAATAATTAATACTCTTATTGATACCAAAAGGTTCTTGGTCCCCTTTATAGTACATCTCATTAACTGAATACTTTACCCGCACTGTGCATGGCCGGTTAGATTCCCTAAATGGTGGACCTATATTTTAGGTTTTATAGTCTATAACTATTGGGTCCTGTCATATAAAGAATCTAAAATAAAAAAAATAAATACATTTAAAAAAAAAAAAAATATATATATATATATATATATATATAATCTGAAACCACATAAACAATTATCATGAGAGATAAAGAACCTAACCAAACAAAAGCAAAAAGTATAAATTAAGAGACAGCGCGTTAATAACCAAACCGCAAACTCAACCTCTTTTTTTTCCCCGAAAGGGAATTTTGGAGCCTCAAATTCCTCTCATTTAGACCTGACTATAGAAAGCCACTCCCCTCCCTTAGCAGAAAAAATTTAACTAACTGCAAATGAGGAATCCCCAGACACAATGAGTGTACAAATGGAAGAAGTACTAACGACATCTGTAATGAAAAGGCTTTTTAATGAGTTTCAATCCACTATAAAATCAGATTTTGCACAAGAAATACAACTAAATAAATCAGCAATTACTAGTGTTTTAGAAAGAGTAGAGGAGTTAGAATCCAATCAAGAGATTTCGGTTTAAAGAGTATCAAAAAGTAGTTAAACACTCACTTGATTTGGAACATAAATTAGAATATACTGAAATTAAAAGGAGGACTTTTCTAGACGAAACAATTTGAGACTCAGAGGAATTCCGGAATCCTTGTATGTTGAAGAATTAACAGCATTTATAACGGCCTTCTTCTCACATTTAGTATCTCCCAGTAAACCATGGATTAATATGCTGGATCGGATGCATAGAATTCCATTACCAAAAGATTTCAAAGGGGAAAAGGTCAGAGACGTAATTGTGAAAATACATTTTTACGAATATAAAGAAGCAGTTCTAAAGGCATCATGGCAGAAAGATAAATTTGATCCCCCTTTTGAAAAACTAACTATTGTATATTCACAGACCTTTCAGGGGATACTTTAAATAAACGGAGAAGTTTTATTGAAATTACTAAAGTCTTAAGAAGAGTGAAAATAATATATAAATGGGGATTCCCCACAAAATTAATTATCTCAAAAGACAACCAGACCATAATGGCAAGCTCAGTACGAAAAGGGGAAATATTTTTAAAGGAATGGAAGATTTCTTTCATAGAAACAGTTAGGGATAAAAGCTCAGAAGGTGATTTACAAAAATTTCACCTCAGAGAATGGAAAAAGAAGTAGTTGGAGAACAGCTAAAACGCAATCGGGTCTGGACTGGGCAGGGGTGGAGTGGGGGAATGAAGAGTGATTGAAAGGGGGAAGACATTGTAAGATAGGGGGATGAGAGAAGAGGAAATTGAACTAGAAGTCTGAATGTTGAAGTGATATAGCTCAATATAAAATGCACAAAATATGGTTATTTGTCAAGGGACAATCTTACACACTGGTTAGAATAGGTCTTAGAAATAAAATTACTATGATATCATTAATTTTCCCATAAAGTGATTATTATAAGTAGTAAGCAAGTAGTGGAAAACTTTGCACAATGTAGTATCAAAAGGAAGAAGAGGGAAAAAAATAAAATAAATAAAAGGATAGAGTGAAAAAATATATATATATATCGAAACAGTAAATAGAGAAAATTAAAACACATTAGTGATTAATAAAAGAGTCATAATATAGTAAGTATTCTTCCTCTTCTCCCCTCCCTTTTTTCTCGTCCCACCCGTGTGCCCCACTCCCCCCCTTGAAAAGTCCTAAAGAGGCATACTAAAAGGGGATTTAATCCTAAATATTGAGCGGGCAGCGTTCTTTGTGCGGGTTTGTTTTGTATGGGGCGGCTAGACGTAGTTAGATCTAGCTTTTCTCTTTTAATAGATTCTGTTTACATCTGTCTATTGTACAGGTTTAACATGTATGGGTTGTACATAAATGTGTTTACAAATGGAAAGGTTGTTGTTAAGGAAAGATGGTATCCCGCCCAAAATTATCCTAAATGAGGATAAAGATAGTTTCGCAGAATGTTCAGGGGTGGAATTCCCAGTTCAAAAGAAGGGTGATCCTGGACCAATTCCAGAAGGCTCAGGCAGATATTGCATGTATTCAGGAAACACATTGGCAAAATGATAAAATCCCTCATTTTTATAACTCTTTTTTTACATCTAAAATAGACTCAACTTTTGGCTAAAAATCTTCTATTTTGTTTAGTAAGAATGTAAACATCCAAGAATATTTTAGAGAAGTAGATTTGGAAGGAAGATTTATTGTTTGGGGAGGTAAAATTAACCAGCAAAATTATACTATAGTAAATATATATTCGCCTAATGAGAGACAAAATCATTTTCTAAATAAGCTACTTAAAAAGGTCAAAACCCTTAGGATAGGTAAAGTAATCATCTGTGGCGACTTTAACATGGTTCTTGGTGCCTCCTTGGACAAAAAAGATTCCAAATTTAAAAGCTCTGGTAATCATAATATAAAGAAAGCTAAACTTTTTCAAGAGTCTATCTTACGCTATGAGTTATATGATGTCTGGCGGTTGAGGTATGGCAATGAGAGAGATTATACTTTTTACTCCCACCGCCATGCATCATTCTAGAATTGACTATTTTCTGATAGATGCAAACTCCCTTACGGATGTTATATCATCCAAGATTAATATAATTAACTGATCGAATTATTACTTAACGACCAGATGGTTAAAAAAAAAAAAATCCCAGAAAGAGAATGGACATTTCTTTATTTAACAAAGCAGACAAACAAATTATATTAAAGAAAGAGATGGAAACTTATTTTGAAACAAATGATAACTCGGTCACCGAATGTACAACAATATGGAATACTCATAAAGCATATATAAGAGGGGTTTTGTCCTCTTGGAGTGCTGCTAGAAGGGTACAACAGGGCACCTCATTCCGAGATTTACATATTCAGTTAGCCAAACTGGAAAGACAGAATAAACTTAACCCAACATTCAATATCACAGGGGAGATATCACGGGTGAAAATTAATATAAAGAAATTAATACAAAAAAATATAGACAATTCCTTATGGAAGCTCCAACAAAGAAAATATTTCTTAGGTAATAAAGCAGGTAAATTATTAGCAAGAAAACTAAAAATAAATAAATCATATAATAGAATTCAAGAAATGATTATCGATACTAATAAGGGACCAGCTACACTGACTAACCCTGGTCATATTGAAAAGGCCTTCTTTAATTATTACAGGAATTTATATAATCTGGAAACCAATAAAGAAGTTATAAAACCTGGAAAAGAGGACATTTCTAGATCAACTGTCACTCCCTAGAATCAATAAAGAAGATTTAGATCTATCTAACAGTAATATAAAGGTTTCAGAAATTGAGGAAGCAATTAATAACTTGAAATTAGACTCTGCACCAGGACCGGATGGATTTATACATTTTTATTACAAAGCCTTTAAATCATCACTAATAAATCAACTAGCGAAAACATTTAATGAAATTAAAACAAAGGGTAAAGCTCCAAAAGAAATGCTAGAAGCAGTGATAATTAACATCCTAAAGCAAAATAAAGACTCTAGATACTGTATAAATTACAGACCAATATCATTAATGAACACTGACATAAAACTTTATGCAAAATTACTAGCTATTAGACTGAATAAATGCTTGCCCAAATTGATAAAAATGGATCAATCTGGGTTCCTCCAAAACTGTCATGGGGCAGATAATACTAGAAGACTGATTGATTTAATAACTTATAGTAAAGATAATCATAAACCCTGTACAATTATTACTCTAGACGCAGAAAAAGCCTTTGATAGCTTAAACTGGGATTATATGTATCAAGTCTTATTAAAATTTGGGTTTGAAGATTTTGGTGGAAAGTCAATCAGAGACTTATATGACTCCCCAAGTGCCTTCATCTCTGGAATTGGTTCAGGGTCATCCTCTATACCTATTAATAACGGATCTCGACAGGGTTGCCCCTTATCTCCACTGATTTTTGTCCTAATGATGGAGCCTCTTGCAGTGGCGATCAGAGGAAATAATAAAATTCATGGCATTAATATCGGTGAGATAGAATACAAAATTATGTTATATGCAAATGATGTGATACTAACTATTACTAAACCCAGCGAATCCCTAATTCATATTCAAGAGTTAATAAAGAAATTTGGGAATATTTCCTATTATAAAGTAAACTGGTCTAAAACAGAGGTGCTGTCTATTTATATAGATGGGAAAGAAAATAAATTGTTGAATTCAATCTGGGACATCAACTGGGAAATGAATAAAATATCGTATTTAGGAATAGAATTTACTAGTAAAATGGAAGAAACAATTCAAATAAATTAAAAAAAACTTCATAACAAAATTAAAACCCAGTTATATAACTGGAAATTAAATATGCTATCTTGGTTAGGCAGGATTGCAGCTATAAAAATGTCAATCTTTCCTCAAATTAGCTATCTTTTTAGATGTCTACCTCTGAACATCCCATCTATATAATTAGAAAACATCAAACTTTAATTGACTCATTTATTTATAATGGGGAAAAAAACAGAATTAAATTGAAAACGGTTAGAAAAAGTTTAATAAAGGGCGGTATTGCAGCCCCATGTATTGA
This sequence comes from Discoglossus pictus, assembly GCA_027410445.1. Classification (NCBI taxonomy): domain Eukaryota; kingdom Metazoa; phylum Chordata; class Amphibia; order Anura; family Alytidae; genus Discoglossus; species Discoglossus pictus. Next base: position 427,272,783 of record CM050164.1, read on the forward strand.
AGACTTTTATAATGCTGTAAGACTTTCACACTGTGTAAATTGGTCCTCTAAAATAAATAAGAACAGCTGGGTAAACATAGAACAAGATCTGTCCAGTAACTTGGTTTTATCAGAATGGCTTTGGTATGACAAATCATCATGTAAAATTAATAAATTAGCCCCCGCTGTAGTAAAATCCGGATTGGAATTCTGGTTTAAGTGGAACAAAAAATGTAACTTTTCTCTATCTCCTTCACCTAGAATGACATTGCTATGGCTGAGTAAGGTTCTTAACCTCCCATTTCTCCAGGACTGGAATAGCTGGAATATTCATTTACTGGGGGACATTTTTGACTCAGGAAAGATGAAATCTTTTGCTGAGTTATGCAGAGAATTTGATCTCCCTTTGTCAAAATGGTTAGAATACGAAAGAGTTAAGATGACAATTATACAATCAAAATTCTCTACTATGTACACTAGAGATCTAACTAAATTTGAAAAACTAGCATTATTTAATGATGAGAAACATTTAATCTCTAAATAATTTGATATGATAAAAAAACAGATTACAGTGAAAAAAACTACCGCCATTCAGAAATGGGAGACAGGTTGTTGTAATCCTATCACACTAGAAACTTGGTCTAAGGCATTTAATCTCTCTCAGAGAATTATTAAATACCAATCCTACAGAAAAATTTATTTTAAAGTGGTGCAGAGATGGTATTTTGTCCCTTCAAAAATAGCTCTGATTTATAAAGACCCAGACCTGGGGGTATGCTGGAGATTTTGTAACCAACAAGGCTCCCATAAACATATTTGGTGGGATTGTGTACACATCAGGAACTTATGGAACTCAGTTTTTGATTATATTTCTAAATGTTGTGATAAGATCATTATTCCTTCATGTGAAATGGCATTGTTACATATTTTTGATGAGGGGTTTAAGTTGGAAGAAAAAGCCTTCTTCATTCAAGTATTTCTAGTGGTTAAATGATTGATAGCTAAACGCTGGAAATCGGAGATAACTCCAACAATGAACTAAGTAATTTCAACGCTTAAAAAAACAGAGAATTGGAAAAAGATATCTTTGCTTTGGGCATTAGTCTGTCTAAGTGCAATAGTTGTGCGGTTTGGGATAACTATCTCCATCCATCAACCTAAATAAATACAAACCTTTTCAAGGGGAATGCTATGTAAATACCTAAATTTGTATACCTTTATATGTTACCTGTACTTTTAACTTGTCTGTTTTTGTTTTTTTATATGTATATCTTTGCTATTTGTATAATTGTGTAATGGAATTTGTATTTCTATAAAGAAAAAAAATATATATAAAAAAAAGAAGGACAAAAGGCAAACTACTCTCACTTGTAGCTAAATCAATTCTTGGTATAAAAACTTGTTCACCTTTATAGGTCCCAGTCATCATTTCTGCATGTATAAAATGATCTTTTAAATCGTGCACAATTAATCTGGTCCCATTACAAAGTCCTTTTTTTGGATTCATATTTCTCAATAGCATGACAATTGCCCCTTTTTTCAATTGCAAAATATGTGGTGGCATTCCAGATGGGGTTAAAGAATTAATAAATTCTGTACTAAAATTCGATTTACTGTCTTTATCATCGGCCAGGACTGAATCTGCACTGAAATAATTCTTTTGTGGTGCATTGCTGAATTTTAAAATCTTGTTATTTAGATTCAATGCATCTATATTTTTTTATGTTAATATCACTTTGTTTTCAATGTCTGAGTAATTGTCGTTATTCAGAGTGTTTAGAAAGATTGCTGATATGAGTGATTCCTTGCAAACCATTATTAATGGAATTTCAATGGATCATTGGGTAAATCATGTATTTGTGGATGTTTTCCTTCTCCAATTTGAATGAGCCAATCATTAAATTTGTTTTGGCCTTCAGATCTCATATTTAATTCGAATTTGAGATGTGTAAATATTTTCCACAGTTTACTTGTCTTGATACATATTTCAATGATATCAGTTCTATTTCCATGTGGCACAACAGGTAATGTTAGTTTAAAATCTCCTACTAACAACATCACCTTTCCACCAGATGGCAAATTAGATAATTGGATAACATCACTTCTTTTAAGAATCTATCAATACATTGCAAAGCATGGCATGACATCATTGTTGCCTCATCTATGATAATGATTCACTGTGCGTAAATGTTCAAAACTTTGTGCACCGGGAACATGTAAAAGAAGTAATCTTAAACCGAAACGATCAATGTCTCTTGGACTGACGGTATAAATTTGTGCTATAATATTCTGCGAATCTCTTCTTCGTTGTCGCCATAGGCCATTTACAAATACATAGTAATATGGAATCTCAATGTATAAAAATTGTCTGGCCTGCGTATCCTGGCAGTTTAATTTAAACCTTGCAGTAAGTGTTGTATCTCTGTGTTCACTTTGAGCTGAGGCAGTTCTTTCATTGCCTTCAGTAAAGCAAACAAACTTACTTTGTGGCAAATGTACAGCTAATCGATACACAGCATGTGAGCGATCATGCATCTCATTGCTTCAGGAACACTGACATAGCGAGCATCTAAATAATTTGAAAGTTCGTCATGTAAAATTGGATTTTCATTTTCATTTGCTGCACCTTACACAACAACTGCATCATATCCTTTGTATATATATTTATACACATATTTGATGGATTTAATAGAAGTTCAAGCTTCAACATGTATGTGTGCATTGTACTGCATGAGCAAATGTGGATTGTATGGAACAACAAATATATTATCAACCTTTTGTCCATAGATAATAGCTGTTTGTCCTTGTCTTCTTTTATACAAAGGGTATTCATCACAATTAGCATAAGTTTGCATTTGAAATTGTTTAGGAAATTCTTTTGTACATTTTTTAATTTTCCATACATGGTGAATTAGGATTCATATCTCCACATGGCCCATGAATCATTCTGTGTTTCACAATCTCAAATAGTTTTGAATATTTTTCTGGATCTGGCAATTCAGCAGTAATGACTGAATCCACTCTCTCTGTAGTATTCAACTTATCTTTTTCCTTTAGTATGTGAGCATGTGGCAGACCTCTTTTTTGAAATGTAATGGTATAAACACAAGCCACACATTTTCCAAATAACTGTGCTGTAGTTATATCATGTATTAATGAATTGGGTTTGATTTTGAATACTCTTGCCACTAAATCTGGTCGGTCAGAAGTAATTCGTTCCAGATTCAAATTTTCCTTGATCTCTGGCCATTGTGGATTACATGTGAATGTAATGAATAAATCTGGTTTTCCAAATTTTGTGAAAATAGCCATGGCATCATTATATCTTTCTCGCATATTGCGAGTAGTTCCTTGGAAAGTGGATGGCAAAATATTTGCTCTTCAGGCTGGAATGTCTCTGTTGGTGGCCAATTCAGTGACATAATCCATCAAACCACAATACTGTTCTACTCAAAGCTTATGTTGTTGAAATTTTATGAAATTTAGATTATTTGCTTCTTGTAGATAGGAATCAATAATCCATTGTTGTGTGAGTTTGCCTCCACATAAAATTGGATTAAAAGAATCTCGAATAGCAGTTTGTGCCACTTTATATTCCAGCATAGAAATATTGCATCTAACACGAACTTTACTATTCGGATAACTTTGCAATTGTAATTTTGGTTCCCATCCAGGTTCACCATTTGGAAAGAAAATGGGATATGTCATTGGATCTAAATTAAAACTTAATATATTTATGTTTATAAAAGGTTGTTCTTCATTGCGTGGATATATTCTAATATCCCGCTGAAAAGGTGGTTCACCATCTTCCTTTTTAAAAACCATGGCAAACTCATTTACTGTTGGTAAATTATACCGTCTTTGATCAGTGTTGCAATCTCTTTTTAACCCCATATTTACTCTTGGCATTGTCAATTGAAGTATTTGAGCATGTTCCTGTTGTTCTTTTTCAACCTGTGCTAATTGTTTGTATGCTTGAGTGTATGGGTTGTTGGACATAATTTTATCCAGCTGTTCAAAGACTATGCGCAAGCACTGTTTATTTTCTGGAAGCGTCATTCTTTGTGCAAATTTTCTTTGCTCTCCTTCTTGTGGGTGTGAATGTGAAGTTCGGTGGTAAATTTGTCCTTGAACTCTAAAACAGTAAGGACCATGCCCTGGGACATTTTCTGCTAATGTTGCACCCATTGAAGCCAATGAAATTGCACTGTTATAAGACCTTATGTTTTTTTTTTGGGTATAATTTGTAAATGTTGGATTGCTCATGATACTTTGTAAGTAATATGGAAATGGGTGTCTTTGTGGAAGTCTTACCTTTCCTTTCTAACAACAACTAATAAAGTCTCCGTCAGTTTGTCTTTCCTTTAGAAAATGATAGGCCCCACAAAACTGACAAACAACATTGAGTAATCCACAATAATGAATGTCTACAGTTAGTGCTCTACTAAACACATTATCATGAGATTCCTCAACATAGATATCACTACAACTTTCTATATCTACATTGGTGTCATGTGTCTGAACATCGGTGTCAATAGGCAATATAGTATCATTGGGCAATGGTTCACAGACATGTTTTAGTTTATTTTTTTGTTTCTTTGAAGCTTTGTGCATTCTTATTCATTTTTCTTTTATTTAAAAGTCTCTGTCGGTCTTCTTCTCTTAAGCGTTGGGAAGTTTCAGGTGACTGTGCATCACTCCACCTTTGCTTCCTTTCCCTTGCCAATCTTCTTTTGCGTTCAACCTTGTCTTCTCCATTATCCGCCATTGTAATCTGTAATAGTAAATACAGGTGTAAGATGTTTTTTTGGGTTCTGTACATATTGTTTGTAGCTGGTCTCAATCTAAAAGTAAATAGCATTAATTAAAGAATGCAAAGATTTTAAAATAATTTTATATTTTTTCTCTGCAATAAATGAAACCATTTTTTGAGTGTTTTATTGACATACATTGAAAAGCAAAGGACTGCACATATATATACAGTATATTGACATTTTTTTTTTTTTTTGGACTACTGAGTCATTAATTAATTACTAAATGAATATACATTACTGAATTAATCCAAAACTGAGATCAATGTTAAACCTAAAAAGTTAATTATATTGTCATAAAGAAGATCAAACAGAAACAGCTATTATCAAAGTATAGATGTGTCGTAAAATAATGTTCAATTTTCTTAACTATGCAATGAATGTAGATATGATGTCTAATTGAGTTTTTTTGTTGTTATTGTAATGACAAATTAAATTCTAAAAACCTCATTTATCTTCATGTTTTTTTGTTTGTTCTTTTAATGAAAAATGAAATCCGAAAAACCTCATTCATTTGCAAGTTGTTCAAAGCAATCGGGCAGTATATAAGCACATAGGCTTGTTTTTTTAATTAAAACCTTAGTTTTGGATAGATGTTAATTCACTAAAATGTTCAATGAACTCCATATATTTAAGTGCTTAGTAAAATGTTCTTTTTTTTAAGTCTTCTAACCTCATATTGTTTTTTATATTATTATTAATTAATATTTCCAAAAACAATGTTCATAAATGAGCTGAGAGACAGATATATAAGTGCATGTTACAAATTGTTATTACTTTTATTGCCTTCTAATTCTTATTTATTAAGTAAAATATTATTATATGTTAATTAATCAATAACTGTTATCCATGTAAGCAACAAAAAATGAAGCCTTTTTTGTTCTATAACTCCATAATTAAATTATATATCTGTCAAGGTAATCTTTATGGTGTTCAAAAGCTGCAAGCGTCACTCTCTGTGTTGAGTCAGCTGTAGAGACAGTAACAGACAATGAAACTGTGAAATAAGATTGAAATTATTTGTAATATTTAGCTTCATGCCTATCAGGCAATCAGCAGCAACACAGATATATTAGCATTGATGCAAAACATAAAATCATATTCCTCAATGTACTGTTAAATCAAACCTTTTTTTTCTTTGTAATGATTACTAATTATTAATGAATTAATATATTAATATATGTTAATTAATCAATAAGTGTCATCAATTCCAAATAAAAAAAGTGTAATCCTTTTTTTAGCTCTAAGAACCTAATTTAATGATATACCTGTAAAGATGATCCTTATGCTGTTGAAAGGCTGCAAACGTCACTCTCTGTGTTGAGTCAGCTGCAGGTACGCTGAAACGGTCAAATAAGATGAAAAGCATTTGTAATATTTTTCTTCATCCCTTCAGGCAATCAGCAGCAACACAAATATATTAGCATAGATGGAAAACATAAAAGCATACTCATCAATGTATTGTTAAACCAAAACATTTTGTTGGTCATCATTATTAATTATTAATTAATTAATATATATTTTTGTTATTGTAGTGACAAATTAAATTTTTAAAAAACTCATTCATCTCTTATGTTTTTCTTTTGTGCTTTTAATGAAAAATGAACTCCTAAAAACCTCATTCATTTGCAAGATGTTCAAAGCAATCGGGCACTATATAAGCACATAGGCTTGTTTTTTTTTAAATTAAAACCTTAGTTTTGGATAGATGTTCATTCACTAAAATGTTCATTTTAAATAATATGCTATGTCGTTATATCGAACCCTATTATTATTTTTCAAATTGCAAATGAGTGAGCCCCTAAATAAATATATTATATAAATATACGTTCATTAATTAATCATTAAGTGTCATCAATACACAACCATAAGGGCATGCTAAAATCATTTACCTGTGAACTTGCTGTTCTTTGTGTAAAAATCCTTTCTAATTCACTCTCTGTCTTCAGTCAGGTGCAGAGATGAGTAATCTGTGAAATAACATGAAATAATTTTTAATCATTGAATTCCATTCATTCTTGATTGAATGAACTCCATATATTTAAGGGCTTAGTAAAATGTTCTTTTTTTTAAGTCTTCTAACCTCATCTTGTTTTTTATATTATTATTAATTAATATTTCCAAATACAATGTACATAAATGAGCTGTAAGACAGATATATACCGTATATACTCTAGTATAAGCCGACCCGAGTATAAGCCGAGGCACCTATTTTACCACAAAATACTGGGTAAAATGAGTGACTCGAGTATAAGCTGAGGGTGGGAAATGTGCTGCCCCCTTGTGTCCATCTTGTGCCCTCTGTGTCCCCCCTCTCTCCCATGTCTCTTCCCTCCTCTCCCTTCCCTGTGTATCTTCCCTCCTCCCTTATCACCCTCCTCAACCCCCCTCCTCATTCTCAACCTCCCTCCTCAACCCCACTCCTCATCCCCCTCATCCTCAACCCCCCCATCCTCAACCCCCAACCTCAACCCCCCTCCTCATCCTCAACCCCCCTCCTCAACCTCCCTCCTCATGCTCATCCCCCTCCTCAACCTCCCCCCTCATCCTCAACCTCCCTCCTCATCCTCCCTCCTAAACCCCCCCATCCTCAACCCCCTCCTCAACCTCCCTCCTCAACCCCCCTCCTCAACCCCCATCCTCATCCTCCCTCCACAAACCCCATCCTCAACCCCCTCCTCAACCTCCCCATCCTCAACCTCCCTCCTCATCCTCAATCTCCCTCCTAATCCTCAACCACCCTCCTCATCCTCAACCTCCCTCCTCATCCTCAACCCCCTCCTCAACCTCCCTCCTCATCCTCAAGCTCCCTCCTCAACCCCCCAATCCTCAACCCCATCCTCAACCTCACCTCCTCAATCCCCCATCATCATCCTCAACCCCCCATCCTCAACCCCCCCTCCTCAATCCCCCATCATCATCCTCAACCCCCCATCCTCAACCCCCTTCTCAACCTTTCTCCTCAACCTCAACCCCCCTCCTCAACCCCCCACGGCAAACCCCCTCCTCATTCTAAACCCCCCTAAATACCTCCCCCTCTCCCTTTCCCCTCACTTACCTGCTTCTGCTCAGGCCTCCGCTCCTTCTTGACGTCACATGCGCGCCAAGTCATTAGCATATCCCGGTGGCCAGCACCCGGTATATGCTAATGACGTGACGTCACATGCGCGCCACGTCATTAGCATATACCGGGTGCCGCCACCTGGTATATGCTAATGACATGGCGCGCATGTGACGTCACATGCGCGCCGGATCAAGAAGGAGCGGAGTCCGGAGCAGAAGCATGTAAGTGAGTGGAAAGGGAGAGGGGTTAGGTATTTAGGGGGTTTCGAATGAGGAGGGGGGTTTAGAATGAGGAGGGGGGTTTAGAATGAGGAGGGGAGGGAAAGAGACACAGGGGTTTAGAGAGACACAGGGGGATAGAGAGACATAGGGGGAAGAGAGACACGGGGGAGTTAGAGAGACACGGGGGGGTGGTTAGAGAGACACAGGGGGAGAGTGACTTGAGTATAAGCCGAGGGGGGGGCTTTTTAGCCTTAAAAGAAGGGCTGAAGAACTCGCCTTATACGCGAGTATATACGGTAAGTGCATGTTAAAAATTGTTATTACTTTTATTGTATTCTAATTCTTATTAATTAATTAAAATATTATATGTTAATTAATTAATAACTGTTATCCTAGTTAGCAACAAAAAATGTAGCCTTTTTTTTCCATAACTCCATAATTAAATTATATATCTGTCAAGGTAATCTTTATGGTGTTCAAAAGCTGCAAACGTCACTCTCTGTGTTGAGTCAGCTGCAGAGACAATGAAACTGTGAAATAAGATTGAAATCATTTGTAATATTTAGCTTCATGCCTATCAGACAATCAGCAGCAACACAGATATATTAGCATTGATGCAAAACATAAAAGCATATTCCTCAATGTATTATTAAATCAAACCTTTTTTTTTGTAATGATTACTAATTATTAATGAATTAATATATTAATATATGTTAATTAATCAATAAGTGTCATCAATTCCAAATAAAAAAGTTGAATCCTTTTTAGCTCTAAGAACCTAATTTAATGATATACCTGTAAAGATGATCCTTATGCTGTTGAAAGGCTGCAAACGTCACTCTCTGTGTTGAGTCAGCTGCAGCGACGCTGAAACTGTCAAATAAGAGTGAAATAATTTGTAATATTTTGATTAATCCCTATGAGGCAATCATCATCATCACGGCTATGTCACTGCATCTAAAAATATACATCTTGTTTGTGGTCCTTTTAAAAAAAAATAATCTTACTAATTACAAATTAATATTTTAATGTACATTAATAATCAATTAATCACTGACTAAATGTATTCCAAACATCTAAGCATTAATATATTCCTAAACTAAAGGCATTGTAAAATCTCAATTTTTTTCCCCCTAATAATTACTAATAATTCATTCTTAAAATAAGGTACATTAATAATTAATTAATCAATGTGTAAATGTCTGTGCAATTTATTTGCATTAATGTATTAATAATCTTTTTTTTCTTAATGATCACTAATTAATAATTAATAAATTGAAGTACATTATTAATTAATTATCCAATGAAACAATATATTACAAACAGCTAAGCATGAAAGTATTGCTAATCTAGATAAAGCGTAAATTCTTGTTGTTTTAGGCGGGAAATCCAGCATTTCACACTGTTAATGTGTAAATGTGTAAGTTAGCATTGTAAAATGGCGACGTTAGTCTATGTTTTCCGCTTTGCACGTTTTTTTTTTCTGTTCTTCCTATTTTTTGCGCGGTTCGGGGTCATGTACTTCGTTTTCATTTTTTTCAGCCGCCATTTTTTTTCTCGCTTAGGCGATTTTCAAGTGCTGAAACTACTTAAATCAGACCTAAATTCGTGTTTCACCTCACTTCCATATGTCCTGGGTGTTCTCCCAAGCTATCGGTGACCTTTTTTTGTATTTTGTGTTTTATTATTTGTGTTTTTGTTGTATTTTGGTTTGCCCGGTTCGGACGTTAACTTTGTATTTTTTGTAGGTCGTATATTTTTTTCTACGTCCTGCGTCCCGTATTTTTTTTTTCTAATTCCCACGTCTCGTATTTTTTTTCTAAGTCCCGCATTCGTCAACTACTTTCAACCTAAGGCTGTTTGTATGTAGTCTAATTTGTTTGTAGGCTAAGTCCCGCGTGTATATGTATTAATCTATTGCATAGTAACTAGGGCTCATTAGTTTACAGATATAATGTGACACAAATGTAATGTATGTGGATGTCCCAATAACCCCAACCATTGAAAACACACTGACGGCGTTAGAACGGTATAACAAAGCTTTATTTCATACATAGAAACCAATCAGAAATGGTCAAGACTGTGCATTAATATTATTGGTGTGGTGTGGGCGGATCCCAAAAGAGCAAGAGTCTTGAAGGGAAAAGGGGATATCTACAGGAGGTAATGGGATAGTCTAGAGTAAGCATGATGCATAGCACCTACCAGGGTCACATGTGGTCACTACACCACTGCTACCGGAATCTGATAGAAAAAAAGGATCAGCAGAAATCACTCAATTTAATTGAAGAAACCATTAATGTCCATAGCACTTACAACTTGTCTAGATCTGCTCAATGAAACAGATGATTCAACCTCTGGCCTGTGTAATCCAATCCAGTTTCACACATACAGTGTGGTTACAAAATAAATATCTGAAAAAAAAAGTAGTCAACTAAAAAAAGGCGGATAAGGATAAAAAAAACTAATCAACATGAATGTACAGTACAGTGCTAAATACTGTAACTATAACAATATACTAACTCACCTGATTCCCATCTGCAGGCATTACTAACTATTAGCTAGCTATTAGTCTCTGGATAATCAGCAATATGGGAAAATACCCATTAATACGGAGAGTACACAAATGTCAGCAGCCAGATTCACTGCTATTGAGGTCAAGATCACAAGCTTCGCTAGTGCATATATTAATGCTGGCTGTCATTAACATGCCATTGTGAGACTTTGCAAGTCCACCGGTAATTACTCTACATTTCAGCTAACAACAATAATGTCTTAGATATCTGGCAATATGACAGTTTTAAGATTGTGGAAGCTACATGTTAAGGGGGCTGTCATTGAAGGAATGTCTACCTGAGAGGCACTGGGAAACCTTACACCTCATACATTTCCTTCACAATTCTTGCAGAGGCAGTAGATGCCTTCATGGACCTGAATTGTACCTAAAAAAAAAACAAAAAACAAAAAAACAAAACCTACAAAATAAGGCCTTAAAAATCATATGGACTGCAGTATCTCTTCTCAACAGCATTCCTCAGTGACCATTAATTGGTGACATGTTCAAAAGAACCCTACGTGTCCACAGAGAAGATGATCATGGATCATGTGGTGTGAGGTAGCCATCTGCATACAAAATATCACCATCACATAGACCAAGATCCAAGAGTATGTAGCCAGGCTAGATTAGGTTAACATTGTGACCAATGCGCAGCCCCTATGTCCTCCTCCGCCTAGGCACAGGACCCACATCCCCGGCCGCCGTCTCCCTGCTGGTGGTGGTGGTGGGGGGGGGGGGCGGCAGGAGGAGGCAACCCCCTGGGAGGCAGCGTCACCTGCAGTGCCGGTAGTGGAGGCATGGTGGGTGGAGAAGAGGGGCCGGGCTGCAAGTGGCTGGGGAAGCCTCCTGGGTGGAGGAGGTGGGGCTGGGGACTCCTTGGAATGAGCTCTGGTCCACCCCAATTCTGAGCAGCCCGGCGAGGTCGGATTCAGTCATCAGATGATGCCTCCTTCCTCCCTATTGCGCCTTGCCAGGCTCCACATGACCTCTGCATGATTGGCGGAGATGCTGGCCTAGATGCCCTGAAGCAACCCCCCCTGCTGTCTCATAGGGGCCAGCATCTCCGCCTGTGCAGCCTGGCCTTATGTGGGCAATGGAGGACTGTGAGGTGTGGCCGGGTGAGGAATGGAGAGGGTCTGGGACCCGGCTTGAGCATGGGGAAAAACTGGTAGCGGTGTTGCTTGGGCGGGGGGGGGTTTGGGGTGGCTGGCTGCTTGAAACATTACTCCATTTGGAGGACCCTGGCGATATGTTCAGACTTTGTAGGAGGAAGATAGTGGGGTCGAAACCCGGCTGCGTTGCCAGTAGACCCCACCAGCCATATGACATCCTCCTCCTCCGAGCCAGGGCCTTCTGGTCCTCTTCCTTCCTCCTCCCCCTGCACCAGTTCCTGCTGGGAGTGTGCTTGCTCCTCCACTTCCTGCTCCGATGGAGCCGACGCCCCCGCCTCTGGCTCGCCACTGGACCCAGACCTCCTTGATGCTGAAAGAGAAAAAATAGAGGTACATGTCATTAGTATGATGAATAATACATTGTTTTGTTTGCATTCCTGACTATCTGACATCTAGGCTTGAACCTGGATGATACTCCAAATTGCAATAGCTATCATTTGATAGATTTGATCTATTCTTTGCTTCATGGTCTTGATTGTTCTTGTCTGCGTTCTGTAACTGTATAGGCTGCAGTGGGCACACCAATAAATGGACTCTCTATTGCTTGATTACTGTTGTTATGCCGAGGAATGACGGTGATTTGTCAGCATCATAGATTTAATGACACATTCATCTATCCCGTGTTAATTCCATGGAGCTGACATGTCAGTGTCCTTGTTGGTCATCATGTACATGTGTAGTGTGTGTGATGCACATGTGGTGGCATATTGGTGTATGTGATATCCACCTGGATGCTGGGTCCTGCTTTGCCACTAGGCCTGAAGCTCCAGCCACGGGCACCTGTCTTGGAATGTCCTTGGTGACACTCTCCCATTTATTATTTGTCACAGTCACATTAATTTCCTCCTTGGCCATCATCCTCCTCACCTTGGCCCTGATGTTGCCAAACCGGTGCTTGACCGACCTCACATCCATTGGTGCTGTGCCTACCACTGTAACCTCACCCGCTACCTCCTTCCATGCCTGAGCCCTAGGCCCTGGCCTAACTTCCCTCCCCCCTGCAAGAATCACGGGGAGGCCACGCATAGCACTGAGGAAGACCACATTCTCCTGGTGTGGGTAATTGTGGGCCCTGTGCTTGGCCTTAGCCTCTTGCCCTCCCCGACTGTGGATGGGGACTCTTGCCTCCCTGACCTGCCCCTGAGGCCTGTCCCTTACCTGAACTACCTCCCCCCTGGAATCAGGCCCCTTCCCCTCTGTCCCTCTCCTAAGTATGCCTGGTGCTAGGGCCACCTCCTCCTCCCCACCACTATTCCCCATGGCCCCCTCTCTATCCTTTCTATCCTCCTCACCTCTCCTCTTCTCTCCTCCCCACCTCTACACTCCTCTCCCCTCCTCTCTCCTCCCTCCAACTCAATGCCAAAAATAATAGAATGATAAATAAAAATAAGCGTAACTGTTAATATTTGAAAGGGAAAAAAATGTGTGTAATATGTGTAATTAACTGTTGGGGGAAGGGGTGTGGGGGATGGGATGGGCGTGTGTGTATGGAGTGACCTAGCCTTATATATATATATATATATATATATATATATATATATATATATACATATATATATATATGCGTGTTCTTTAAATTATGTGTGTTGCAAATATGTGTAATCTGTAAATATGTGTAATCAAGGATTAAGTGTCAAATATTAAATAGTAGAATATAAAAGAACAAAAATGCAAATGACTGCTCTGAAATAACTCCTGCTCTCTCTCTCTGACTCTCCAAAGCCACTAACTCCGGGACCTGCGTGCTACTTTGAAAGAAAATACAACACAGTCAATGCATGGGCGCGTGGAACGCAAATTTATAGTCTCCCTCTGTCAATCATCTTCGGCTAGACCTATTGGCCTGTATCACACTACGTTATACCGCTATTGGATAGTGACAGACGGCCCCTTCATAGCTTGCATGCGCATATAGGGTTTACGGCCTTGCGTCTACTGCCTGTAACTCGAGGCATGTTCCAATTAATTGCTCTTTAATGCAGCCGAATTTCAAGCCTGCCACCTTGCGGGTGTGCCGATGTCGCTACAGGCTTTGAATTTAATGGGGCAGCTGGTCTAGTCCATTTTTGGCAGTCCCTTAGGAATTCTTTTTATAATGCCGCTGATACAAGCTGAACAACTGTAATTATGCTCATGTTAATTGCTTCAATTACCTAATCTATCCACCTGCACCTCTTCTGTCCTTTTCTTTGTGCTACATAGTTACATAGTAATTTAAGTTTAAAAACACCTTTAGTCCATCAAGTTCAGTTTCAAGTTTAGATCCCCTCTGATCTCTTCTGCAATATGCGTTTTAGTTGTTAATTAATTAATTAATTAATTAATTAATTAAGTGTTCCTTCAATCCTTCAAATATTATTTTTATTTTCTCATGATATAGCTAAAACATTTGAGGTTTAGACACATGATCAAAGCTGCCAGTGAACAGTTTGGTTTAATTCCCTGTAGTATTGGTTTAATTCCCTGTAGTTTGGTTTAATTCCCTGTAGTATCCCTTGCAGTCCAATGGATTCTACGCAGGTTTCTCCATCACCACAATTCAAAGGCATCAAATATACAGTGCTCCACCTTCTTTATGGTCCAACTCTCACATCTGTATGTTTCTACTTAGAATGCCATAGTTGTAAGTATGCAGACCTTAGTTGACAGTGTAATATATTTACTTTTTAATAGCTTGTTCAGACTTAGCTTTCCAACCCAGAAGCACATGCCTCTTAATTTCATGGCCCACCATTCACCATCTGGAGAGTTCTTGAAGCCAAATAAAATCTGTCACTGCCTCTTCTTCCCTATCCATTTTCCAGGAACTGAGGTGCTGTTTACAATGATCTTTATTTTTTTTTTAACGTTGAACAGGCCAGCTTTTGCACTCTCTTATTTCACCTTGATCAATAGGCCCTTTAGAAATATACAGAACAAAAACCTGCACTAGGCTAACTAACTGGGCCAAATCGATACACACATTGTAAGTTTCATTTGCTATAGCCACTAAATATGAAAGTCAAATATTAATTAGGAAACAGTAGTAAAATCATCTGTGCACTCTTTGGAAAATGAATTAACAGTTGGTCTGCTATGGTTTCCACAAACAGATTCCTAGGGAGGTGGATGAGTTGGTCTCCTAAGCCCATCTCTTTGAGAACTTTTTGCTGTGATCCACACAGTCAGATTGCCTTGGCGAAACCCAATTTGTAGTTCTCGGTCCATATATTGCTGGAACCAAGCTTGTAGGATCCTAAGCTTGAAGTACTCTTTGGTGCTGCCTTTTTTGGGGATTGAGATGTAGACTAAACGTTTCTAGCCTACTGGCCACTGTTGAGTTTTCCAAATTTGTTGGCATAATGGAAGCAACATTTTTACAACATCATCTTTAAGGAATTTTAACAATTCAGCTCGGATCCTATCAACTCCTGCAGACTCATAATCAGCAAGGCTTCCTAGGGCCCATCTCACTTCACTCTCCAAGATGTCTTGCTCCAGCTCATTGGACAAACAATTGAGGTTATCAATGCTGTAAAGATTCTTGCTGCATAGATTTTCTGTGAACTCCTGTCATCTCCTCTTTATCTGATCTGCTTCTGTTAAATTCTAAAAAAAAATGTGTAGTGCCCACTTTGGCATGAAAGGTTACCTTGAGATACCCAATTTTCTTGAAGGGATCTCTTCACTTTCCCAATCTGTTATCTTCTTCTATCGGGCTCTATGCCAACATCATACACCCATCCAGAGTTTCATATCTTTTTTCCAGAATCCTCTGAACGCCCTTTCAAATCTTGCCCCAGGCTATAAAGGACACAGCTTGGAAAACACTGGGCTAAAAATTCACTTTATACACATTATTATATAAGTTAAAAGAACAGTCTTCCAAAACCTGTTCTAGTACCAAAATAGTGCTTATTAAAAGAAAATCCTAGACTTTGCAATCTGACAATAACAAAATATAAAAAGCATTAAAACTTTTTGTTAAAAGCAATCAATTGTGCATATCAATTATGAAGGCAAAAGGGTGAGGCAGCATGAAAAAGCAGACAGGCTACTACAGGTCTGCCCAGAATAAGTGCATCAACTTCCTAACACGCTCCAACAAACTAGTATGTACTTGCAGTGGCTAATTAGGGTGATCCTCCTGTGAAAAGGGCAGCTGACAGTTTACTGAATGAATTTCACTCAATTTCACATTATCAATCTATTGTTATTACTAAGTTTTCATAAAAATATTTTATGTAGTGCTATACAGTTGGAGGAGGTGCCAGTTAAATTTAGAGGTCAGCCAACCAGTATGGAAGGCTGTGTTCCTAAGATATCACAATCTAGAAGACTAACGTAAGGCCTAAATCTTTCAATTCTCAATAGTGTAAAATGAATAGTCGGAGATGTTCACTAGACATTGTAGGGCCTACAACATGCTTCATGGAAAACTGCTTATTTCCTATTGGGACAATTGTCAAAACAGCCCAATGTAGCCAATGCAATATTTTAATAATCTCCCACGGTATATGACAATCAAAAAAAAACTTGCTCAATTTCCTATATAATTTTAAAACTTTAAACCTTATTTGATCCTTGTTTTTGTCTGCCCTATGCCAATCTCCAAAGTGTTTGAATTCCTTTTCTGTGTGAGCCTCTACCACAGTTACAGGAAAGTGAATCCATGTATGCACAACTATTTCGGTACAGTAGTCATTTCTCCCATCACATCTAAGCTCTCTAACATCTAATTTTAGGACATGTCTTTTTGGTATCAAAAGATTATTCAGCCATAATCAAACTGTTTTAAATAGGCAATTTAGCATTAAGAATAGTTTTAAAACAGGAAACACAATCCTAAAACTGGCTAAATATACTTGGAGTTATTTTAACTTTATCTCTGTCTTGTTTTCTAAATTGACCACACACACAGTTGCTTAAACAAAACATTTAAAAATGCAGTTGTCATCCATTCTATTCCTCCTGTAGCTGAACACTTTGTTGTTTTATAATAAATGGTGACATTAGTTCATATCATGTGATTAAAAAGGATTCATCACACATTAGAGCCCATAATCACAGCCTATAGTCTCATTTTCACGTTTCTCATTGGCATATCCTACTTGACCCTGCTTACTGCAGCACTTTCATTATCCTTTCATTATCCAGGACAAGGGATTGAACAGAAACAAAAAATGCAGGGGTGAAAATTGCTTTCACACTCACAGTTATGTGTCCAGTACTGTTATAGCTCTGGATGAATAGAAAAAATCTGGAGTCTGGCCAGTGCCACTCCATAGAATCCAACATCTTCCAAAAAATACTCCTGCTGGTTACAAAGTATACCAAGGCTGATCAAAGGTCGTTTGCAGAATTATAGAGCATAATGGTAGCTTGGAGTCCTGAAGTAAATAAAATTATGTTAGTAGATATTATTTTTGGGGGACCAAAAATTCTTAACCTGTGAGTTACAGACCTTTTGAAAACTCAATAGTTTCTTGGAACAGGTGTCAGTAAACATAAAAGTGAGAAATCGGTATGCAAATAAGTTTTATATTTCTTACGGTGTCAAGAAAAAGAAAACAAGATATTTAAACATCTCTATGTGTAGTTATTATTAATCTGAATTAATTATCATTTTTTATTTTATTTGTGTTTCTTTTAGATTCTTTCAACATCTTGTTAAAGTGCATTGTATGTATTGCTGTGATAAACTGCCTCCCCACAACAACAAGCCATTAAAGGCATATCTAAGTGAGCTGGTTTAATACATTTCTGCACTCTATAGGCAAAAAGCAGCAAATGTGTATGCAGCACATCTCATAAAACATGTTTTTTTTTATAATATCTTAAAATCCCTCTAATGATTATGTTGACACCTCCAGGGGTTATCTAAACAGGCATCTGATCCCCCTCTGATTAACCCACTATGTACCTGCTCTTGCTTTCTCAGCCAATCTCCTTGGAGCTTCCTCCTTGCAGCTTCCTTCCACATATCAGTGTTTTGTAAATTGACCACACACCCAGTCGCTTAAACAAAACATTTAAAAATGCAGTTGTCCTCCATTCTATTCCTCCTGTAGCTGAACACTATGTACCTGCTCTTGCTTGCTCTCCTTGGAGATTCCTCCTTGCAGCTTCCTGCCACGTATCAGTGATACACTACATTTCCAAGGCTGCTTTGCACCAAAGACAGGAACCCAGAGTTAATTCAGGAGTTTCAGCTAACCTAATTGGCCAAAGCAAATAATTTTAAATTTGAGGATAATTTAGCCTGGGTTTTGAGGGTGTTAACCTTGATTTCCAACTGTCAGAAATTACTAAAATCAGATTTTTTTATCAAATTACTATTTTTGCTAAAAACGTACTCTGTATGCAGAGGAAGGAATGATGAAAAGTAAGTGTATGAAAGCATGTGCATTTCCACAGCAGGGCAGAACTCATGTCTGCATCATTCCAAAACAAAATGGATACAATGCCTGTGATTGGCCAAACTGAATATGACTGTTATGCTAATTTTGGAAGAGATTTGCTGGGGGAGTCAACTTTGAAAGCCAACTGTTTGCAAATGCAAGAAATTCGGCTGACTTCAAGGTGAGTGTTTAAATGTATATTTTGGTATTTTTTCATGCAATTTTTTTTTTCATACACTACTGATTCTCCTCCATCAGATGCATTCATAATCCAGCAAATTTTGATATCCCTTTAACCAACCCCACATTGATGAGATCCATTAAGATTGAAATAGGACTGTATTTCTGGGAGACCTGGGCAGGTTTCAAGATTCACTCAAAACAGGGTATCTACCAGATGACTGGAGAGAAGCAGAACAAATCCAGGAAATTATAGACCTGTAAGCCTCATTTCTATAGTGGGGAAGCTTTTAGAAGGGTTAATAAGGGATTGTATACAAGAATATAGGCCTTATTCAATTGAGCAATTGTTGATTACTGGAACCTGTAATGTAGCCAGTAAACTCATTTGCTACTCAATTGGCGTCTTTTAGCTACTCGCAAACGATTTGTGTGTTACTTGCTGAAAATCTCTGCGGTTGTTAAAATCATAACTCCGACCCAGCTAAGCCTTTGATCTTTTAGGCCTGTAAATGTTACAATCGCAAATCCCTATTCAGTTGCTACAATTCCTCAATCTCGCAATTATTTTCACACCTGCAAATGGCAAATGTAGAAGAAAAGTACCAGATAGGACTCTCAAGGGGGTTAAACACTTGTTCGTAGCACTGTAAATGCAAATAATAAATAAGTACTGCACTTTAAAAGACAGGAAAAGCTATGAAAGACATTAGAATTAATTGCACAACAGTCTCAAGCTTGCAAATATGCAATAAAAAAATATTTTTTTATGTTTCATTTCTGTGATCTATGAATCTCGGGAATCAAGGAGTTAATACATATCAGGCCACCCACATGGACTAGAACATATCCTTCATTCATTTTTTATTTTTTGTACATTGACGATTTGCGGGCCTGATCGCATATTGGACTTCTAAACGCTAATTGATTGATGTTTAACCTCCATGTTTTAATGATGTCATGATGACGGTCTCATTTATTATTGGCTGTTTCTAAATTGGCAGTTACAGCCTTGCTTAATTGATCATGATCACACTCTGAAATGCTACTTACGATTGCATGGTTTATGGTTTGGGCTTTTGACCAGTTAGTTGCGGGATTCTTCAACTGAATCGCTCTCTAACTATTGCAATTGAATAGGGCCCTATGTCTGTTTAAACAAGATTATAAGTAGAAGTCAACATGGATATATGAGGAATAAAATATGTCAAACAAACCTAATTAGGTTCTATGAGGAAGTTAGTAAGAACTTGGATCAACTCAGTGGATGTAGTGTTTTTGGATTTTGCAAAGGCTTTTGATACAGTGCCACATGGAAGACTATTGTGCAAACTAAGGGGTCAGAAATTGTAGTAAATATCTGCTCATGGATTGAGAGCTGGCTAAAAGACAGGAAGCAAAGGGTTGTTGTAAATGGAAAATACTCACATTGGACTAATGTGGTAAGTGGGATTACTCAGTGTTCATAATTAGGTCCTTTCCTTTTTAACATATTTATTAATGACTTAGAAGTAGGACTGGAAAGTATTGTCTCAATTTTTGCTGGTGACACTATGTACAGGCATATGTACGTTTCACTCAGAGTATGAGCTTACTCATGGGCTAGAGATTGTTAAAAACTTCGGCCTATTTAAGGCCAAGCTTACTTCCGAGTTTTTGGTACGTAAAGGGGGAGTGTCACATCGTGCATCATCTATGTATTGGCATCATTGCATGCTCCTTGATTGGTGCTGAATGAAAGGACATAGGATTGAATCCAGCTTGCTTTATTTGTCTATATACATAAGAACGTGAGGGATATCCTAGGGCGGCCATCTTGGATTGTATGGAATAACTTTATTAAACAGGGCAAGATGGACAGAGACGGCTACATAGAAGTATCTATTCAATAAAAGGTGTTAGACTTCAACTTAAATGCTATATAGAAAATAGTATATAAAATAGTATATAAAAGGGGAAGATAAATTAATGGATAAATAAATGAATAAATAAATAGGGGAAAATTATACAAAAAATAAAATGTCTGATAATTTGATAAATCTAATTGATCAAGTGATTTAAAGTGATTTTTAAGTGCATTACTGTATAGGGTAATATAAATATGATAGTGAAATTAATGAAATACATAATATATCAAACAAACATACATATAAATGTATTAAATATGCATACACATGTATATATGGTAAGACCCATAGTGAAAGTAATAAGTTGAAAATAGTGGAGCAAGGGAAAACCTATCCATATAACAAAAGAAAAATAACAAAAGAAAATGGGTACACTAAAATATGTAAGGAAGTATACTGAGAAAAACATGGGGGTGGTGAAACATGAATAAAAGTGTATATGCGTGTGTTAAAAGAAAAGAATATATGTATGTGAGTAAGGATGCAGTGTATAATTAGATTACTATAATAAAGGGGAGAAAGGAGAAAAAGATTCTATTCTTTTGAGAATGATTGACAAATAAAACACACCAATAAGATTTATGAATAAACATATATTTATATATTTCTGTGTACAATAATCATACAAGAACGTGTGGGAAAACAAAGTAACAACAAAAAGAATATTCACAAATGTAAAGTATTATGAAATAACAAAATCTAAACAAGATATAACATATAAATAAATATATATATATATATATATATATATATATATATAAAAGCACAATTAGTTGATATTTAATGGCTGGCTCCTACAAAAAAAAAACACCTAAATTATTTTTAACCCTTCAAGTGGAAAGAAAAACAGCAACATTTCCCCAGTATCCAGAAAGAACAAAAACATTAATTAATATATATCCACAGATCATCGGTATACAGCAAGAAAGAAAACAGTAATTCATATTTTTACCCCAATATATATATCATCAGTATACAGGGAGAAAGAAAAAATATTAGTCATCAATACATCAATAAGACATGCAATATAATTACCCTGCGTGGATCAAAAATATTAAGGGGTATAGTTACCACCTACGGTCTACTGGTTACCTCAGAACCTCTCTGTGTGGGATCTCTATGTCCCCTCTCCTTCTGTCATTGTGAATTTAAGCTGTTTTTTTATATGATATTTGGGCTGTCTCCCCCCCCCCCCTCTATATCTTATATATTACACTGTATATATATATATATATATATATATATATATATATATACTCTATATACTTTGTATATAGATATATATACTGTGCCTATATATATATATATATATATATATATATATATATATATATATCACATATATAGTTGTGAGCATGCGAGTTGTTGCTAACGCTTGCGGGCTCACACAGCGAGCCTGCGGCCCTCGCGAAAAAATACGTGACGCGCAACGACCCATTCCAAACACGCAAAAAACGGCTGAAAACGGCGCGCATGAAAACATCAGAAACACGATAAATAAACACAACTAACACATAAAAAGCTTACTTACAGCAAGGGGGGGCATCCAGCACCTCGAAAAGTGAATTTACACATCAATTGAAGTCCAAAAAAACGAGTTTAAAGTGCCGAAAATCACCTAAGCGAGAGAAAAAATGGCTGCTGAACAAAACGAAAATGAGGCTACAGACGCAACAATACTACAGTGGCAAAACTGAAACAACGCTACAGTCAACTTTACGAGGTGAGTAACACAGCCTATGCGGCACGTACTACACTGATATTAACCACCATTTTGACTACTACTACGCATAAAAAGACGGATGGAACGCAAATTGTACGCTGGAACGCAAATAGCGCATGCGTATTGCGTTGTAACGGTTTATAAATACTATTATAAGTTATAAGTTTATAAATACTGCCTACTTTCCAGAAAATTCTGCATTTCTACTCAGGTGATGAACGGAGTGACTGGATAGTTAACTGCTGCTGTTACTTGAGAAAATAATTATTTCCTAATTTCCTACTTTTTTATATATTATAGCTATAATATATAAAATTTTATTACCAAGACAGCAAAAAAAATAATCCCAACTTTAACTATGAAAATGGGATTCATGTATACGGACATGTGACAAGCGCATTTATGTGTATAGGCCCTACAACAAACTAATGTTAACTTAAACTAATCAAACAAGTATATTTAAATGACATTAATTTACTGCAACTCATAGCAAAAAATAATATGACACTAATACATATGCAACCTGAAGCTGAATCTTTCCCCTTTTTCACTATTCAAACAGACTCTGCATCAACAACGTCACTCAAGAATTTGTACGAGGGACTGTCAAACAGAATTACTTTTAAAGAACAGAAAGGAAGAAGAAGAGGTAAAATTGAAAAATACATTACATGCTGAAAAACATCATGCTTTGCAAAATAAAATAAAAAAATATACAATAAACCATTTAACTTTATTTTTTAAACAGACACTACAAGAAGAGTGGCCGATTAAGATTGGCAGGAGGGGACCCTCTGTCATTCGGACAAGAACAACACTTCAATCAAGGTATAGTAGAAAAAGTAGGAAAAAAAAGAAACTATATATGTTTAATGGCCTCCAATATAAAAATTTAAAGTAAAAAAAAAAAAAACAATACAAATTTAATAAAGACCAAAACAACACAGTTCAACAAACTTCACAAAGACCTATACAATTTATAAAGAAAGACTGTTTTAGAGAAAACAAAAAAAAAAAGAGTTGGCCACAAAACAGGATAGCATCCAAAACATTAGCAACATACATAAAACAAAAGTATTCCTTCTCTTTACTGTAAAATAACCTCCAACCATCACCCATAAGCCAAATGTAGCAACCAAAAAGTGCTGAACACAAAACATGATAAAAATAAAAAGCACAACATGATATAGAAAAGGCAAATAACATTCATTTTTACTGTCCAACATCATTTAATACTTATAAAGAAGACTAATTAAGCAAATAAAGTATGCAAAATATGGTGGACACAAAACAGGATTGTACCACAAATCACACAAACAGATAGAAAAGTAAATTAATATTCTTATTTACTATTTAAGAACCTATAAGCCTTACAAATAAGCCTAAATAAGCATACCAAAAGTGGTGGACACAAAACAGGATAATGCTAAAAACATTGTGATCATATCAAAAATAGTAAAAACATTAATAATTACAGTAAAAACAAGGATAACTGTAATATACAAATACAATTAAAGTATTTTAAAAGGTTGCACGAAAAACAGCATAGCAGAAAAATTCACCATAACAGATAGAATAGACCAAAACAATGAAATATGCTATTCATTACAAATACATTAAAATAAAATAACATTTTACTTTTTCTTTTACAACAAACACTGCGTGAAGAGCATCGGGCGAAGACTTACAACAGCGGACCAAGAAAGATTCTGCTTGAAATCACACTTCAACCAAGGTACAGTATAACAAGTAAAAAAAGAGAACACTAAATAAACATGTTTGCTCTGCATCCATGTCAACAGAAAAAAAAACACCAACAACAATAACAAACACTAATTATAACCTTTACCAAAATATTACTGACACATTTCTCATTTACCTCTTATTTGTCTTTTACGGACAACAATGTTTAACAGTAAACCCAAACTTCAATCTAGCCAAAAAAAACAAAACAACAGAAAACAGCATAGTCCACAAAAGTGTCAAAACACACACTAAATAACATTTTTCATTCTCAATTACCAGTCCTAATGTATAATATTAAGCATAAAACCTAACCACACACATAAAATAGAATACTACAACAAATAGTACTAACACCCAAAAAACAACAATAGAAACCTTTTCACAGCCCCAACATATAAGCATTTAAATAAAATATAAAAATACTTTTACAACAATCCCCTGTACGATAAATTACAAAGACTAATTTCTGCCCTCTACTATGCCTATAAGCCAAAAGTACAACAAAAAAATAAATGACCAAACCCAAAAAAATATCAATTTCAATTAAAACTATACACCTACTACATCTAGAAGCAGCTATAGTGTAATTACCTTGAGTGTGCTATGCATGTAAGGCAAAAATTACAACCTACGATAGAAAGTAAAAGCAAAAAAATAAAAAACACTTATTTAACAATACAAAGAAAGTACAGCTACAATGAACTACAATCACAACTGTTGATGAACTACAATCACAACTGTTGATAATAAAAAATTTAAAAAACAAACTTAACATCTCAAACTAAACTAATTATACATTATTTTCTTTTACAGATCAACATTGCTGATAACTATAGCAAACAAGAAAAGATAAGATGTCAAGCTAGAGAACGACAACAGAGATGGGCCAACCAGCAGACCCTTAGAGTAGAAGAAAATTTGACGAGAAAAAGAACGCAAAAGAATTGCAAGCAAAAGACTATCACCTGCAAAAAATAAAAATACACCAAAAAAAGTTACTAAGAAAACAAAGCACTTAGAACCTGTTCCTGAAACATCAGATGACATTTTACCTCAACAAATAAAAGATATACCAAAAAAAGCCATCAAAAAAACAAAGCATTTACAACCTCTTCCTGAAAGATCACATGACATTTTACCTGAACAAATAAAAGATATACCAAAAAAAGCCACCAAAAAAACAAAGCATTTAGAACCTGTTCCTGAAACATCACATGACATTTCAACTGATGAATTTGAAAATGAAACTAATATATGCTTTGCAAATTGCCCTTTACTCAAGACTTTAGCAGTAGAGGTTCATAATTGTGGGGACATGAATACTCAATGTCAGTTTTGTGAGGCTCATCATTTTAAACAGGAGAGACCCAGAGATGGCCAATTTATTAGTTGCTGTCAAAAAGGCAAGGTCAAACTTCCAGAAAGAAAACAATTCCCAATCTATTTGCAAAACATTATGACTGAACCTACTTTTCCAAACTACAAAAATTTTAAGACAAACATAAGATCCTACAATAGTGACATATCCTTTGCATCTATGGGGGCAACATTAGCTGCTAAAGTACAAGGCCAAATTTACCATCGTACTTCACATTTACATCCAGAGGAAGGAGAGCAAAGAAAATTTGCTCAACTATATGTCCTAGATACAATGGAAGCTGTTGACCAACGTATGCAGCTGCAAGGAAATAAAAAATGCTTACCCAGTGTTTTTATAGAGCTAGATAACATGGCCAATAACCCCTACACTAAAGCTTATAAAAAATTGGCAGAAGTAGAAAATGAACAACAACTTCATGCAGAAAGACATCAATTACCAATCCCAAAGGTCAATATGGTGCTTAAAAGAGATAGACATACTGATAAACGTTGTTATAACTTGCCAACATCAAATGAGGTTGCAATGGTGTTTCAAAATGATGAAGGAGAACCACAATTTCAAAGAGACATTAGAATATATACCAGAAATGAGGAGCAACCATTCATTAATATCAGTATCTTAAGTCGAAATTTAGATCCAATGACATATCCCATTTTTTTCCCACACGGAAAAGCAGGTTGACAACCAAAATTAACACTTCCCAGTTACCCAAATGCTAAAGCCAGGATCCAAGATAATGTTTCTATGCTTGAATTTAAAGTAGTTTAACTTGCCATTCTAAATACATTTAATCCAATTTTATGTGGTGGGAAACTAACACAACAATGGATTATTGATTCATATTTGCAAGTTGAGGCCAATAATTTAAACTTTATAAAATATCAACAAGATAAACTACCTGTAGAACAATATTGTGGACTAATGGACTATGTTGCTGAGGTGGCTACAAGCAGAGACATCACCGCTGGCAAAGCCATCATTTTACCATCTTCTTTTCAAGGATCTCCGAGTTTTTAAAGTTAAATTAAATGAATTAATACGTGACATCACTATAAGTCACTTATTTGGCAAATGTCTTGCTTATGTATATACCATTGAATTTCAAAATAGAGGCCTTCCACATGCACATCTTCTCATAATACTTCAAGAAAAAGATAAATTAGATACTGGTGAGAAAGTGGATTCAGTTATTGTTGCTGAACTACCAGATCCAGAACTATATGGTAGACTATATGAGATTGTTACTCATCACATGATTCATGGACCCTGTGACAAGCTTAATCCACAATCAACATGTATGGAAAATAATAAATGTTCCAAAGATTTTCCAGAAGATTATAGAGACAAAACGTATGCAAATTGTGATGGCTATCCACTTTATAAAAGAACAGAAGGAGATAGTGTCATTATTCGTGGGAAAAAAGTTGACAATAGATATGTGGTACCCTACAATCCATATTCACTCATGAAGTATAATGCACACATTAATGTCGAAGCCTGCACTTCCATCAAATTTATTAAATATGTGTACAAATATATTTACAAAGGCTATGATGCAGCTACAGTAGTCATCAAAAGTGCAGACAACCCCGAAAGCACTGAGTTAGTACATGATGAACTTGCATCTCATGCAGATGCTCGCTATGTAAGTGCACCCGAAGCTATGTGGCGCCTTTTAAAATTTTAAATGCATGATAGATCACATGCAGTATATAGATTAGCAGTACATTTGCCACAAAGACATTTAGTGTATTTCCATGCTGGAAATGAAAGTAATGTATTGGCCCAAAGTGAGCATCGTCACACTACACTAACTGCAGGGTTTGAATTAAATTTGACAGATTCAGAAGCAACACAATTCTTATATATTGAAATTCCATATCACTATGTTTTTGTGAATGGATTATGGAGACCTAGAAAAAGCAGAGGAAATAAAATAATGCCAAGAATTTACACAGTCAGTCCAAGAGATCTTGAACGTTTCTGCTTACGTCTATTACTTTTAAATGTTCCTGGAGCACAAAGTTTTGAACACTTAAGAACTGTTAATGACATAGTATATGAATCCTTCCATTTAGCTGCAAGACATAGAAACTTACTAGCTGATGATACAGAATGGGAAAGATGTCTAGAAGAAGCAGCACTATGTCAAATGCCAGGGCAGATGAGGGAACAATTTGCATTTATTTGTATCTTCTCAAATGCTCCAAATGCATTAGCTTTGTGGAACACATTTAAAAGTAATATGGCGGAAGACTTTATGCAACGATACAATGAACATATTGCACACTTAAAAGCGTTAATGGAAATCCAAGAAGTATTTTGTACTAGGGGAAAGGATGGTAGAAAGGCTGGAGGAGTTTTTAAACTAATAGGTGGGGGGGAGGGACTAGATATAAGTAATGGGGTAGAAAGTGTAGAGGGTATAAGGGATGAATTAACAACTCATAGGGGAGGAGATAGGGGGAGGGGTAGTATAGTAAATAGGGAGGTATGACTAAGTAATTCAAGTACAGTGGCAGGCACTTCAGAACTACAGACTTATAACATAAGGTGTATGCTTGCTAATGCCAGAAGCTTGCCAGGAAAAATGGGAGAGTTAGAATTATTAGCAATTAATGAAAAATGGGATTTAATAGGCATTACCGAAACGTGGTGGGATGAATCTCATGACTGAACTGTTATTCTGGATGGTTATAACCTATTTAGGAAAGATAGAGACAATGGTAAACGAGGAGGAGGGATTTGTCTGTATGTTAAGCCTGAATTTAAGGCTATAGTCAGAGAAGATATTTATGGTGGACCTAGTGACAAAGTTGAGTATGCTATAAACCCCCAAATATAGCTGAAAGTGAGGAAATACAATTATTGTTACAGATTGGAAATGCAGCTAAGCACGAGCAAGTTCTATTAATGGGAGATTTTAATTACCCTGAAATAAACTGGATAAATGAGACCAGCAGTTCAGCTAAGTGAAGCAGGTACTTGAGTACACTCAGGGGTCATTATCTGGCCCAGGTTATACAGGAGCCTACTATAAATGAGCACATGCTCAGCGTCATATCCAGAGGTTGTCTTTGGGAAATAGACGTATGAGTGCTGCCAGCATTGCTGCAGAGGTATAAGAGGTGGGGGGATCAGCCTGTCAGTGCTCAGACCATACGCTGCACACTGCATCAAATTGGTCAGCATGGCTGTCGTCCAAGAAGGAAGCCTCTTCTAAAGATGATGCACAAAAAAGCCCGCAAACAGTTTGCTGAAGACAAGCAGACTAAGGACATGGATTACTGGTACCATGTACTGTGGTCCGATGAGACCAAGATAAACTTATTTGGTTCAGATGGTGTCAAGCGTGTGTGGTGGCAACCAGGTGAGGAGTACAAAGACAAGTGTGTCTTGCCTACAGTCAAGCATGGTGGTGGGAGTGTCATGGTCTGGGCCTGCATGAGTGATGCTGGCACTGGGGAGCTACAGTTCATTGAGGGAACCATGAATGCCAACATGTACCGTGACATATTGAAGCAGAGCATGATCCCCTCCCTTCATAGACTGGGCCGCAGGGCAGTATTCCAACATAATAGCAACCCCAACACACATGTCCAAGACGACTACTGCCTTTCTAAAGAGGCTGAAGGTAAAGTTGATGGACTGGCCAAGCATGTCTCCAGACCTAAACCCTATTGAGCATCTGTGGGGCATCTGTAACGGGACTTGAATATTAAATCCCCAGATTTCCGCTGGTATAGAAGGTAATATCCCACATCCCCCAGTAACCAGACGAAACACCGTTCAGGGAGTCAACTGAACTTTTTTAATCCCCGCTCCAGCGGTAAACTGCCAACTGTCAACTTTTTAAAAAAATGTTCAGCAATGCATTACACACACATACTCTTGGTTCTTAAAGTGGTACATACATATTGAACCGAACAGATACAGGCATTTAAACAGCAGGGAGAAGGTTTAACTGAGGGCCCACAGGCAAATACATGAAAAATCCTCCACAATGGCCCCCCTTTTTCTCACTGCTCTGGCAACTCGGTTGGACCTTTCCTGGTCTAATAGGGTTGACGGGACTTTAGAAAGTTTTTAATCTGAGGCCAAGTCCGTTTGGCGCGACAGTCCATCAGCATTCCCGTTTTGCTTGCCTGGGCGATAATGAATAGTAAAGTCATAGGGCTGTAACACTAGGCTCCAGAGCAGCAATCGAGCGTTATCCCCTGAGACCCACTTGAGCCAAACTAGGGGATTGTGATCCATAATGAGGGTGAAGGCCCGGCCATAGAGATAGGGTGTGAGCTTTTTGAGTGCCCATACCAAGGCCAAACACTCATTCTCAATGGTGGCATAACTGACCTCCCTTGGCAACAACTTCCGACTCAGGTATGCCACCGGGTGCTCTCCCCAAGCCTCTCCGATCTGGCTTAGTACTGCTCCCAGTCCAAACATTGAAGCGTCTGTGTGGACAATAAACCTTTTGTTAGGATCTGGGGTAACCAACACTGGAGCATTAACGAGAGCATTCTTTAGTGCTTGGAAAGCCACCTCGCATTCCGGGGACCACAGGACTTGTCGGGGTAACTTCTTTTTGGTCAGGTCGGTCAGGGGTTTGGCTAGGGCGCTATAGTCGGGTACAAAGCGTCTGTAATAGTCGGCTGTGCCCAAGAAAGCCATGACTTGTGTCTTGGTTTGGGGAGTGTGCCAATTGGCAATGGCCTCGATCTTAGCCGGCTCTGGCCGTTGCTTACCACATCCTACTCGGTGTCCCAAATATTGTACCTCCGCCATACCCAAATGACATTTGTCTGGTTTCAGGGTCAGCCCGGCCCCCTTTATCCTATCTAATACTACCCCTACGTGTTCTAGGTGCGCTTCCCAGGTATCGCTATGGATGGCGATGTCATCCAGGTAGGCGAATGCATAGTCCTGGAGACCTCCCAGTAATTGGTCCACCATCCGTTAGAAGGTGGCCGGGGCGTTCTTCATCCCGAATGGCATAACCCGGAATTGGTATAGGCCGAACGGGGTGATGAAGGTAGACTTGGGTATGGCATCTTCTGCTAGGAGAATCTGCCAATATCCCTTACATAGGTCAATTGTGGTCAGATACTTCCCTGCAGAGATACGGTCAAGCAGTTCGTCCATCCGTGGCATTGGATAGGCGTCATAAAATGTTTTGTCATTGAGTCGCCGGTAATCCACACAGAAGCGAGTTGTCCCATCCTTCTTTGGTACTAGGACTACCGGCGAGGCCCAAGGACTTTCTAAATGTTCTATTACCCCTAGCTGAAGCATCTCATCGATTTCCTTCCGCATCCCTTCTCGGACTGCTTCCAGAATACGGTAAGGGTGCTGCCTCAGGGGTGCTTGCCCTGGAGTCTCCACCTTGTGGACGGCTAGGAGTGTGTACGCAGGCTCCTGAGAGAATGTGGCCTGTTTGGTTTCTAGCAAGCGGACAGCTTGAGCCCTATCTTGTGGTCCTAGTTGTTCGCCTAGCTGGACTTTCTCTATCTGGGTCCTCCCATCGTTGCTGCCCAATAGGTCGGGAAGAGGTAGTGTCTCTGTGTCTTCCCCTGCTGGTGCACAGATAGCGGTCACCTCCTCTGCCCGTTCCTGATAGGCCTTAAGCATGTTGATGTGAAAGGTTCGCTTCACATCCTCATCCTCGCAGCTAGCTATGGTGTAGGTGGTGTCGCATATCTGCCCTATAACTTTGTAGGGGCCCTGCCAGGCGGCCTGGAGCTTGTCTGTTTGGGCCGGCCTTAGCACCATGACTTTTTGGCCGACCCGAAAGCTCCGGTGCCTAGCTCCGGTGCCTAGCCCGTCGGTCATACCATACCCTCTAAAGCGGCTGGGCCGCCTGGAGGTTTCCCTGCACCGCCTGGGCTAGTTCCTCCATGCGGTCCCGCAGCTCCAGCACATAAGGTACAACCGGGGTCCCCTCAATCTCCGTCTGCCACTCTCACAGCAATTGATTTCCCCGGCTTCTCCGATGCGTTAATGAGATGTCGTTGTACTAGCCTGATGGTCGCACCACTGTCTCTTAATCCCCATGCTGTCTTGCCGTTAACCATGACCAGTTGGCAATGGTGTTTCCGATTGTGACGGTGGATTGCACCATGAGGGCTTCGTAAAGGGTGCCCAATGGTTCTTCCTAACCCAACTCCTTGGGATCCCAAGTCGAATCTACACAATGGGCTGCTGCTGGTGGTTGCTGGTACCCAGGTCGAGACCAATTTGACCTGGTGTGGTTGTTCATGGGGCAATTCTGTCGGATGTGACCCAGCTGTCGGCACCGGAAGCAACATAGCTCGCTGACATCCTGTCGTGGGTAGCGAGAGTTAGAAGTCACCGGTTGGTTATATTTTGCGAGTATCCGCATACTCATCCGCCAACTTGGCGGCCTCTGGTAGAGACAGGGGCCTGCGGTCTCTCACCCAGTCTTTGACATCCACCTGGATATGGTTGTAAAACTGTTCCAGGAGTATCAGTTGCAAAATCTCCTCCGCGGTGGCGGCCTGGCTACTGTTAACCCAGTTCGAGGCCGACAGGGATAACTGGCATGGCCATTCCATGTAGGAATCTTTAGCAGTTTTGCGTGAGTCCCTGAACTTCTGTCGGTAGGACTGTGGGGTTACTGCATAACGGGCCAGGAGTGCTTCTTTAACCCTGGCGTAGCTATGGATCTCCTGTTCTGGTACAGCCCGGAAAGCATCAGAGGCTTTGCCTGACAGCTTTCCTGACAATATTGAAACCCATTCTTCCTTAGCTATCCGGTGCAGGTTACATTGTCGCACAAAATCTGCTAAATAGTTATCAATCTCACAGTCTTTTTCGTCAAAAGCTTTAAAAGCGCTGAACAGAATTTTCTTTGTATCCGCTGTGTTGTACTCACTGTTTGGGGAGTGTGCTGCTGCCTGCTGGACCGCAGCCAGTTTTAATTGTAGTTATGCGTCTCTTTTTTGTTTAGCCTCCTCCGCTAAAAGGCTCATTACTTTCAGAATAATGTCAGCCGTTGGGTTCGGACCGAACCATGCTAGTTTCTCCCTCATTTCTTTGTTGGCTGGTGATTCCTCCTCCTGAATCACTGGTGTCTCCATCTCTTGTACAGCTGGCATTGCCGCAACCAAGTTCTTTCGGTCTAGCTCCATTAACTCTGCTATAATGACCTGCTTGGTTTTGTTGCTAGCAATCCTTCCACGAGCTTCCAGTAGCTCTTTCAGTGTATTTCTTTTAAGCAGGGTGTACCAGCCTTCCATTCACTGTTCCCAGTGTCTGCTTGGCATCCTGGTGTAACGGAAGTAGAAGGGAAAATCAGTTGTAACGGGACTTGAATATTAAATCCCCAGATTTCCGCTGGTATAGAAGGTAATATCCCACATCCCCCAGTAACCAGACGAAACACCGTTTAGGGAGTCAACTGAACTTTTTTAATCCCCGCTCCAGCAGTAAAACTGCCAACTGTCAACTTTTTTTTAAAATGTTCTGCAATGCATTACACACACATACCCTTGGTTCTTAAAGTGGTACATACATATTGAACCGAACAGATACAGGCATTTAAACAGCAGGGAGAAGGTTTAACTGAGGGCCCACAGGCAAATACATGAAAAATCCTTCACAGCATCCTCAAACGGAAGGTGGGGGAATGCAAGGTCTCTAACATCCACCAGCTCTGAGATGTGGACTCCAGTGGCAACCTGTGAAGCTCTGGTGAACTCCATGCCCATGAGGATTAAGGCAGTGCTGGAAAATAATGGTGGCGACACAAAATATTGACAAAAATGTTTACACAACTGTGTGGGGTGTACTCACTTTTGTGACATACTGTATATATATATATATATATATATATATATATATATATATATATATATATATATATAACATTCCACTAATCGTCTGAGAATGTAAGGTGTAGAGGGACATGCTTTGCCAGTCTGGGGGGTAGGAAATATTTTTTTTGCACCGGGGCCCTCCATTCTCTAGCTCCGCCACTGATACATAGCCAAATTGGATTCACCTACACCGGTCTCCAATTAGCTATATGTGATAAAATGACAGTATCATGGTAATCCTTGATGCATGTAGAGGATAAACCTCTTTTATTATTTTGTCTGTTTGTTGTCTCAAGTTTAATTTAAACTTTTTTACTTTAATATATAAATCTATCCAGTAATCTCTAGAACCCATTTATAATATATCTGGGAATCACCAGTGATATACAACAAAACACATACGGCAATTTTGGCAATATGGTTATCTTGATTGAGGTGATTCTCTAATTAGTTTCTATGAGGAGGTTAGTAAGAACTTTGGTCAGGGCAACTCAGTGGATGTTGTATTTTTGGATTATGCAAAGGCTTTTGATACAGTGCCTCATCGGAGACTTTTGAGCAAACTAAGGGATACAGGAGTTGCAGTATATATCTGCTCATGGATCGAGAGCTGGCAAAAAGACAGGAAGCAAAGGGTTGTTGTAAATGGAACATACTCCAACTGGACTAATGTGGAAAGTGGGTTTCCCCAAGGTTCAGTATTAGGTCCTCTCCTTTTTAACATATGTATTAATGACGTAGAAGTAGGACTCGAAAGTAGTGTCTTCATTTTTGCTGATGTTGTGCAAGGTAATTAAATCAGATAATGATGTACTTTCCCTACAAAGGGATTTGCATAAATTAGAGAAATGGGCCGCTAAATGGCAGATGAGATTTAATACAAATAAATGTAAGGTTATGCATTTGGGAAGGAAAAATAGCCATGCAATTTATAATCTTAATGGAGCAAATCTAGGGGTATCAGATATTTAAAGGGATTTGTCAGTACTAGTGGACAACCACCTAGGTAGCAGTGTTCAATGCCAAGCAGCAGCTGGAAAGGCAAGTAAAATATTAGCATGTATCAAGAAGGGTATAGAAGCAAGGGAAGCAAATATAATTCTACTACTATACAAATCCCTAGTACGCCCTCATTTGGAATATGGAGTACAATTTTGGGCACCACTTCATAAAAAGGACATTTTCATGCTGTAAAAAAGTACAGAGAAGGGCAACAAAACTAATAAGGGGAATGGAGGGGCTACGTTATGAAGAAAGACAAACCAAATTAAACTTATTTTCGCTAGAAAAAAGGTGTCTACAAAGGGATAAGATTACCTTATTTAAATACATCCAGGGTCAATATAAGGCTTTGTAAAGTGAACTTTTTGTAGCAAGAGATTTTCAACTGACAAGAGGACATCCTTTGAGGTTAGAGGAAAAAAGATTTCACCTTAAACAAATGAAAGGGTTCTTCACAGTCAGGGTGGTTAAACTGTGGAATTCTCTACCAAAGGAGGTGGTGACAGCGAATTCGATAGATAACTTTAAAAAGCGGTCAGATATATTTTTTAATAAAGAAGGCATTCAAGGTCATCCTAGATAACTAGCGAAGGAATATTGATCCAGGGAGAAATTTGATCACCAGTTTCTGGGGTCAGGAAGGAATTTTGCTTTTTTTCCCCTTATGAGACAATTGGCAAAGTTTCAATGTTTTTTTTGTTTTTTTTTTCCTGTTTGCCTTCCTCTGGATCAATTAACAATTAATAACAAATAGTCTGCATATTTAAAAGATCAAGAGAGATCTAAAAAGGTTGAACTTTATGGACTAACTCTTTATTCTTCCTCAAATACTATACTATTATTAATTAATTAACAACTAATTAATTAATAACTAATCCACATATTGCAGATCAGAGGAGATCTTAAAAGGTTGAACTTGATGCACTGAAAGTCTTTTTTCAACCTCAATTACTATGATTCTACCCATCCAGGAAAGTTCTTTCCCCTCCTATTGATTAATCAATGTATGGATATTCTCATATGGTTCTAAATAATTTGTTTTACATAATTCATTCAATTTTGGAAGAAATGTTATTCCTAAATGAGTACTACCCAGTATATGGTATTTTTTTCTGCAGGGCTGTCTTCTCATTCACTTCAAGTCCCAACCACATAAATTGTGTTTTATTAATATTTAATTTATAATTAGATAATTTACTATATATAACTTTGTGAAGATGGCATAATGAGATGGTTGCATTTTTATATGTGGTTTTCCCGATAGTAACTCCTTGGATATAAATCAAAGTTTTAAACAATTAACAGAGAAAGAGGGCAGCCTTGGTATATCAAACTTATTTGATCTACAGCCCAGACCTGAAACATAAGCTGAAGGTTTAGAATAAAGATCTTTAATTGCTTTAGATCCAAAGGACCCAAGACCAGACTTTTGTGATATTAAATTTAGACATGTCTATCCCACCCTATCAATAGCGTTTTCAGCATCTAACATTTAAATCTTTTTAGATTTAACGTAAGAGATTAAATCAATCATTCTCCTAGTATTATCTGAGCCTTGTCTTCTAGTCGTAAAATCAGTTTGATCTATTGAAATTTACAATACAGATGTTTTTAATCTATTAGCTAGTATTTTAGAGTATAATCTAATGTATATATTTAGAAGAGAAAACATCTGTAGTTCTTACAATTTGCAGGATCTTCTCTTGTTTTTGTTGGGATGGTTATTATAGAAGCTTCTAGCATTTCACCGGAGGCCGATCCTTTATCTATTATTTCATTTAATGCTCCTTGTAAATATATTGTTAACATAGGCTCTAATAATTTATTGTATTGGGCAACATGACAGTTGGGACCTGCGGCTTTGTCTAGATTAAATTCTGACATAACTAGTTGAATTTCTATAATTTTTATTTCTTGATTTAATAATTATAATTCTTCTTCTGAGACTTTGGGCAAATTAATTTAGTCAAATTATTTAATTTCAGATTTGGTTGGTTTAATAGATGTAGGTGCTGTACCACTTGAAAAAGGAGAATGCCAAGGGGACATTGGAGCGAATTTGCCAACATCCACAATCTGCACCATCCTTAAAAACAAGGAGTAGATGAAATTATCGGCAACCACCAGCACTATATCTTCTGTCAAGATATTTGCCCAATCCAGATGCTACGCCCTGGAGGATCTGGATCAATGACAAAATAGAGCTCAACATGCCTCTCAGCCAGGCAATCATAATGGAGAAAGCCAGAAGCATCTATGGAACATTGAAATCACGGGAAAAGCAGCGAGGACTGAAACAAAACAGCTGCAGCTTTCCAGCCACTTTAAAGGAGATTATGGTCAGAGGCAATTATCCTCCAGAAGTGGAATTCAACGTCGATTAGACTAGACTATTCTGGAAGCTAAGGTCAAGCTGCACCTTCATATCACATGAGCAGAAGCGAGAACCAGGGCTCAAAGCAGCAAAAGTTCAAGATCAAGCCTTTGATGGTGTACCATTCAAAAACACCTGGAGCCATGAACAGCATTCCAAAATCCACTTTGCTCGTAATTTTGTCAATTCAACCATAAACCTTGGATCACCATCAAAATCTTTAAAAACTGGTTCAGCGAACAATTCTGTCCATCAGTGCAACCAGTGGCAGAACTACCACCGGTGTGATGGAGTCTTACTGGACCCCTTACATATCCAAGCAAACAAGAGCCCCTGCAGGGACCCCACCCCACGGGATGCTTGGATGGATGTGTGTGGGGCCCTCCTCCTTATCCCCTGAACAGCCAGCAACAAGTGGGTAACCCTGGTGTGGAGAGAAGGGGTCCAGTATTATTGTGTCTTAAGCAGATTCTTATTACACTGTGGGGGAAGGTAGGTGCACATGGAGGGTTGTTTTGTGGTTCACTTTCTGTCTTAGTGGGTAAAGAGAAATAAACACCTGCTCAGTCTGCAAGTGGAAAGTTATTCACTGTGTATGTGTCTCTAGGGAATGTACAATGTGCCATGTGATGAGGAGAGGTTTGGATGTATGTTCAATAAAGCAAGTTATTTGGGGCATGTGTGTGATAGGTCTATAGGTGTGATTGTGTGTGTTTAAGCCATATGATGGGTCTATAGGTATGACTGGGTGTGTAAGCCATGTGAGGGGTCTATAAGTGTGTTTGGGTGATTGTAAGCCACGGTCATATAGGTGTGTTTTGGTGTGTAAGCCATGGTCTATAAGAGTGTTTGGGTGTGTTAAGGCATGCGAGTGGTCCATAGGTGTGGACTATTTAAGAGGTCTATAGGTGTGTATTTAGGCCACGATATATAGGCGTGTTTGTACATGTAAGCCATGTAAGACCTATGGGTGTGATTGTATGTGTAAAGCCATTTGAGAGGTCTATATTCCCTTTAGATTAAAAAGTAACGAGTTTCCAATCCTGTAGGCTGCTTTGGAGAAAAACACTTTCTCCAAAGATTCTAACATTCTAAACCCAAAACATGTTCTTCAGTTTGGGACAACATTTTATATATATATATATATATATATATATATATATATATATATATATATATATATATATATATATATATATATATATATATATGTATATATATATATATATATGTATATATATATATATGTATATATATATATATATATATATATATATATATAGATATACAGTGCCTTGCAAAAGTATTCACCCCCTTGGCATTTTTCGTGTTTTGTTGGATTGTTTGAGGATTTGCATCATTTAATTTAAAGAACATGCCCACAATTGTGAAGATTTTTTTTTTTTTTTATTGTAAAGCAAACAACAAATAGGACAAACATACAGAAAAAGTCAATGTGCATAACTTTTCACCCCCTAAAGTCAATACATTGTAGAGCCACCTTTTGTGGCAATCACAGCTCCAAGTAGCTTTGGATAAGTCTCTATGAGCTTGCCACATCTTACCACTGGGATTTTTGCCCATTCCTCCTTGCAAAATTGCTCCAGCTCCTTCAAGTTGGATGGTTTGCGATTGTGAACAGCAATCTTTAAGTCTGACCACAGATTTTCTATTTGAATTGAGGTCTGGGCTTTGACTAGGCCATTCCAACACATTTACATGTTTCCCCTTAAACCACTCAAGTGTTGCTTTAGCAGTGTGTTTGGGGTCATTGTCCTGCTGGAAGGTGAACCTCCATCCTAGCCTCAAATCATGCACAGAGTGGTACAGGTTCTGCACAAGAACATCCCTGCATTTAGCACCATCCATCTTTCCCTGAACTCTGACCAGTTTCCCAGTCCCAACTGCTGAAAAACATCCCCACAGCATGATGCTGCCAGCACCATGTTTCACTGTGGGGATGGTGTTCTTTGGGTGATGTGATGCGTTGGGTTTGCGCCAGACATAGTGTTTTCTTCTATGGCCAAAAAGTTCAATTTTAGCCTCATCAGACCAGAGCACCTTCCTCCATACATTTTGGGAGTCTCCCACATGCCTTTTTGCAAACTCAAAATGTGCTATTTATTTTTTTGCTGAAAGTAATGGCTTTCTTCTGGCCACTTTGCCATAAAGCCCAACTCTATGGAGCTTATGGCTTATTGTTGTCCTATGTACCGATACTCCAGTCTCTGCTGTGGAACTCTGCAGATCCTCCAGGGTTACCTTAGGTCTCTGTGCTGTCTCTCTGATTAATGCCCTCCTTGCCCGGTTTGTGAGTTTTGGTGGGTGGCAGTCTCTTGGCAGGTTTGCTTTTGTGCCATGTTCTTTCCATTTGGTTATGATAGATTTGATGGTGCTCCTGGGGATCATCAAAGATTTGGATATTTTTTAATAACCTAACACTGACTTGTACTTCTCAACAACATTGTCCTTATCTTGTTTGGATAGTTCCTTGGTCTTCATGGCAGTGTTTGGTTAGTGGTGCCTCTTGCTTAGCTGTTGCAGCCTCTGTGGCCTTTCAAAAAAGGTGTGTATATGTAATGACAGATCATATGACACTTAGATTTTACACAGGTGGACATCATTTCACTAATTATGTGACTTCTGAAGGTAATTAGTTGCACCAGAGCTTTTTATGGGCTTCATATATATTTTTCTCATTTCACTTCACCAACTTAGACTAATGTGTTCTGATCCATCACATACAATTCAGATTAACAAACCATTGACCTTAAGGCTGTAATTTAACAAAATAGGTAAAAAGTCAAGGGGGTGAATACTTTTTCAAGGCACTGTATATATATATATAACAAAAGAGTACTGGTGCATAGCCTAAATTGCAGCTTCTCTTTGTGTGTATCCAGCAGTTCCATACACTTGCAGCTCCAGTAACCATCAATGTATCATGCAGTAAAAAGCTTCTCCAAAAACAACACAGTTTGCTCTATAGGTTGTAGAAACTGTAGCAATCCAAAATCTAACAGCTCTCTCTGCTAGCTGTAACTTTGAGGCTCCGCAAGTCTGTGTACTCTGCTAGGCCTTAGAGCCTAACTGGCGGGCACACCCATCTTTTATTGTGTCTGTTTTAAGAGCCAAATACATCTGCAGCTAATCAGCGCTGTAGCAGGTGTTAACTCTCTTTCTCTTGGTAAGAAATCTTCATATCTCTGTATCTTGCACCAGCCTCGGGGGGGGGGGGGGGCTCTGTCACAATATATATATATATATATATATATATATATATATATATATTAGGGTTTAATTTAGTAATATGTACAGTTGTTTTAATGGTAAACCAATCTATTAATATTCCTCTAATGAATATCTTATGTGAATTCCAGAGAATTAATTAACCAAACTTTGATTTAATTCAAAGAAAGACTTTATTTCAGTCTTTAATCTTCACATTATCAGTGGAGGGAAGGGTCCTTTCTCCATGCTTTTTTTAGGTTTAAAGATTATAAGACTAGTTATTGCATTATCTGCCTAGCTTTTCTCTTCTATTTCTACCTTCATAATTTAATCTAAGTTTTCAATATTTACTAAGGAGTAATCTATTCTTGAACATACTCAATGTTGTTGTGAATGTAGTCCAAATCTTCTGGATGAAAAGTTTTCCCCGCATCATATCATTGATGTTTACAAATTGACAAATTAAAAGCCTTGGCTTTGTTCACAGCTTGATTTTTTGGGTTTACATTTAACCTGATTTTCTGCCTAAGTTTTCATGTAAGAACATATTTGTATCTCCACATAACTACTACTTTGATCATAGCAATATGTCTCAAAATGTTATTCAACAACCTGTTTTGTTTATAGTTTGATGCATATACAGTATCTCACAAAAATGAGTACACCCCTCACATTTTTGTAAATATATTATTATATCTTTTCATGTGACAACACTGAAGAAATTACACTCTGCTACAATGTAAAGTAGTAAATGTACAGCCTGTATAACAGTGTAAGTTTGCTGTCCCCTCAAAATAACTCAACACACAGCCATTAATGTCTAAACCGTTGGCAACAAAAGTGAGTACACCCCCTAAGTGGAAATGTCCACATGGGCCACCATTATTTTCCAGCACTGCCTTAACCCTCATAGGCATGGAATTCACCAGAGCTTCACAGGTTGCCACTGGAGTCCACTTCTACTCCTCCATGAGGACATCACGGAGATGTTGGATGTTAGAGACCTTGCACTCCCCCACCTTCCATTTGAGGATGCCCAACAGATGCTCAATAAGGTTTAGGTCTGGTGACATGCTTGGCCAGTCCATTCAGCTTCTTTAGCAAAGCAGTGGTGATCTTGGAGGTGTGTTCAGGGTCGTTATCATGTTGGAATATTGCCCTGTGTGCA
The DNA here is from genome assembly GCA_027410445.1 of Discoglossus pictus. Classification (NCBI taxonomy): domain Eukaryota; kingdom Metazoa; phylum Chordata; class Amphibia; order Anura; family Alytidae; genus Discoglossus; species Discoglossus pictus. The sequence continues at coordinate 427,313,514 of CM050164.1, forward strand.
AGTCTCTCGAAGGGAGAGTATCATGCTCTGCTTCAGGATGTCACAGTACATGATGGCATGCATGGTTCTCTCAAAGAACTGTAGCTCCCCAGTTCCGATAGCACTCATGCAAGCCCAGACTTTCATGAATCAGCCAGGGGCCATCTTGGATTTGGAACTGTTACCTGCCACATGTTATTGAACAGAAGGTTTTGGGCTCCCAGAGCCACTGTTATAATGTAATATATTCAGGGCAGAGTCCCACTGTTATTGTTAGGCATTGAGAGAAGAGGCAGTATACCACGTCACCACTAATAAAGTCGTCATAACGCATTAAGTGGACTGACGTGGGAAGTACTGCCTCAACTCATAACATGTTGTAGTGGTAATATCTGTAAATATATTGTATTGGAATGTTGGAGCCATGTTGTGTCCATTTGACTGCATATGTAACCTGAGTTGATCACCCATCTGCCTTCCAGCTATCACCTAAAGTAAACACTTGAAGTGATAGCAAGGCCAGAACAAAGGGGTCTATACAGACATTGAGGCACCATAACCCCAGGGGGTCTACAGGGATTCTCACTCAGATAATCAGGGCAAATTCCAGAGGACAGGTAGATGTTTCTCCCTTGAGAGCCAGCTACCAAATGAGCTTGTAGCCACACCCAGTGGGCGGCCCCTGGGGAGGAGACTGATAGTTCCCAAGGATTAACCCTGTCACATGGGACAGAGGGAATTAGCTGCTCCTAAGGGCTACTCCATTGGTCCAGAGGGGGATGAGGGTTTGACTAAAGGTAGCCACTCCCTATAATGTGTTGTGCAAGGTTTTAAATATGCTGTTCTAAAATAAAACTTGGTTCATAATTTTCATCAAGACGTGGTGTGTAGATGTATTATTTACCCAGGGACATATGCTTGCAGTAAGATTCGTCAGACTTACTGTCAATATTGCTCAGTCTAAACCAAGGGCTGTACTCAAAGCTACTCCAAGGTCCAGAGTAACCCAAATCAAGTCAGCAGACCCCAGCCAGAGAGTGGGTCGTGACAATTGGTGGCACAGTGGTGGGGTACTCTGAGAAGGACCAGAAAATGGAGCAGATGGAACAGCAGTATGAGGACATGTCCAAGGAGGCAAGACGCAGGTTCAGTATAGCCAGGGAGTTTTGCCCTGGGGAGATAACGCTGGAAGAGGCAATTAAAGGACTGAACCTAATAAAGCAGCAAATACAGGAAGAACGTACAGGGGTGAGTGTCCAAGCTCAGCAAAGGCTTGGGGTCAACCCTGCAGAGATGCCAGTAAGAGTCAAACTGGCAAATCAGAATTTTAAACAGTCCCAGGATGATAAAGAAAGCATTGACGGATTTATCCAAGAGGACTACAGAGGAAGCGTCCTGCTAAATCAATGGATGGCATTCCTGCAATTATGGCATGGCCATGAGCTGGCAAGCTGGTTGGAGGAACTGGTAGAGAAAGAGATGGACTTGGAGGAACAGTATCTTGCCAGGGTAGAGTCCTTTGGTGGCCGGAGAAAGGATCTCTATTTTCGTTTGGATCTACAATATGGGGTTGAGGAGATTCTGAATGGTGATCCGGAATGTGGCATGGGAACTGCAAGGAGACATAATAACTTGTTTGTTGAACGCTGCCGGGGTCTGGGACTGGAACCATGGTTCCCGGAGGCTCCTTTGCTAGAACCCCTGGTTCGGCAAGAGCAGCAACTGGAGGCTGAATATGTTCAATTGTGGGATGCGATACCCAAGAAGTATTTTGGCCCATCCGGATGGGAGGATGGCTCACCAGACCCTTACAACTCAGACGGTATGTACCAGAGTGAGTATGCTCACTGGAACTGGGGAGAGGCATTTCTAGACTGTAAACAAAGTGAGGAGTGGGAAGGGGTAAACACTGTTCCTTTGCCAACTCCTGGGGATGGAGAATGTTTGCCCCTAGAACATGCAGCAACTGTGTCAGGGCCTAGTCACCAGCCCAAAGAGCCAGAGACCCAGTGGAATGTTCCCTGGGTGGGGTCAGATAATCCATGTCTGCCCCCTGATACCCCAAGAGATTTAATCCCAGAGGAAGTGGGAACTGTTCACAAGCTAGGGCCAGATAAGTTAAGTCTGCCCTCAGAAGTTCTAGGCAAAGTGTGTTGGCCAGAACTGTTAATGGAGCCAGAGGCTCGGGATGATTGTGTGATGGACGGTGGGAAGGGAGCCTTAGAGGCCAGGCTGGGTGGGAATGATGATATTCCCCAGCCTGCATCAGATAACCACTGTCTGTACCCTGACACCCCAGGGGAGTTGTTCCCAGAGGTGCTCGTGAAGCACAGAGCCCAGGAGGGTTGTTTAAGAGACTGTGGGGAGGGAAAGGAATTGGTTTCTGGCTACAGGGAACCTGACCTCACACAGCAAGAGTGTGCCAGGGGCACAAAGAGCCAGGCCGGGTCAGCAAGCATGCCAGCTTTGGCAAAAGCATTATGGGTGCAGAGTGGCACCATGAAAGAGGGTGTACCAAGTGGGGAGATACCCTGGATAACCATTGTCCAGGAGCCCACTGGAACAGACACCACTCCAAAGACCCAGTTCAACAGAAAGGACTGGGATAAAGTTGCTCAACCCCGGGCAATGGAGGAGTCCGGCACTTCAGCTGGATGGGAGCAGCATAGCCCCCCAGCCAAGTCAGAGGAGTGTAAGCACAGCTTGGGTGGGAGCAGCGTAGCTCCCCAAGCAGCAACGGAAACAGCTGGACCAGAGGAAGAAAGCCAAGAGGAGCTGTCCCTTTGCGATCCCATAGGCCCAGAGACTGTTTTAGAGATGCCAGCCCAGCTGTGGGGACTGGCTGGGGGGAACAGAGTTGCTATGGGACAGAAACTGTGGCCCACCTGTTGTACTCTGGGATACCAGATTATTGGGGAGGTACCCTGGACTATTTGGGTGGGTGTGAATGGGAAGAGCAATTTGCTCTATACAGTGGGTGCAAGGCCAAGGGCTGGGGGAGGTTGTTACTCTGCACTTTGGGACTGTGTTCTAAAGGACTTGAACGTGGAGAGAGTACAGAGGGCCTAGCCAATCCAGAAGATTCATGACTATCAGCGTGGCTGGGAAAATCATAGGGGCATGGATGTTTCCTGCCACGCTTGGGGAGGTGTTGTCATGAATCAGCCAGGGGCCATCTTGGATTTGGAACTGTTACCTGCCACATGTTATTGAACAGAAGGTTTTGGGCTCCCAGAGCCACTGTTATAATGTAATATATTCAGGGCAGAGTCCCACTGTTATTGTTAGGCATTGAGAGAAGAGGCAGTTTACCACGTCACCACTAATAAAGTCGTCATAACGCATTAAGTGGACTGACGTGGGAAGTACTGCCTCAACTCATAACATGTTGTAGTGGTAATATCTGTAAATATATTGTATTGGAATGTTGGAGCCATGTTGTGTCCATCTTGACTGCATATGTAACCTGAGTTGATCACCCATCTGCTTTCCAGCTATCACCTAAAGTAAACACTTGAAGTGATAGCAAGGCCAGAACAAAGGGGTCTATACAGACATTGAGGCACCATAACCCCAGGGGGTCTACAGGGATTCTCACTCAGATAATCAGGGCAAATTCCAGAGGACAGGTAGATGTTTCTCCCTTGAGAGCCAGCCACCAAATGAGCTTGTAGCCACACCTAGTGGGCGGCCCCTGGGGAGGAGACTGATAGTTCCCAAGGATTAACCCTGTCACATGGGACAGAGGGAATTAGCTGCTCCTAAGGGCTACTCCGTTGGTCCAGAGGGGGATGAGGGTTTGACTAAAGGTAGCCACTCCCTATAATGTGTTGTGCAAGGTTTTAAATATGCTGTTCTAAAATAAAACTTGGTTCATAATTTTCATCAAGACGTGGTGTGTTGATGTATTATTTACCCAGGGACATATGCTTGCAGTAAGATTCGTCAGACTTACTGTCAATATTGCTCAGTCTAAACCAAGGGCTGTACTCAAAGCTACTCCAAGGTCCAGAGTAACCCAAATCAAGTCAGCAGACCCCAGCCAGAGAGTGGGTCGTGACAATTGGTGGCACAGTGGTGGGGTACTCTGAGAAGGACCAGAAAATGGAGCAGATGGAACAGCAGTATGAGGACATGTCCAAGGAGGCAAGACGCAGGTTCAGTATAGCCAGGGAGTTTTGCCCTGGGGAGATAACGCTGGAAGAGGCAATTAAAGGACTGAACCTAATAAAGCAGCAAATACAGGAAGAACGTACAGGGGTGAGTGTCCAAGCTCAGCAAAGGCTTGGGGTCAACCCTGCAGAGATGCCAGTAAGAGTCAAACTGGCAAATCAGAATTTTAAACAGTCCCAGGATGATAAAGAAAGCATTGACGGATTTATCCAAGAGGACTACAGAGGAAGCGTCCTGCTAAATCAATGGATGGCATTCCTGCAATTATGGCATGGCCATGAGCTGGCAAGCTGGTTGGAGGAACTGGTAGAGAAAGAGATGGACTTGGAGGAACAGTATCTTGCCAGGGTAGAGTCCTTTGGTGGCCGGAGAAAGGATCTCTATTTTCGTTTGGATCTACAATATGGGGTTGAGGAGATTCTGAATGGTGATCCGGAATGTGGCATGGGAACTGCAAGGAGACATAATAACTTGTTTGTTGAACGCTGCCGGGGTCTGGGACTGGAACCATGGTTCCCGGAGGCTCCTTTGCTAGAACCCCTGGTTCGGCAAGAGCAGCAACTGGAGGCTGAATATGTTCAATTGTGGGATGCGATACCCAAGAAGTATTTTGGCCCATCCGGATGGGAGGATGGCTCACCAGACACTTACAACTCAGACGGTATGTACCAGAGTGAGTATGCTCACTGGAACTGGGGAGAGGCATTTCTAGACTGTAAACAAAGTGAGGAGTGGGAAGGGGTAAACACTGTTCCTTTGCCAACTCCTGGGGATGGAGAATGTTTGCCCCTAGAACATGCAGCAACTGTGTCAGGGCCTAGTCACCAGCCCAAAGAGCCAGAGACCCAGTGGAATGTTCCCTGGGTGGGGTCAGATAATCCATGTCTGCCCCCTGATACCCCAAGAGATTTAATCCCAGAGGAAGTGGGAACTGTTCACAAGCTAGGGCCAGATAAGTTAAGTCTGCCCTCAGAAGTTCTAGGCAAAGTGTGTTGGCCAGAACTGTTAATGGAGCCAGAGGCTCGGGATGATTGTGTGATGGACGGTGGGAAGGGAGCCTTAGAGGCCAGGCTGGGTGGGAATGATGATATTCCCCAGCCTGCATCAGATAACCACTGTCTGTACCCTGACACCCCAGGGGAGTTGTTCCCAGAGGTGCTCGTGAAGCACAGAGCCCAGGAGGGTTGTTTAAGAGACTGTGGGGAGGGAAAGGAATTGGTTTCTGGCTACAGGGAACCTGACCTCACACAGCAAGAGTGTGCCAGGGGCACAAAGAGCCAGGCCGGGTCAGCAAGCATGCCAGCTTTGGCAAAAGCATTATGGGTGCAGAGTGGCACCATGAAAGAGGGTGTACCAAGTGGGGAGATACCCTGGATAACCATTGTCCAGGAGCCCACTGGAACAGACACCACTCCAAAGACCCAGTTCAACAGAAAGGACTGGGATAAAGTTGCTCAACCCCGGGCAATGGAGGAGTCCGGCACTTCAGCTGGATGGGAGCAGCATAGCCCCCCAGCCAAGTCAGAGGAGTGTAAGCACAGCTTGGGTGGGAGCAGCGTAGCTCCCCAAGCAGCAACGGAAACAGCTGGACCAGAGGAAGAAAGCCAAGAGGAGCTGTCCCTTTGCGATCCCATAGGCCCAGAGACTGTTTTAGAGATGCCAGCCCAGCTGTGGGGACTGGCTGGGGGGAACAGAGTTGCTATGGGACAGAAACTGTGGCCCACCTGTTGTACTCTGGGATACCAGATTATTGGGGAGGTACCCTGGACTATTTGGGTGGGTGTGAATGGGAAGAGCAATTTGCTCTATACAGTGGGTGCAAGGCCAAGGGCTGGGGGAGGTTGTTACTCTGCACTTTGGGACTGTGTTCTAAAGGACTTGAACGTGGAGAGAGTACAGAGGGCCTAGCCAATCCAGAAGATTCATGACTATCAGCGTGGCTGGGAAAATCATAGGGGCATGGATGTTTCCTGCCACGCTTGGGGAGGTGTTGTCATGAATCAGCCAGGGGCCATCTTGGATTTGGAACTGTTACCTGCCACATGTTATTGAACAGAAGGTTTTGGGCTCCCAGAGCCACTGTTATAATGTAATATATTCAGGGCAGAGTCCCACTGTTATTGTTAGGCATTGAGAGAAGAGGCAGTTTACCACGTCACCACTAATAAAGTCGTCATAACGCATTAAGTGGACTGACGTGGGAAGTACTGCCTCAACTCATAACATGTTGTAGTGGTAATATCTGTAAATATATTGTATTGGAATGTTGGAGCCATGTTGTGTCCATCTTGACTGCATATGTAACCTGAGTTGATCACCCATCTGCCTTCCAGCTATCACCTAAAGTAAACACTTGAAGTGATAGCAAGGCCAGAACAAAGGGGTCTATACAGACATTGAGGCACCATAACCCCAGGGGGTCTACAGGGATTCTCACTCAGATAATCAGGGCAAATTCCAGAGGACAGGTAGATGTTTCTCCCTTGAGAGCCAGCCACCAAATGAGCTTGTAGCCACACCTAGTGGGCGGCCCCTGGGGAGGAGACTGATAGTTCCCAAGGATTAACCCTGTCACATGGGACAGAGGGAATTAGCTGCTCCTAAGGGCTACTCCATTGGTCCAGAGGGGGATGAGGGTTTGACTAAAGGTAGCCACTCCCTATAATGTGTTGTGCAAGGTTTTAAATATGCTGTTCTAAAATAAAACTTGGTTCATAATTTTCATCAAGACGTGGTGTGTTGATGTATTATTTACCCAGGGACATATGCTTGCAGTAAGATTCGTCAGACTTACTGTAAATATTGCTCAGTCTAAACCAAGGGCTGAGACATGATGTTCCTGTACTCAAAGCTACTCCAAGGTCCAGAGTAACCCAAATCAAGTCAGCAGACCCCAACCAGAGAGTGGGTCGTGACACAGACCATGACACTCCTACCACAAAAAGCATACATCTATACTGAGGAAAGGTAGTTGAAATAATCCCTAAATGACAAATAAATGCATAATGCACAAAGAGCACAAAAACACTCATATGAGAAGAAACCCTCAGTTTGAAAGTAAACAGTGATGCAGAGAGAGTGGAGGCAGCATCTGACATCAGCAGATAAATGCATATAGGGTGAATCAACACAAGATATTATAGAAAACATATATACTCATATCGACATATGTGTATAAATGTTTGGTCTGGGCCTGTATGATTGCTGCCAGCACTGGGGAGCTACAGTTCATTGAGGGAACCATGAATGCCAACATGTACTGTGACATACTGAAGAAGAACATGATCCCCTCCCTTCGTATACTGGGCCGCAGGGCAGTATTCCAACATGATAACGACCCCAAACACACCTCCAAGACGACCACTGCTTTGTCCACCAAAATGTAAAGTCATCAATTCTACGGGACTCAGCCTTCTTTATGGTGCAGCTCTCACATCCGTATGTTACTACTGGAAATACCAGTTATAACTTGATAGTGTAATATCTTTGTCCAAGCTTGCCATAGCTTTCCTCCCCAGATCAAATGTCTTTTAATCTTTTTGGCTGCAGTCACCATGCGAAAACATCATATTCCAGGAAAATAAAATCTGTCACTGTCTCCACTTCTCCCCCATCTATTTGCCAGGAAGTGAGATTGGTGTTTTCCATGAACGTTGTCTTTTTAAAATTGAGCATCAGGCCAGACCTTTATTTTTTCACCCTTATCAATAGGTCCTTTGGTTCCTCCACACTTCAGCCACTCAGACATCAGCATAGTATAATCTGCGTATCTGAGGTTGTTCATATTTCTTCCATCAATTTTGATTCCGGCTTTGGATTCATCAAGCTTTGCCTGACACATGATGTCAGCCTGGCCTGAAACATTATGTTACACATCTTTCCCAGTCTTGAACCATTCTGTTGTTCCATGTTCAATTCTGACTGTGGCTTCTTGGTTCACAAAAAGATTCCTCAAACTTGATCCACACAGTCAAAGGCTCTAGAACAGTCTATGAAGCAAACGTAAATGTTTTTCTGGAACTCTCTTGCTTTCTCCATAATGCATCGGACTTTGTCAATTTGATCTCTTGTGCCTCCTACTCTGAGGAACCTGGCTTGCACATCTGGTAGTTCCCGATCCATATATTGTTGGAGCTGAGCTTTTAGGATCTAAAGGATTACTTTTCTGGCATGGTAAATAAGTGGAATTTTTCGATAATTGGTGCACTCTTTGGCACAGACTGTTTGAGGGATTGGGATGTAGACTGACCTTTTCCAGTCTATTGGCCTCTGCTGTGTCTCCAAATCTGTTGGCATGAGGCAAACAACACTTTCACAGCATCATCCTATAGGATTTTGAATAGTTAAGCTTGGGATTCCATCGACTCCTTGAGCCTTGTTATCAGTAAGGCATCCTAGTGTTCATCTCACTTTATTCTCCAAGATGTCTGGCTCCAGCTCCTTGGACAAACCACTGAAGTCATCACTGCTGTATAAATCTTCTATGTATTCCTGACATCTCTTTTTATCTGTTCTGATTCAGTTAAGTCCCTGCCATATTTGTATTTTATCATGCCCACTTTGGCATGAAAGGCTCTTTTGAGAGAACTCTTGCCTTTCCCATTCTCTTACTGTCTTTTATCTCTTTACATTACTCATTATAGAAGCTCTCCTTGTCTTTTCTTGCTATCCTCTGGAATTCTGCATTCAGTTGATCAAATCTTTTTCTGTCTCTACTACCTTTATCTTTCCTTCTTTCCTGGGCTAATTTCAAAGCCTCATCAGAAGGTCAGTTTGCCTTCTTAGTTTTCTTTCTTTTGGGGATATTCTTTGTTTCTGTTTCCTGAAAAATGTTGCAAAATTCAGTCTGAAGTTATTCAGGTATTCTATCTTCCATGTCTAGTCCCTTAAATCTATTCTATACATCCACTGCATATTCACAGGGGATATTAGTTATTTTTGATCTGCTTGGTCTGATGATTTGCCATCTTTTCTTCAGTCTAATTCTGAACTTTACAATAAGAAACTCATGGTCTTAGCCGCAGTCAGCTCTAGTTCTTGTTTTTGCTGACTGTATAGAGCTCCTCCATCTTTGACTACAAAGTATATAGTCAATCTGATTTCTATTTTGTCCACCTTGGGATCTCCATGTATAGAGTTGTCTCAGAGGCTTTTTGAATAGGGTGTTTGCTATGACCAGAGAATTATCTTGACAGAAATCTGGCATTCTACATTTTGTACTCCGAGGCCAAACTTGCCCTCTATTCCACATATGTTCTGGTTTCCTACTTTAGCATTCAAATCTCCTATGGTGAGAGTAACATCTTTTCTTGGAGTTCTAGCTATGATATGTTAAATATATAAGTTGTAGAATTGGACAACTTCAGCCTCCTTAGCCACCATGGTTTGAGCATAGACTTTGATCACTGTGATGTTAAATGGCTTGCATTGAATTCAAAATTATTCTGTCATTTATTGGGTTGTAACTGAGCACTTCATTGGCCACCCTTTGATTGGCTATGAGGGCTACTCCATCCCTTCTGCAGAATTCTTGACCACAGCAGAAGATCTGGTGGTTGGCTGATGTAAAATGGCAATTCCAGTCTATTTGAGTTTACTAATTCCCAGGATATCAATGTTTAACGTTGCAATCTTATAGTTACATAGTTACATAGTAATTGAGGGTGAAAAAAGACTTTCAGTCTATCAAGTTCCACCTTTTTAAGATCTCCTCTAATCTGCAATATGCGGATTAATTGTTAACTGATCCAGAGGAAGGTAAACAGAAATATACCCTCATGTTTGACCACCAGTATGCCTTGTTTCATAGTTCTGACATTCCAGGTTCCTATGCTGAATTTTTCTGTGCAGCAGTTGACTTTCCTTCCAGACACATCTGCAGCTGTGTGTCCTCTCTGCTTTGGCCCAGCCACTTCATTAGATCTGGTGCTACTTGTACTCACCCTCTGCTCTTCCTCAGTAATGTAGTAGGCACCATCTGAGGAGTTTATCTTTCCTGATATTGTTGTCTAAGCAAATGTACTGGAGTGGGTTACCAGTTCCTTATTAAATGGACACTGTTCAAATCCTTACTAAATATACATACTTATCACCATATACCATGTGTAAATAGAAGTAGAAGGAGTAAATTACATCCAGTGTGGCCTGTCGTTTATTGCCACTTCATTTTCCAGTCTATTTATTAGCATCAAAGCTGTTAACCATTTTGTACGGAAATTAGCACTGCATAAGTTCCACAAGAAGCATAATGATACATTTTATTTAGACTTGGGGATACAAACAGAGGATGTTATTACTTTAAAAGGCTAAATACAGTTACTTCAGGAAAGTGACGGCACTCCATGGGTTAGAAAAACTTTATGACAAGACCAAACACAGCAAACATCTTCAGACTACAAAAAATCTAAGCCCCTTTAAAAACAAAATAAATTAAAAGCCATCAATTTCAAGTGGAGTTAAGAAATATTCTGGTGGAGGCCAAAATAGTGGTTTAAGTAACAAGGAAACATTTGAATTTTTGTAAATAAAACAACCCACACGTTCCATCTGCTATGCCTTATCTAAAGTCCATAAAAATAAAATGCCCATACCAAGGAGACTGATTGTCTAGGGTACGGATAATTTAACACACAATATCAGCTTGTTTGTGGATGATTACCTTAAAGAACTGGTAGTGTCCTTACCTTCTTACATCAGGCACACCTCTGATCTATTTTGCCATTTGCAGGAAATAAGTGTACCTGACAATACCATTTTTGCTAACATTGATGTAGAGCAACTCTACACAAGCATTCCTCATAATTTAGGTCTTAATGCAGTTGAGTTCTTTTTGAGACATAAAGAAACAACCTTAGCAGCTTAAAACAAATTGATTCTCGATCTGCTTGAATTTATTCTCACTAAGAACAATTTCTTCTTAGACCAAAAATGGTATCACCAAAAGAAAGGTTCCGCTATGGGAACTACCTATGCGCCAAACTACGTCAACTTATTTTTAGGTTGGTGGGAGGACGCACAGGTTTTTAATGACTCAATGGTCTGGCACACTAAAAAGGTGTTGGTATGGCATTGTTTTATTGATAATATACTGATTCCGTAGACAGGGATAATTAGTGAATTTAAAGAATTTATCCTTGAACTTAACAATAATTCATTCGACTTAGGCTTTACCTATGAGGCTAGTATGACTCATATTACATTCCTTGATCTGATTATACAAAAAGATGCTTTTGGTAACGTGAATACATCAGTCCATAGAAAATCCACGCCACCAATTATTTTCTGACATGGTCCAGCATGCATACATATCATCTAAAACGTGGGATACCATTTGGCCAATATCTACAGGCTAGAAGGAATTGTACTACAGAGATGTCTTTTTAAAAAACAGGCTGACCTAAGAGTCAAGTTTAAAGCCAAATAACCTGAAAGGCACATACCGCTGTGGTAGATGTAAGGCGTGACAATACTGTATGTACCCACCAAGGAATTCACCAACCCTAATGATGGCAAAACATATAACATTGGTGCATTCTATAATTGTCTCTCCACTGGTGTAGTGTATGTAATCAAATGTACTTGTAATATGTTGTACGTGGGTAAAACCATATGCCAAGTAAGGAGGTGTGTGTTAGAACACATCTATTCTATACAGAATGAACTAGACACTCCTGTAGCGAGGCATGTAAAAAATATCATAAAAATTATATAAATGTAATCAGTTTTTGTGTTTTGGACAATGTAACTTCAGGCCCTAGAAAAGGGAACTTGGATAGAATCTTACTTCAAAAAGAAGCTAGATGGATCTATCAATTAAAATATTTAAGCCCAAATGGACTAAATGAGGGATTATCCTTTACCCCATTTATTTGATCATATCCTGAAATATACAACAATATCAGTTTTCCATCTAACTTTATATGGTATTTATAGATTTTAATCTTCATGTAGTTTTTCTTGTAGATTCACAGCACTTCCATTCTGGTGGAATGAAGATGCTCCATTGAACCTAATTTTGTTGTTATTATTTTTCATATATTATTTATTTTTAATATTATTATTTTCATGTTTAATTTATTATGTTTGATTATATATTATATATATATACTAGCCACTTGCCCGTCAAAGATAACGAGCACCTTCTACTTTAGATAGAGGGGGAGAGGCAATGAGCGCTAATTGCAGACGTCGTCCAACCCGCCACTTTCGTGCCTCTCGTGCCTTTGCGAACCTCTCCCCACTCTCAGACCCTTGTGTTTGTTTCCCCCTCTCCCTTCCATGTGTCTGTTTCCCCCCTCTTCTTCCCCCCCTGCCCTTTTTTTCTTCCTTATTTTCCTCCCCTCTGTCCTTTCTCTCACCCCTGTATCTCTTTCCACCCTCTCCCCCTATGCCTCACCTGTGTCTTTCTCCTTTCTGTCTCTGCTTTTAATTTTCAAAGTACATGCGTGCCTGACGTTGTTCAGCTAAGTGTTACGGGTTTCGGCCTCGTTTTGATCCTTTTTGAAAGCATTTACGTTTTACGGCCACCATTTTTTTCCTTGCTTTGCCGATTTTTGATCTATGAAAAACTGCAATTAAGCCTCAAATTGGCTTTCAACTTTACTCACAGGTTCCCTGGCTCTGCCCCTGAGCTGTGTGTGTGAGGTTTTTAAGTTATTTTTTTATTTATATGGCGTTTCTTTGTCTGTCTGCCGAGGTACGTGGTTGCAAAAAATATCGTCTGTTAAAGCCGTAATTTTTTCAAAGTCTTGTGTGCCTCGCGTTCAGTGCCAAAGTCTTAGGCCCTCGGCGCTGATCGCGGGCATCGCCATGTACTCCTTCAATCTCTTTCTCTCCTCCATCGGTGGAGCGTCCTAGGGCAAATTACAGCTATGACGGGACAACCTTAGAGGGACAATGAAAGGGCACAATTGCGAGTCCGGCAATGAGCGCCTTTGGCGCTCATTGCAGCAAAGTTTTCATGTGTCAACAAACGTTTCATGTAACAACACTGAAGAAATGACACTCTGCTACAATGGAAAGTAGTAAGTGTACAGTCTGTATAACAGTGTAAATTTGCTGTCCCCTCAAAATAACTCAACACATAGCCATTAATGTCTAAACCGTTGGCTACAAAAGTGAGTACACCCCTAAGTGGAAATGTCCAAATTGGGCCCAAAGTGGCAATATTTTGTGTGTCCACCATTATTTTCCAGCACTACCTTAACCCTCATATGCATGGAGTTCATCAGACCATCACAGGTTGCCACTGGAGTCCCAATCACGGAGCTGGTGGATGTTAGAGACCTTGCGCTCTACCACCTTCCATTTGAGGATGCTCCACAGATGCTGGATAGGCTTTAATTCTAGAGACATACTTGGCCAGTCCATCACCTTTATATTCAAGTTCTTTAGCAATCCAGTGGTCGTCTTGGAGGTCGTCAGGACAGGTTCCACTCAGAACACCCCTCGCCATGGTCGACCAAAGAGGTTGAGTGCACATGCTCAACGTCATATCCAGAGGTTGTCTTTGGGAAATAGACGTATGAGTGCTGCCAGCATTGCTCCAGAGGTTGAAGGGGCCATCAGTCTGTCAGTGCTCAGACCATACGCCGCACACTGCATCAAATTCAAGAAGGAAGCCTCTTCTAAAGATGATGCCCAAGAAAGCCTGAAAACTGTTTGCTGAAGACAAGCAGACTTGGTCTCTATCTTGAGACCAAGATAAACTTATTTGGTTCAGATGGTGTCAAGCGTGTGTGGTGGCGACCAGGTGAGTAGTACAAAGGCAAGTGTGTCTTGCTTACAGTTAAGCATGGTGGTGGGAGTGTCATGGTCTGGGCCTGCATGAGAGATGCAGGCACCGGGGAGCTACAGTTCATTGAGGGAACCATGAATGCCAACATTCACTGTGACATACTGAAGCAAAGCATGATCCCCTCCTTTCAGAGACTGGGCCGCAGGGCAGTATTCCAACATGATAACGACCGCAAACACACCTCCAAGATGACCACTGCCTTGCTAAAGAAGCCAAAGGTAAAGGTACTGGACTGGCCAAGCATGTCTCCAGACCTGCATGTCTTTGGGGCATCCTCAAACGGAAGGTGGGGGAGTGCAAGGTCTCTAACATCCACCAGCTCCGTGATGTGGACTTCAGTGGCAATCTGTGAAACGTCCTGCCCATGAGGGTTAAGGAAGTGCTGGAAAATAATGATAGCCACACAAAATATTGACACTTTGGGCCCAATTTTGACATTTCCACTTATGGGTGTACTCACTTTTGTTGCCAACGGTTTAGACATTAATGGCTGTGTATTTAGTTATTTTGGGGGAAAAGCAAATTTACACTGTTATACAGGCTGTATACTTACTACTTTACATTGTGGCAGAGTTTAATTTCTTCAGTGTTGTCACATGAAAAGATATAATAAAATATTTACAAAAATGTGAGGGGTGTACTCACTTTTGTGAGATACTGTATTTTTTTTTTTATTATACTTTTTATCTTTTTTACACTATTATCATTATATAATTTTCATTATTAAAATCTGGACATCACATTCACTTCAACACTTCAACATTGGGTGCACTACTTCACCTTACCCAATTTAGTCCACTTCACATTTATATTTATATTCATTTATATATATATATATATATATATATATATATATATATATATGTGTATGTATTTTATTTATTTTTTTAGTTTATATATTCCATCTATTTATTACCCCATCATCATCATTTATACATACAGTTTTTCTGCTATGCTATTGGTATGTTCTTTTGTTCTTTTATATAGAGTGATATGAGTTTGATATTTTTTTTTATTTTTATGTTATTCTTATTACACACCCATTCTCACAGCATTTGTTTTCTTCCACACAGATCATATATGTATAATTTACACATTAGATATATTTTTTATCTCCAAGATCACTCATATTCAGCTTCCATCAATAATGAATTAGCTTTCATTCATATTTTGTCATCACATTTTTTTCATTCACTATGATTAATTCTTTACTTATTATTACATATATTTTTTACATACAGAATTTTACATCTTTGGTTCTGGAGTATTAGTTTTTTGGCTTCATTCACAATTGTTGATTATTAAGTGATGCTGTTTATTTCAGCCTGTTCATTTATTGCTACATCCTTTATAGGCTTGTATATAGTACATTGTACATTTCAATAAAGTTAATTCAAAATGTGTGATGTCATCACGTTTTTGCCCATTGAGCCTTCATAAAGTCTCTGGCCCTCATTCTATTATCGGTTGTATGAGATGCGGGGCCGCAAGGACAGGCCGCAGGCTATTAGCCTATTCTATTCCCTTCCTGCCGGGGGCTCCGGCAGGCTTGCGGCCGGCGCCTTGTTCTCCCTTGCGGCCGCACGCGCCGGAGGAAAGCCTTTGATCTTAAACGGCCACAAGAGTTTCCATCGCTCTGGGAACCCTCTCTGCAAGGCTAAAACCGAGCTGCAGCTTACTTGCAGCAAAAAGGTCCCGCAAGCACACAATTAAGCACATAATAAAGCCATAATAAAGCCATCCTGCACTCTGATGAGACGATAAAGTGATTGTAGGTGTTAGCATTCATAGCACAACATTCCCCTACACTCAAATCCGTAAATAATTTTTATTTTAATTTATGTCAAATATCTGTGGACAAACTCCCGAGGGCTTGGAGCACCTCAGACCCGCCCACGCTGCGGCCGGAAAATAAACAGTTAATGAAATCTCGGATTTTGGCTGCTGTGCAAGCTTGAGAGGGGGTTGCTATTAATCCTCATGTCCCCCATTATGATCCCTAGCATTTACAGAGCTTTACAGTGCCATCTTGAATTTATATTTGCTTTTAAAGTTTTCAGACCTTGTGGCCGGTTGCAAGATATGCGGCCGGCCGTAAGGGGATATCCTTGCGGCGCCGTCTATTTGAATTTCAAGGTAACGGGAGCCCCGCAAGGAATCGCAGCTTTGCGGCCGTTTTACGGCCGATAATAGAATGAGGGCCTCTGTCTTTAGTACTGGTGCCTATCTGTTGTTAGTCAGTGATCAAGTTACAGAGTAACATCAAAGGCGTTTAGAATATACAAATAAGAGGGGACAGAGACTGCGTTACAAAAATACAAGGAAATCAACAAGGCTTGCAAAAGGTCTATTACACTGGCTAAAATAGAAAATGAAAAATTAGTTGCAAATGAGAGTAAGTCTAACCCTAAAATGTTTTTTAAATATATTAGTGGGAAGAAGGCCAGGAAGGAAGCTGACCTGAAAAAGGCAGATGAGCTAAATAGGTTATTTTCTTCAGTATACACAAGGGAGGTACCAATGGTTGGGACACTGCAACAAAATGGAGCCACACTACCTTCACCAAATAATTGGTTAGTGCAGGAATAAATCCAAATTAGGTTAAAAAATAAATAAATGTTAATAAAGCCCCAGGTCCTGATGGAATACACCCAAGGGCACTGAGGGAACTGGGTTCTGTAATAGCCAAACCATTATATCTAGTTTTTCAAGATTCACACAACACTGCGTCTCTACCAGATGACTGGAGAAAAACATAGGTAATACCTAAATTTAATAAGAGAGCAAGAACAAATCCAGGAAATTATAGACCTGTAAGCCTAACTTCTGTAGTAAGAAAGCTTTTTGAAGGGTCAATAAGGGATAGTATATAAGAATATGTATTTTTAAACAAGATTATAAGTAGGAGTAAACACAGATTTATGAGGGATAGGTCATGTCAAACAAACCTAGTAAGTATTTGTATCAAGGTATTTCAGTGGATATAGTTTTTTTGGATTTTGCAAAGGGTTTTGATACAGTGTCACATGGTAGACTATTGTGCAAACTATGGGCCTCATTTTATTAGCGGCCGTAGGCGCTGCGGGGCCTCAAGGACCGGCCGCAAGCTATTCTGCTATTCTATTCCCCTCCGGCTGGGGATTCCGGCAGGCTTGCGGCCGGCGCCTTGCTATCTCTTGCGGCCGCACGCGCCAGAGGAAAGCCTTTGATCTAAAACGGCCGCAAGAGTTTCGGCCGTAAGAAAAGCCCCGGTTGCTATTCTATTGCTCCGGGAACCCTCTCTGCAAGGCTAAAAGCGAGCCGCAGCTTACTTGCAGAAAAAAGGTCCAGCTAGCATTAATTAAGCACATAATATAGCCCAAATAAAGCCATCCTGCACTTTGAGGAGACTATAAAGTGATTGTAGGTGTTAGCAAAAATAGCACAACATTCCCCTATACTCAAATCCGTAAAAAAATTTTTTTATTATATATGTCAAATATGCATGTAAAAAGTCCATAGGGCTTGGAGCACCTCAGACCTGGCCACGCTGCGGCCGGAAAATAAACAGTTAATGTAAACTCGGATTTGGGCTGATGTGCAAGCTTGAGAGGGGGTTACTATTAATCCTCATGTCCCCCAATATGATCCCTAGCATTTACAGAGCTGTACAGTGCTGTCTTGAATTTATATTTGACTTTAAAAAAAATTGAGCTTACGGCCGGTTCCAAGATATGCGGCCGGCCGTAAGGGGAGATCCTTGCGGGGCCGTATAATAGAATTGCGAGGTAACAGAACCCCCGCAAGGAATCGCAGCCTTACGGCCGATTTACGGCCAACAATAGAATGAGGCCCTAAGGCATACAGGAATTGCAGTAAATACATTTATTAATGACTTAGAAGTACGATTGGAAAGTATTGTGTCCATTTTTGCTGATGACACTAAGTTGTGCAAGGTAATTAAATCAGAAAATGATGTACTTTTCCTCTAAAAGGATTAGCATGAATTAGAGAAATGGGCATCTAAATAGCAGATGAGATTTAATAAGAATAAATGTAAAGTTATGCATCTGGGAAGGAAAAATAGCCATGCAATTTATATTTTTAATGAAGCAAATATAGGGGTATCAGATATTGAAAGGGATTTGGGAGTGCTTGTGGATAACCACCTAGGTAACAGTGTAGAATGCCAAGCAGCAGCTGCAAAGGCAAGTAAAATATTATTATGTATTAAGAAGAGTATAGAAACAAGGGAAGCAGATATAATTCTGCAACTATACAAATCCCTAGTACGCCCTCATTTGGAATATGGAGTACAATTTTGGGCACCACTTCATAAAAAGGATATTTTAGAGCTGGAAAAAGTACAGAGAAGGGCAATAAAACTAATAAGGGGAATGGAGGGGATAAGTTATGAAGAAGGACTAACCAAATTAAACGTATTTTCTATAGAAAAAAGGTGTCTAAGATGGGATATGATTACCTTATATAATTATATCGAGGGTCATGAGGGCATCCTTTGAAGTTCGAAGTAAAAAGATTCTACCTTAAAGAAAGAAAAGGGTTCTTCGCAGTAAGGGTGGTTAATCTGTCGAATTCTCTACCAAAGGAGGTTTGTAACAGTGAATTTGAGAGGGAGTATTGATCCAGGGAGGAGTCCGGTTGGCAGCATCTGGGGTAAAAAATGATTTTTTACCCTTTTCAGACAAAGGCAATGTTTCAATGAGTTTTTGTTTTCTGTTTGCCTTTCTCTGGATCAATTAACAACTAATCTGCATATTGCAGATCAGAGGAGATCTACTGTAAAAAGGTTGAGCTTGATGGACTGAAGTTTTTTCAACCTTAATTACTATGGGCCTCATTCTATTATCGGCCGTAAACCGGCCGTAAGGCTGCGATTCCTTGCGGGGGTCCCGTTACCTCGCAATTCAATTAAACGGCCCTGCAAGGCTATCCCCTTACGGCCGGCCGTAAATCTTGCAACCGGCCGTAAGCTCAGAAATCTAAAAAGTCAAAAATAAATTCAAGACAGCTCTGTAAAGCTCTGTAAATGCTAGGGATCATATTGGGGGACATGAGGATTAAAAGTAACCCACTCTCAAGCTTGCACATCAGCCCAAACCCAAGTTTAAATTAACTGTTTATTTTCCGGCTGCGGCGTGGGCGGGTATGAGGTGCTCCAAGCACTCTGGACTTTTTACATGGATATTTGACGTATATTAAAAAATATATATTTTACGGATTTGAGTATAGGGGAATTTTGTGCTAATTTTGCTAACACCGAAAATCACTTTATAGTCTTCTCAAAGTGCAGGATGGCTTTATTTGGGCTATATTTCATGCTTAATTGGTGCTAGCGGGACCTCTTTCCTGCAAGTAAGCTGCGGCTCGGTTTTAGCCTTGCAGAGAGGGTTCCCGGAACAATTGTATTGCAAATAGGATTTTCTTACGGACGATTTCCTTGCGGCCGTTTTAGATCAAAGGATTTCCTCCGGCGCGAGCGGCTGCAAGAGATAGCAAGGCGCCGGCCGCAAGCCTGCCGGAATCCCCGGCCGGAGGGGAATAGAATAGCAGAATAGCTTGCGGCCGGTCCTTGCGGCCCCGCAACGGCTGCGGCCGATAATAGAATGAGGCCCTATGTAATTATGTAACCTAACCAAATAATATAACACCCATTGGAGTCTAGTTCTTTATATTTTTCAGCAACCATTAATCTCTTGGAGTATTTTTTATTTATTTTTATTTTTCCAAATACAAAAAAATACAAAATACATGCATACACATAAAGTACAAACATAACATATTTCAAAACATCCTAACATTCAATCTATCAATGTTCCAAGATGATGAAGTTGTATATAAAACTTAAGGCACCAGCTAAATATTTAATTCGAAAAAATATAAAAATAAAATAGTGTATACCAATCCCTCTTTTGCCAGTTAATAAAAGGGCCCAAGGTACTTATCAACCCATTAATCCCCATCATAACCCTAAATACCCTTTAATATTCCATTCTGGGTTTGGGCTTTGTATTTGTTCTAGTGTTCCACATTAACCATTTAGTGAGTAATACATTTAAAAAAGAAAAATCAAAAATATAACATTTTGATATCTAACAATACACACAATCATCTATATAGAAGTAGATCAAACCCTATTAGAGATTAGATGCAATTTATTTGCCTTTCCTCTTGCTTAGTGACTGAGAAGAAGAAACAGAAAGGATCCAACCATATTTCCCTAATTTAGTACGGACCCACCATAAGTGAGAAATAAAACAATATTTAAGTAAGAAGTGATATTAAGGAATGATTATCCCATCTTTCCCACTTTTCCTTATCCTTCACTTTCCTTTTCTGGGAATTACGGCCCAAATCTTTCTCAATTTGCCTATTTCTTTTTATTATATTTGTAATCTCATTCCATGAAGGGATGATCCCCTCTTCCCGTTTCAAAGCTATCAGCCATTTGGTAACTAATCACATATTTAATACCACTACTTTTGTACTATTATCCCAATGAGATGGAAATATATTAAATAAAACAAGATCAGGGGAGGAAGTAATAACCTCATTACAAATGGCTGATAGATTCTGGGTACATATGTCCCATATTTCCTGAATAGATGGACAAAACCACCACATATGTGAGTGCGTACCTTCCTGACCACATTTCCTCCAACATTGCTGGTCCTGCTCTGGTATAATGTTGAATATTTTTACTGGATCGTAGTACCATCTTTGGTACAGCTTAAAACGTACTTCTCTAAGTGAAACACTTATTAAATTCTTATGAGTGAATTGTAACGCATTAAACCATACACCAGATTGATATTCAATACCCAGTTCCTCTTCCCATTTAATCATTGGTAAGGTTTTCCCCGGCAGATTTGTGCTATATAAAATTCCTCTAATCCCTGCAATATTGTTATAAAAACGGTTAAATTAATTAATTATTATTCATAATCATATTAATTATGATTATAATAATTATTCTAATCTTATCCTATGAGATCCTTGTTCTCTACGGATAAACAAATAAATAAATATATATTCAAGAGGCGTTACAGATTTATGGTTACAAAATGTGCATTTATTAGAACATAATACTTAATACAAATACATTAATAATATATGATAACTAGCGAATTGCCCGTCAAAAAATGACGGCAATGAAATTGTAAGGTAGCTAATGCTGTTTGGTGTATAATAATGAAATATGTAATACATTACTAAATTAATATACTGTACCTATTTTGAAGCATTGTGATGAAGAGCTGGCAATCTGTGTTGATGTTGCTGCAGCATTAGTGGTGTGGAGCTGCTGTGTAAGCATGCGGAATGTGTGCACTGTGTGGTATGAATATCCGTAGGTCGTTTGTGGCGTTTTGCAAGTTTCTTGTGGTGTTTTGCGAGTTTAGAGTGCTGTAGCCTCGTTTTCGTTTTGTTCGGCGGCCATTTTTTCTCTCGCTTAGATTTTTTTTTAGTCTCTAAACTCTTTTATTTCGATTAAAATGAAGGTCTAAATTGCATTTTTGAGGTCCTGGGTGCTCCCTCTTGGTGTAGGTAAGGTTTTTATGTATGTGCTGTGTGTATGTATTGTGTTTTACATTTTGTAATGTTCACAAGTTGCGTCCGAGTGTTGCGAGGCCGTAATGTGTCTGAACGTGTGTCGTATGTTGTTTGCGAGTGTCGTAATGTGTGTGTCGTGCTCTTTGGGTTGCGACGTGAAGTTTGCGAGGGTCGCAGTTGCTGGCATGGAGCGCCTTCGGCCCTCCATGCCAGCAAATGAGGCCCTCGCTTTGCGAGGTCCTCAGGTGCTGGCATGGAGCGCCTTTGGCGCTCCATGCCAGCAACTGAGACCCTCGGCCAGTGCCCTCGCTTCACAAGGACCGCGGGCTCGCATAGCGAGCCCGCGGCATTAGCAACAACTCGTACGCTCACAACTATATATGTGATACTATGGAAACAACATCTCTTAATTTAGCAGAAAGGCATTCTAATCGCTACCAATTATGTCCATGTGTGTGTGGGTAGTATGATACTTTACCAGGCCTCCACAGTGTAGTGAAGAGAGCTCAGAGAGTTGTATATTGCACAGAGCCAGGAAGCCAAAGAGAGAGACCGAGCCCCACTTCGAACTTAAATAATATTAATCCCACCCCCATACTCATGATCTTTACTTCCTATTGGTCAATTAGGTCACATGTCCTTCACAAAGTCCTCTTCACTGGTAAGCTGTCCACACAAAGGATACTTCCGGCCACATGGTAAACTAGAGAGATCCGGTCACACACTCATGATTCAAGAATACCATATATGGTCTTCTGCTAATTCTCTGAATTAGACTGTACTTAGTCCAGGCTATCGCCATCATGTGGTTGTATAACAGAATGCACAAACAGAGTGCACCTATATGTGACAGCTCAATTCTATATTAGAGCTGATAATTTTCTGTAATCCATAATCCTTGACGCCAGACCGCTATTACAATTATTAATTTGGGCTTTGGTCATTACTAACTTTCTTTCAAAGAGGGTAAGCTCTCTATTAAGGACTAATTTACCCAGTAGTTTCCCTCTTCGTAGTTTCAGTGAATTATACTGTAACCACAAACTTAACGGTACTCCTCTTTCCCTCATTAGGTTGTCAAAGGGAAGAAAGTCATTATTTCTATAAATGTCCTTTAAGCTCTTTAAATTCCATTGGGCCTGATTAACATTGTCACTATGATTTGGATTATTCTGAAATATTGTCAAAGGTATCATTGGCGAAGGGAACGGAGCCAGCTTATATTTCATATTTACACTAAACCAACTCTTTTAACAGAATCTAGTAACCGGTAAAATATTACTAAGGCCATTCATATTCACTGTTTTATTTCAAATTATATTCTCGACATTTGCCTGTGATATTAGTGTACTTTCTATCTGAAGAAATGTCAGCTCTGAGTTACCATTGATCAGGCTCATGACATGGAATAAAGCAGTTGCTTGAAAGTATTGTTCAAGGTTTGGGGTACCAAGACCCCCTTCCCAATACCTCCTATTTAAAATCAAGTTTTTAACTCTAAAGTTTGCTGATTTATTAATGTATTTATCTATAATAACTTGAAATCTCTTAAGTAGTTCTTTGGGGATTTTCATGGGAATGCACCTGAAAAGATATAATACTTTGGGCAAAACAAACATTTTAATGGCCGTTATTCTGTCCATCCATGACAAGTTCAGCTTACGCCAAGAATCCAATACTACTTTTATAGCATTAAATACAGCATTGTAATTATTCCTAATTATCTTATGCCAACAAGGTGAGAATTCAATACCAAGGTGTGTAAAATGGTTAGTTGACCAGTCAAAGTCAAGTTTTCCTTTGAGTTGGGCTTTTGTTGTACCATCTATATTGATCATCAACACTTCTGTCTTACTTTGATTGATCTTATAATAGGAAATAAAACCATATTGTTGAATTACCTTCAATAAGTATCCCACTGAATTTAGTGGATATGTCGTTGTAATAATTATGTTGTCTGCAAATAAGGTTATTTTTGGATTTACCTTTCCCATAACAACACCCCTGATGTTAATATCACCTATTTTGTTCTGCTAATGGCTCTATTGCTAAAGCAAAAATAAGTGGGGACAATGGGCATCCTTGCCTAGAGCCATTATGAATGCTGAAACTATCTGTTTCAAACCCAGGTCCACAAATGAAAGCACAATTATTGGAATATAATGCCATAATACTCCTAATGGCCTTGTCTTCAAAGCCAAATTTCGTTAACGTCATTTCTAAGAACTCCCAGTACAGACGTTCAAAAGCCTTTTCTGCATCTATTGCAAGAGCTACAACAGGAATATTATTTAGTTTACAATAATCTATAATATCAAACAATTTTCTTGTATTATCCATAACTTGTCGTTCTTTTAGAAACCCTGATTGGTCATAATTAACTAGATCTTTCATTATTTTACTTAGCCTTTTTGCTATTATCTCCGCATAAAGTTTAATATCAATATTTATAAGCGATATTGGTCTATAGTTAGAACATTTATTCTCCGGTTTCCCCTCTTTATGGATAGTTACAATTACCGCTTGGAGAGATTCAGCAGGGGCAGAGCCAGATAATCTAATTTCATTGAAGATATCCATTAAGTACGGACTCAATAGCTTGGAAAAATTCTGAAAGAAAAGACCCGATAGCCCATCTGGACCTGGGGACTTATTTGGCTTAAGAGCTCCAATGACCTCTTCTACTTCTGCTAATTTCTTCCTCTAATTTCCCAGACTGCATAGCAGAAATTTTGGGCAACTGGACAGAGTCCAGAAATTCCGATATTAATTCTTTAGTAGGTTTAATTACTTCCCCGCTTGCCTCTAGATCATAGAAATCTTTATAGTAATCTAAAAAAAATCTTCCGATCTGTTCAGGGAGCCTATGGGATTTTCCCCTCTGATCAAGCATCTCTGAAGTGGTCTTAGGCCTACTATTATTTCTAAACTGATTAGCAAATAAGTTGTTAGCCTTACTAGCACAATGATAGTATTTTTGCTGGGTTCTCCAGGTGTTCTTATCAATTTTTACTTGGTGAATCTCTTTTATTAATTTCTGAATACTCAGGATTTCTAGCCCGGTATCTTTATTAGGATCCAGTTTGTTTAAGCTGTTAACCTTATTTAATTGAATATATAATGTCCCTAAGGGATTTCCCTCTTTCTCTTTTTTCTTTGACGCTAATGCAATCAAATTACCCCTTAAGAAAGCCTCAAGAGAGTTCCAAAATGTAACTTTGGAAGTGATCAAATCCTTATTAAATTTTATATATTCCTCGATGGACTTAAAAATAAGGTCCCTGTCGCTACTTAATTTAAATAGTGACTGTTCTATTCTGAATCTTTTTGAACTTATTTTAATCCATGGCTTATTAATATACATAGTAACACTAGCATGGTCTGAATCTCCAATATTGCCAATGTCAGCTCTTGCAACTTCATTTATAGCCTCTTCATCTACCAGACAATAATCTATCCTTGTGTATGTCGCATGGCGATTGGAGTAAAAGGTATAATCTCTCTCCCCAGGATGAAACGTCCGCCATGCGTCAAACAGCTTATATTTTGTTAGCATATCCTGTAATCTATGTGAGACCACCATATTTTCTTTATTAAGGATTGCTATTTTCTCTGTTTTCCTATCCACTTCCGTATCCAACACCATGTTCATATCTCCAGCAACTATTAATATTCCCTTTCTTAGCCTATTTATAATTTTCAGCATTCTATTTAGAAAACAATTTTGTTTTTGATTGGGAGCATACAAGTTAGCTATAGTATAATAAACATCATTAATTGATCCAGCCCATATAGAGTATCTCCCTTCCGGGTCAGTTTGTGTAAAGCATTCCCTCACGTGATTGCTTTTACGCATTAGAATGGCAGTACCTCTAGACTTCAACTTATAATTGGTGACTGCACAGGTATCATACAGGGTGCTCAAGAAAATTATGTTTCTGCCTTCTCCACTTGGAAAAACCTTGAAATGACATTCCTCTTATAGGGTGTATTCAACCCTCTTACATTATAAGTAATACATTTAATGGGACCAGTCATAATTTACTAGAGTATCTTTAAAAAACATCAGTAAAGCCCGAAAAGGCTGTATACTCTTAGGTAACCTTGAATGTTGAAGTAGTATACATACAAGACTTTGAGACCCTGGAAAATTTGGAACAAAAATTGTACACCAATACATAACGAATAAACATACCTAAAAACAGCAAACATACATATTCCCCCTTGACGGAAAAATGCTTTTCTAATCCGTCATTGTTGGCTTAGGAAATGGGCAGCAAGAGGACTACTGACCATAAACACTGGATCCACACCTAGATCTCCACCATGCATAAATGCTTTTTACTCCTAGTACTGCTTAGAAAGTTCAAATGTATCTTGTAAATGATCCTCGTAGAAATATGATAACTAAGTGAAAGAATATCACTAATCTTTAATTTACCCCACCTGCCAGTACTAGACTCTATATCTAGTCACTTCATCTTTCTTTCGTCTCTCAAGCTTTTTGCCACTCCTGAGATTCCTCTCGTATTTTGCTGTGATAAGAATCTCTTAGCCTCCTTTTTTGGATTTAATAATAAAATTCTGGTCTCCTCTAGTTATAAGTACTTTTGCGGGGTGACCCCATTTATATGCAATCTTTTCTTCCCTTAGGATTTTAGTAAAGTCCCTAAACTCTCTCCTTTTTTGCTAAATTTCAAAAAGAAGATCTAGGAAAATTTGGACCTTATCATATGGAGGAGAGAACTTTTTTAGTTGTCTACTTTTGTTTAGTATTTTTTGTTTGTAAGAGTAACACTGCAGTCTAACCAAAATGTCCCTCGGGACTTCCCTCGATAGGTTACGGGGTAGTGGTAGTCTATACAGTATTTCAATCCTATTTCCCCCCTCCTCTGGGCTTAAGTCCATAGACTCAAACAGTTTTAATACATATTCTTTTAAGACCTTGGGACCAAAATATTCGGAGATCCCTCTCACTCTTAAATTATTCCTTTGTGATGCTTCCTCAATTCTATTTTGGCTAACTTTCAATGTTTTAACTTCATCTTCTATTTTTTTAACTTGCACTTTCAGTTTTTGATTTTCTTCCCAGCTTTCCTCATGTCTTTTCTCAACAAGTGTACATCTCTCTGCAATAGCAGCCATTGTTTTAGCATTATTAGTCAGCTCTGTAGAAATTTGGTTTTGAAGGGAGCTCTGAAACTCACTTAATATATTCTTTGGTAGAGATGCTGTCAAAATTTCCCTATATGCTTGTAGCGGGGAGATCGAATCTTCTACCAAAGAAGAATTATCTGAGTTTGAGGAATTATAAGTAGATAAATCCTCCGCGAGGGAGAGTTGAAGAAGCGGATTAACTTCTTCAGATTTCCCTCCTTTACCTCTATGGGAGGGGATCGCTGGAGTATTGACACTCCTCTGGACTTGGTTCTAAATGTTGAATTAATCATAATGAGATGGGTTTTATTAAGATAAGTTGGTTGACAATTGTCATTCCAATGTGTTTCCTGTATAGATATAATGGTTGTTTTTTGTGTGGATAAATTGATCTGAGGCTATTTTCCTCTAATGATGAGAATTCAGTCCCTGGGCATTTTGGGATATTATCTTAAAGGTATATGTAAGTTAGCTGGAATATGAATGCATCTGATAGAGGAGAATTTATAGTGTCTGAAAAAAAATGTTTGCATGACAAAATTCCAAATTTCTTGCTTTTGCAAAGTTTTCTCTCAATGTTGACACCCCAACATTGCTGTTTTGTAGCTAGATATTTGTTCTTTTTTCATTCATGATCAACAGGATCTTATTTTAGAAGTGGTACGAGTATGGGAAACACTTAGGTGTGCGCCTGAAGGAACTGGTACATAGAGGAACACATTAGAACAAACACTGAGCGGATGAGCTATGCATAGAGCTGTGCATAGAGCTATGAAATGTTGAGATACTACATCAGTTTGCAGTGCACATGAATTATTCTGCACTCAGAGGAGGATCATTAAGATTTAAATGAAGATTTTCATAAGAGGATAATAAAAAATGTATACAACACTTATACTTTGACTGTACTTTTATGTCAATTTAATATATTTTTGGAGACTCTACATTGCATTTTATTTTCTTGTTTCATTCTGTTAAGTTTGCTGTCTACCCTTACTATTTATCTTGTCATAAACACAGAAGTATTGCTTAAATATAAGAAAATGAATAGAATGGAATGAAAATATTTCTCACTAGCAAAAAATATCCACAGGGATGGCTAAGAAATATAAAAAAATATTTGTTACTGAATAACAAAAATTAGCATAGTATTTTCCACTTCTTCATTGCTACCTTGTGGTGAAGGGGTTTGGTACTTCAATGAAGCTGCGAGTTATGCCATTTAGGGTCGCCCAAGATGGTCAGGTCATAGCAGAGAGGTCAGACAAATTGCAGCCCACTGGAGAAGGAACTGAAAGCTGACTCTACCAAAAAAACTTACGGTTAAGCATAACCAGGTATAAGATGTGTTTGGCTTGCTGTGGTCATGGGGAGTCGCATATGATTGAACTTCTAAAATAACAACAATAGTATTTTTACATTTGTTAAATGCAAAATAGTGAAACAAAGCCCAACTTCAATGGAGTTAGTTTTAAATTATTTGTTTCCATCCAATTTAATTAAAGAATTTCTGTCTTTGTTCCACTGTCTTACTTGCATTTCTTTAATCACATAAAGGTTTCATATCACAATTTAAATGGATTGAGTGATATTAACCTTCCTTGATCTGTGAAGTGAAATGAAAAAAACAAAAACAAAAGGTAGTTCCACAGTGGTCATTTGCAAGGCTTTTTCTTTGAACCTGCATTGATCAGTGTTCCTGACTTTTCACACCGTTAACAAAAATGTGGTTACATCAACCTTTCATTGTATTCAGTGTCAATTATATGACTGAGGTCATTGTTATGTATTGACTGGAAGCCTGGTCACATGACTGTCTCAGACACCAAGTTCAATAGAATAAATGCTTGCTTCTTATTAAAAGCCACAAATTTGCACTGAAAGAATAAACTGTCAGTGCTTAACATAATTTTATCTATAATAAAGTTTCAAAACTGAGCATTTTTTCTTTATTCTCATGTCAATGTGGTGCTGATTACCTACGAGTAATAAACATTTTTTATTGGAAACAAACCTTATTCATTCTTTCTGAAACATATTTGTATACATAAAATGGAAATACTTTAGCAACTTGTCTAGAAACAGTTGTTTTTTTTGGTTAGATTGATAACACACGAGACTAAGTAGTCATACCTTGATACAGGGACAACTACAGTGACCTCAGATTAGGTCAGATCCTATTAGGTCACAAGAGGACAGTGAAACATTGATATAATTAACAAAAATTGGGCAATGATTTGCAGATATTGTTAAACAATTACTGCAGTACAAGAAAAAAACGTGTTTGTCAAGTATGTACCAAACTAACAATATTTGCAGCTAAGCCATGAACATAAAAAAAGATATGCTTTTTGGAAAATCTGAATTTTTAAAGTCTCTATTTATGAATACAGGAAATCCATTTGGTGTTTTTAAATCACTTCCTCAGATCTGAATCATGAGGGGGGAGGCTATAAGTGGAGAGATGGTTGGGAAAGGAGGGAACAGAAATTATTTGTTAAGACAATTGGATAAGATTGAAATTGATAGTATACCCCTTCCCCATCACTGGTCCAGAAGCTGATTCTTTGCATTAAAAGATGAAACCATAGCTCTCCAGAAATGTAAAAGCCCCTCTTACACACACAAGTTCCATCAAGTATCATAAATTCCTCCAAGGTACTGCAGGGAATCCAAATATTTTTTTTTCTATTTAAAAACTAGCTGTATGACTTTTTTCCTGATTAATTATGTTCATAGACTTTTAGTTTCCAAGCATTTTTTTTTTCATTGTACCGTTTTAATGTGTATTTGACAAAATATAATGCCAGTAATTTCTATTACTGAGCACTCACAAAATACATATGACTCATAACTCTTAATATTACGGATCGTCAAAAGAAAATATTTATGTGCATTGAAGAGCAACCATAAATGGCTTTAAAACCCTTTCTGAGACCTGCAAAAGCAGTTAAAGAGACAGCAAAGTACTAAAAAATAAAACAAGCAAGTAAAGCAAACATGTAAGCGCATTAGAATGTAACGCTTAACAGTCCCATAGGCACCGTGCAATAAAAAAAAAAAAAAAGGTTTTATGATTATGTGTGAGTCATTATACTTATTGGGAACATCGAAAGTATTATTGAGACCTGCAAAAGCAGTTAAAGAGACAGTAGAGCAATACAAAAAAGTGTTGTAAAGCATGTAACTGTGTTAGAAATCAATATGTAATCGTTCCATAGGCATAAATATGATATAACATATTCATATACACAATTATTGTTTGCGCCAGTATACATATTGGGAACATCGACTATTGGCAATAATATACCTCCACATAACACATAAGAACCTCAAGAGTAACATATACTCCAGTACACAAGAGGTTAATACAAATCAGAAAGCCCAAATGTCCTACAACAGGTTCTCCGATGCATTCACTATTAAAGGGATACGCCCTAAACAATACTCATCAACACTATGAATCCCGACCACATCACAGTAATGAGAGCGATCATGTATGTCACATTATTGGGAGGGTACGTCAACTGCACAATACCTTTGGGTGTAATACACTGGTGTGTGAGATATCTCATCCTGGGCAGCTCTGGTCTTAAAGACAGATAGTGGGTGACACTGATTGTGGCTAAATGGGAGCTGCTAATACATAATGGAAGTGAACTTCATAGGTATACCACTACATGGCACAGATCATACACTGCATTGTCATAGTGAGCATATAAGGCACACTGTGTTATAGACACAGGAACATGGGTATATAGGGACAAAACATGTCAAAGGGTATTGCATCAATGTGTAATAGCTGTTGAGGAAGATCAAGGAGGCACAGAGATGCAGAAGGAAAACCAGCAAACTTACCTCCATCAACAGGAATCTTGGGTACACCTGTGCTGTGAAGTTCCTACAACATTGCTGGTGTGCATATACCAATAATAAATATGTCAAATCAAAGCTAGTGTTTTTGTATTAATTCATTATTGATTATACAATTGATTTAGTTAAGAACCCATATAAATATGTCAAAGTATGACCTCCCAAAAATCAGTATTAATGTTGTTTATGCATAATTTGGAATTACGTGATAATAACATTTAAAACTGAACTTTGGACATGTTAATACCTGTCACCACTCTTGAAGCACACCTGTGTCACTGTGATGTATTGTTCCAACAACAATGTTTTTGATGTCACACTAAATGCAAATTTTGGCGTTGAGTGCACCAATGTGTGAACTGATGTTAAATAATGATGATATTAACATCAGATTTAACATAGAAAGTGTAAATACTTTGCCATGACAACATTAATTACTAATTAGCATATGTTTAGTGACATGAAAATATAAATTTACAGTCAGCAAATGCATAAAGGGATGAGTATACAGAAAGATGATCTATTTACAAAAACATTTGCATTATGTAAACTTTAGGTATGTTAATGTCCCAAATCAGTAACCATTAGAAGCACATGTACACATTGATTATGAAATAACAATCAAATAGTTTATTATATACACCGAGCACAGTCATAAATGTAGCCAACTATGCCTTAATATCATGGGTGTGGTGAGTGCAACTCATTAGAGGACAAGAGGCTGAGTGGGAACACAGGAAAGACCTAAAGGGTTAAAGGTAATACTATATAATAAAAATAATGATAAATAAAATCTTTAAGAGTCACATATGATAATTACACAACAGTAATGATAATCAGATGAATAGAAATTTCATCATTCACTACTTCATATAATAAAAAAAAACAGTAATGTGCATAGCACTTGCATATGGTATTCATCTGCTTAATTACACAGATGCATTAATTCCTGGATTATGTAATCTAATTCAAACATACACATACAGTGTGCTCATAATAAATCAAAACTGAAAAACATAAAAGGTGATGGTCATAACCAAAAAAAGACAGAAGAGGAGAGAAATCTAGCAATATCTATGTGTACAGTACAGTATTATATACTGTAACAATAATTCAACTGTTCATCGACAAGCAGTGCTATCCATGCTGTATCTGTCATTAAAAATCATGTGCTATGACCATTAGTAATGATGTAGGATCTCACAAGAAATGCTTAGCTTTAACCAAATTAAGTGAGGCAAGAGTACAATCACCATCTCTATGTAATTTGTTTAGTGACATTGATATCACATTCAATTTGTATACAGGTGTTATTAGATTATAACTGATTGTTATGCTATCATGACATCTAAAAAGTACCCATTAACATTGATAGAAGACAATGATCATCAGCCATAATGTCTGTTAATTACATCAGACTAAAACATTTGCTCTCATATTGTTAAAGAATGTGTTAATGCTTGGTTTGATTAACATGCTGCTGTAGGGCTATGCAAAACCACCACCACCATTTCTGCATTGGTAGGAAATTAAACCTAACAACCATCAGGTGGATTAGGCAGTGCTGGAAGCCAGAGCATGCTGCGTAATGTCAAGATTCAGTCGGGTGAGCCTGCCCTGGTTTTGCACCTTCTGAAGCAGCTTGGCCATGTTGGTTTCCATCTGACGGTTGTGTCTCCTCATCTCCCTATAAAGCCTCCTATGGGAGTAGCCCACTAAGGCCTGGTGGGAGCAGAGATGCCAGTTTGGAGGCTCTGCAAAGTGACCAGCTGCCGCTCCATAGATGTGCTTGTGATGATCGTGAGAAACTGTCTGTCCAC
The DNA here is from genome assembly GCA_027410445.1 of Discoglossus pictus. Lineage (NCBI taxonomy): Eukaryota > Metazoa > Chordata > Amphibia > Anura > Alytidae > Discoglossus > Discoglossus pictus. The sequence goes on from CM050164.1 coordinate 427,345,863, forward strand.
AAGGAGGCCTGGGTGGCGAGCCAATGTGGGAAAGGAGCGGGCCACTGGGGTTGAATGCTGTGGATATGACTGATAGGCCAGCAAGTCTACCCACTGCCCACATGATTCGAACATCCTCCTCCTCATATACTGGGCCCTCTGAACCACTCCTTGGCTCCTCCTCCTGACAAGGTCCCTGTGGGGCAGAGACAAGATCCTCTGTATACATGTGTTGCTTCTCCTACGTCCCTGCCTTGTGCTCTGTAGGTGACCCAACCCTTCTGGCAGCTGAAATGATAGAACAGTAGCATGAGTTAATAACATTGTATGATCATTTGATCGCTTTGTGTTCCTATATATCTCACATCATGTTGTTTTGAGCCTGGATAATTAATTTTTTTTACAATTGTTCAGAGTTATCATTTGCTAGGTGTGATCATTGCTTTGTATTATGAGACTAATAACTTACCCATCATAATATACCAATTTGCGGAGGTGGAGGCTCCCACGTCGGCTGCAATGAGCCCAAGGCCACAAATTGCAGTCTGCAAATGTGGTCCCTTGCGAAGCAAGGGGCCGCAATTGCGGAGGTGGAGGCTCTACGCCACCTCACAAGTGGTTACAAACACCCACAGAAGCGGGACTTTGAAAAAATACATCTAACACACAATGACTAAATACGGACTTACACTAAAAAAAGACGAGCCGCGGGACTTAGAAAAAAACATTACAAACTCGCAAAAATACGACCTTAACGGCCGAACCGCTCGCAGCTGAAAACATTAAAAAAACAATAAATACACACACAAAAATGACATAAAAGCTTACCCACAGCAAGGGGGCATCCAGGACCTCTGCAAGTGAAGTTACACCTCAATTTAAGTCCAATTTACAGAGTTGCCGAAAAAGACTAAAACGAGGCTACACGACCCTAAAGCCGCAAAACAACACCAAGCACATACAGCTTTTCCAAAAAGCCATAAGAGGTACAAGATACACTTTTAGCAAGGACGCTAAATCATCCACACCCGCGTACCACATACACATTCGCCCCCATTTTACAACACTAACTTACACAATGCGGAAGTCCACAGCTACACTAACGGTTTCCCCTCGCTCACGCAGCCTATTTACAATACACACTGCACACATTGCTGACACTTACTCCTCAGGTCAGCAACAGTGCAAACCTACATTGTATGCTGCAGGAACAGCTCTTCAGCACAATGCTTCCTGCATATATTACTTACAAATAGGTAAAGTATACTCATTTAATAATTTATTAATTATTTAATTAGCATACAAAAATACATACACATAAACCAAAAAAAAACACTATCGCAATAAACGCAAAAGCCATTCACTGCGTGCCTCACAGCGAGCGCCAACGCTGCTCATAGCACACAAACTACACCAGGGGACAGCCTTGCAATAAGTGCAAAAAGCAGATGAGAGCAGACCTTACAATGACAGCAAAAGCACCTCTGATAAAAAAATATACAACAACCAAGAGGCTCGCAATGAGCGCCAAAGGATGTCAGACCACCAAAATAATTCATGTCTGTGGTAAACAGCATTACCTGCCTTACAATTTTATTGCCCCGTCATTTTTGACAGGCAAGTCGCTAGTATATATATAAATCCCACAATCGGCATAGAATTCTTTCCCAGTCTGAGATAGGAGTGATTGCTTCAGTCCAAGATTTAAGAGTTCAGTTAGTATAAATACAGGTTGCTTATTTTATCAGATACATGATGATAATCCACATAAAAACATAAATGGTAGTCACATGAGGTTTTAGTTAGAGGCCCCATATTCTGAAATACAAACTGAGTCTAATAACCCTGGTTCTACAGTATATTCAGAAGTAACACCAATAAATGTCACAGTATATAGGATCTCCCCCTTATAGCCTGTATATATAAATGAGCTGATTGTAATAGTCTTGTATACACCTTATATAGAATAGATATAACTATTCACATAAATATAATTTAAAAAAAAAGACTCTATAGCATAACTGATGACAATCAGTATACAAACATATATCAAATGCATTTTATCCTGTACATGGGCTTTCTCGATGATAAAATCTTCAAAAATATATAAACACATGCATAGATCAAGCACTATTACCTGATTTGGTGCATTTTAAACCCTTTGGTGCTCCCCCTGTTCGTCTAACTCAAATCCTTATGTAACTACTGTTTATGTTTTTATGTGGATTGTCACCATTTGCCTGGTTAAATAAGCAATCTGTATAGATACTAATTGACCTTGTGAACCTTGGACTAGAGTCAGTCCTACCTCTGGAGAAGAACTCTATGCCCATTGTGGGATTTATATACAGTGCCTTGCAAAAGTATTCACCCCCCTTGACTTTTTACCTATTTTGTTACATTACAGCCTTAAATTCAATGTTTTGTTAATCTGAATTTTATGTGATGTATCAGAACACAATAGTCTAAGTTGGTGAAGAGAAATGAGAAAATAATACACATAAAACTATTTTTTTTAAATAGAAAACAGAAAGTTGGCATGTGCGTATGTATTCACCCCCTTTGTTATGAAACCCATAAAAAGCTCTTGTGCAACCAATTACCTTCAGAAGTCACATAATTAGTGAAATTATGTCCACCTGTGTGCAATCTAAATGTCACATGATCCGCTATTACATATACACACCTTTTTTGAAAGGCCCCAGAGGATGCAACACCTAAGCAAGAGGCACCACTAACCAAACACTGCCATGAATACCAAGGAACTAGCAAAAAAAGTAAAGGACAATGTTGTTGAGAGGTACAAGTCAGGGTTAGGTTATAAAAAAATATCCAAATCTTTGATGACTTCTAGGAGCACCATCAAATCTATCATAACCAAATGGAAAGCCCATGGCACAACAGCAAACCTGCCAAGAGACTGTCGCCTACCAAAATTCACAGACCGGGCAAGGAGGGCATTAATCAGAGAGGCAGCACAGAAACCTAAGGTAACCCTGGAGGAGCTGCAGAGTTCCACAGCTAAGACTGGAGAATATGTACATAGAACGACAATAAGCCGTACGCTTCATAGAGTTGGGCTTTATGGCAGGGTGGCAAGAAGAAAACCATTACTTTCAGCAAAAAAACAAAATGCCACATTTTGAGTTTGCGAAAAGTCATGTGAGAGACTCCTAAAATGTATGCAGGAAGGTGCTCTGGTCTGATGAGACTAAAATTGAACTTTGCGGCCATCAAAGAAAGCGCTATGTCTGGCGCAAGCCCAACACATCACGAAAGAATACCATCCCCACAGTGAAACATGGCGGTGGCAGCATCATGCTGTGGGGATGTTTTTCAGCAGCTGGGACTGGGAAACTGGTCAGAGTTGAGGAAAAGATGGATGGTGCTAAATACAGGGAGATTCTTGAGCAAAACCTGTATCACTCTGTGCGTGATTTGAGGCTAGGACGGAGGTTCACCTTCCAGCAGGACAATGACCCCAAACACACTGCTAAAGCAATGCCTAGTCGAAGCCCAGACCTCAATCCAATAGAAAATCTGTGTTCAGACTTAAAGATTGCTGTTCACAAGTGCAAACCACCCAACTTGAAGGAACTGGAGCAGTTTTGCAAAGAGGAATGGGCAAAAATCCAAGTGGTAAGATGTGGCAAGCTCATAGAGAATTATCCAAAGCGACTTGGAGCTGTGATTGCCGCACAATGTGGCTCTACAAAGTATTGACTTTAGGGGGGTGAATAGTTATGCACATTTAATTTTTCTGTTATTTTGTTCTATTTTTGTTTGCTCACAATAAAAATAAAAAAACATCTTCAAAGTTGTGGGCATGTTCTGTAAATTAAATGAATCAAATCCTCAAACAATCCATGTTAATTCCAGGTTGTGAGGCAACAAAACACAAAAAATGCCAAGAGGGGTGAATACTTTTGCAAGGCACTGTATATGTGCGATTTTACCACTTCATTTTCATGAGGTAGGAACATGTGTCCATTTTGCTTCATTTTATGTTTAACGGATTTATGTTTACATTTAACAGATCTACACTAGGAAGTGATTTTTGCGCTTGTTTACTGCTAGGAAGTGACTTTTGCGCTTGTTTACTGCTTTTATCAAGGTAAAATACTTCATGCCATCACACTTTTAGTAGAAGAACTTGTCATTTGCGAAACGTGCGTCAGGTTCCTGTGCACATGCGCCGACTTTTTCCATCCTGAGGGCATATCTGCGCATGCATGGGCATTTCAGAGGCATCACACGGCGCCACTGATGAGTGGCGCTGTACCTAAGAGAGGTTACCTTAGGAGAGGTTATCATAGGTGGGAGAGTCTATTCGAGGTGGGAGACAGTACTTGATACTGTCAGGGTGAGTGATTTTTTTCCAGCCAGCGTTGGTGGAGGTAAGTGGCACTTCATGTACCTTTTTTTTAACCAGTTACAATCTTGGGGGTTTTCTTTGGTAATCCGGTGCAGTTTAAAACTACTCAATCATTAATATTTGATAAGTGCACCTCTTTGAGTGCACATTACGTCAAACTTGTTTACATATCGGTAGCTATTTATGGCACAGTAAGTACTGTTTAGTTCTAAGCAGGAGATCCACGCTGATATGTATTTTATGTACATGCACAGCCACTACTCTACTTACTAGTTCTGTACTTACTGAGCTGGTTTTGGTATATTAATTACTATATATACAATTAGCACACAACCCTCCAATGTAAACCTGGTTACTCTCCTAGGACATGTAAACATGTCACACCCAATGTTTATACTTATTTTTTATTCTGTATATATTTTAATATTTATGTATTAAAGGTTATGTTTTTACCTTTTTATCCTTTGTCACACATTGGATTTATTTAGTCGGCAGTTATTTTGTATGCACCTTTACCGTAACAGGAATGTTACCTTTTTACAAACTTGGGGTCATCCATATGAGCTGACTTTATACTGTATATCATTTATGTCAGCATGTAATTAGATTGGGTTCTTATTTCCTGGTACTCAAGGTATTAGTTGCCTCTTTTTTCTTTAATCTTCTCAATTAGTTCATTAGCAACTCAAGTCCCAGGTTATATTTACCTACTATCTTTTAGTTCATCTGTGGTCCTTTTGTGATTAGTCTGAGGTAATTATAGTGGGGGGGAGTTTGTCTTTTTTATATATATATATATATATATATATATATATATATATACTTTCAAGGCAACCCACTAGCATTGGATGCATTAGGTGAAAGTTGGAATTTTGATCTCAGTTATGTGTTTCCTATTTTCCTCTTATAACAAGGCTGTTGAGGATTTGGAAAGAAAAGGCACAGGTCATTGTAATAGCACTTTTTGGTCCAGAGGACTGTGGTTCTCGGAGTTGAAAAGACTGTCAATTTTGTAACCAATACTTTTACCACACAGAACAGATATGTTGATGCAGGGACCTCTTTATTACCTAGAGGTGCAAAGCCTAAAACTGATGACTTGAAGATTGAAAAAATACAAACAGTTGAGAGCAAGAGAACAGCAAGGGTGGTAGACACTGTTGTAAAAAGTAAAACATCTTTAATATATGTAAAGATAAATATTTTGAAACAATTTGTACAATGGTGTAACGACAGTAAGAGACAATATACCTTGGGCAAAATTCTAGACATTTTAAAATTTCTTCAAACAGGTTTTAATAAGGGGATACGCCCATCTACATTGAAAGTGCAGGCAGCACCATTAGATTAATTTTTACAACAAGCACTAGCAGAACAGATGCTAGTCAAAAGATTTATTCATGCCACATGGAACATCAGACCATCATTTACAGTGGTGTTTCCAATTTGGAATCTCAATAGGATTTTGAAAGCATTACCCTGAGCTCCCTGTGAGTCTTTGTAAGATTGCACTTCAAAAATTTTGACTTTAAAAATGGTATTCTTAATAGTTACTACCTCAGCGCACAGAGTTGGATAGCTTCAATCATTATCTATGGTTCACCCCTGTCGTGCCCAGGGCCTGACTGGACTGTTTTACACTATGGCCTGGGCCTGACTGGCCAGAGTTACCCTGTTGTTATTATTATGGTTGTGTATTTCTTAGTGCTTATGGTTACAAAATGATTACACTGTTATACTGAATGTATGTTGGTTTATGTATTATGTTTCATGTCATAGGAATTGTTGTAAAGAAACAAATTAGATAGTCTGCAGGCTATTGCACCTGCCTATTATGTTACAATGTTGGAATCTGGTGATAACTCACTCAGCCCACCTAAATATAATCAACAGGATGAGATTAAAGATCTGATCTCATCAGAGCTACAGGGTTTTCCAAGTAAGCAAGGGGCAGCCTATTAATTAGGGTTGGGGGTTACTGATTGGCCAGCCTGTGTGCCAGATTTTTTTTATAAAATGTGCCAATTAATAAAAGTATGACAGTGGTATCTGTACTTACATAGACAAGGTATAAGTGTCATTCTGTGCATTGATCTTAATTCTAAGGGATTATATGGTGTTCCTGATATTCTGGTCTGTTGAAGCAAGTTCCTGAGCGTGGTTCCTGTGTATGGTCCATCTTCTGATATCAGAGGTGTACAAGGACCGCACAATTCTGCTGGATAGGTTTGAAGTAGGTTCTTACCAAATCCAATTGAAGTAGGTTGAGACAATTGGCTGATTGTTGTGGGACCTCTGTGGAATACAGTTAGATGGCAATTTACAAGGACATGATGGAGCTGAGACCAGAGGAAATGCTTTCACATTTAAGCATGGATCAGCAGAGGACTGTCCTGGGACAGTGGGAGAGGAGAGGGTATGCAATGGCCCTTTCCCAGCTCCCGTGGATGGGGAATGCTTATCCCCAGTGGAAACATATTTTTTTTTTTGTCCTTGGGATGGACTGTCAAGAAATGGTGCTTCTAAACCAATGGATGGCCTTCTCAGGGACTATGGCCGGGTCATGAGCTGACAGACTGGCTGGATGACCTGGTAGTGCAGGAAAGGGACTAAGAGCACCAGTATGCAGCCTGGTTGGGAGCTGTTGGAATCCCTGGTGTGGAGCCCTATTTGTCATTGGGGCTGAAAGAGGAACTCTGTGAGCTGGCATATGGCCCTCTGGATGTGGGGTGGGCACTTATCAGTGCACAATAGATGTGCTCAAGTGACATTGTAACTCTCTGGGGGTGGCCCAATGGTCAGATGAGGCGGTTTCACTGATGCCAATAATCCGTCAAATATCAAAACAAATTAGAAGATCCAACAAGATGTTTTTGGCATATCAGGGAGCGAAGAAGAGTTTAAAAGTTTCCAAACCAACAATCTCCAGAGTAATTATCTGTATTTATGGGAGAAACCTCTGAGAGAAGTAAAAGCTCAATCCACCAGAGCAAAGGCAGCATATTGAGCCAAAGGGGATAAAATTCTTGTGAGCAAATGTCATGCAAAAAGTCTGAACAGTGTGCACACTTGTGCACACTTTTGTTAAGCATGACAAACTGTATGTGAATGAAAAAGCACAATTCAGATGAAGGATACTGGAGGCAGTGTTTCAATATCCTGTACTGGTCCTTCTGATGCTTAGATATATCTGATGTCTTTGCTGCATATATGACACTAGAGAATTGCCCGTCAAAAAATGATGGCAATAGAATTGTAAGGCAGGTAATGTTGTTTGGTACACAAAGTAATTTTTTGTGCGAGTACCTTCGGCGCTCATTGCAAGCCTCTTGATTGGTGTCTGTTTGATTATAAGTGCTCCTTTGGCTCTCATTGCAAGTTTTGCTCTGATGGGCTTTTGGCTCGTATAGTGAGCCTCTCCTCTGGTGTAGTTGAGATCCTGTAAACACCGTTGGCGCGCCTTGTGAAGCGCGCGCTGTGCGCCTTTAGCGTTTATTGTTTTTTTTTTTTTTGTTTTTTTTATGTATTTTGTAATGTTAAATAATTAATAGTAAAGTTATAAAGTAATATACTTTACCTATTTGTAATTAATATATGCATTAAGCAATATGCTGAAGAGCTAACAATCTGTTTTGATGTTCCTGCAGCATACAATGTAGATTTGCACTGTTGGCGAGCTGAGGTGTAAGTGTCAGCAATGTACGCAGTGTGTATTATAAATAGACTGTAAGCGCGAGGTTAAACCGTTTTTTTATGTGTGTACTTCCGCATTTTGTAATGGTAATGTTATTAGGTTTGAGTGATTGTGGTAAAATGGCTGTGAGTGTGTCTGTTTTAGGCAGGTGTTGAGCATTTAGCGTCCTTCCTAATAGTGTATTTATTAGGTCGTATGGGTCTGTGGAAAAGGCGTATGTGCTTGGCGGTGTTTTGAGTGCTTAGGAGTCATGTAGCCTTGTTTTAGTTTTTTTCGGCGGCCATTTTATCTCTCGCTTAGGGGATTTGCGAGTGGCGAAAATCTTAAAATGTTATTTAAATTGGCTTGTAACCTTATTTCCAGATGTCCTGGCTGTCCCCCCTTTCTGTGTGTTTTTTTTAATTTTATTTTGTATTTTGTGTGTTTTTCGCTGTACGTGTTGCGGCCGTTAAGTTTGTATTTCTTGCGTCTTGTATTTTTTTTTTCTGAGTGGCGATTTTATTTTGAAGTGTTACGGCCCATACTTTTTATAGGCGGGTCTCACACTTTTAACTGTGTATTTGAGTTTTGTGTTGAAGTGTAGTTCTGCAGGTTGTAGGTAGGATGTGCAAGACGTGCGGGGTCGTAGGGATGAGCGCCTATGTCGCTCATCTCTACCAGCTCAGTGAGTGCCTGTGGCGCTCATCTCCACGAGTGCAAGGAGCGCCTTTGGCGCTCCTTGCCTGGCCGCAGCACTCGCTTTGCATGGTCTGCGGTTGTGGCCTGCAACTGCGGCCATCGCTTCGCGAGCCCACAATTTTAATGTTGCGTTATCAACGGATTTTGGCATGGTCACGCTGCTGAGAATTATATATATGATTATGGAAATAGAGAATCAGAAGGATTTTTATTTTTTTACCATCTGGTTAAAATGCAAGCTTCTAAATGTCAGTCTTTGGAAATTTTGTTTTCTCATGGTTGATTAGGTTTTACATTACAGTAAGAAGTGTTTTTAATCATTGCTACAAGTCCCCAAAGACGCCATGGCATTCAAACCCGTAAATGGCAAATGGAGCCAAAAATAGTACAGCCTCCAAATAGGACCCGCAAAGGGTTTACAGACAAGTTCTTAAAAACACACTTACTGATTAAATTACAACACAAAAACATGAAACTGCCTGCTTTATTAAGCCTCTCTCACTCACAGAGACTCTAATGTGGACCCTGAAATATAATTGCATATACATCTCGCTCATCTCATCTACATTGGGAAAACAAATAGTGGCCAAATTACACCGCCACATCCAATATATCAAGTACCAGGGGAACATGTTAGATTTGGTTGTTCAGTCCTTCAGTCATGTCTGACTTTGTGTGACCCTATGGGCTGCAGCACATTTAGCTATACCTGTTCCACAATGTTTGCATACAAAAGATACTGGAGTGGGTTGCCAGTTCCTTCTCCAGTGGACTGTGATTTGTATGACCTCTCTGCTATGACCTGCCCACCTAAAATGACCCTTTATGGTATAGCTCACAGCTTCATTGAATTACACAAGCCCCTTCACATCCACAAGGCAGTGATCCAGAAGGGTAACATACACCACACGCATTGGAGACTGTGCAGAGGCACGTATAGCAACACCCAACAAACCTCCATTAGGGATAATTTCCGCTACACCCATTCTGGAAAGTCCCACCCCATTGCTGGTGGCCATGTGCCAAGATGTATACCCATTAGCATTTGGTGGCATCCCATTAAGTGTTGTGCTATCAATCAATTCACATTATCAACGGTCATATTCTTATCAACCATTCAGGGGAATGTTGATACTCCACAGTATCACAAATTGGACTTTGCATGTATATTAACCCTTATATATATATACACCGTATTTATCGGCGTATAACACACACTTTTTCCTCCCTGTAAATAGGGGGCAAATGATAGGTGCGTGTTATACGCCGATATTCCCTCCCCCCTCCTCATCCTCAACCTCCCTACTCATTCTAAACCCCCGTCCGCATTCTAACCCCCCCTCCTCATTCTAAACCCCCACCCTCCTCAACCTAAACCCCCCTCCTCAACCTTAACCCCCCTAAATACCGCCCCCCTCACTTACCTGCTTCTGCTCCGGCCTCCGCTCCGCTCCGCTACTTGACCCGGCGCACATGTGACGTCACATGCGCGCCACGTCATTAGAATATACCGGGTGCCGGTTGAGGATGAGGAGGGGGGTTGAGGATGAGTAGGGAGGTTGAGGAGGGGGGTTGAGGATGGGGTTAAGGAAGAAGGATGAGGATGGGGGGGTTGAGGAGGGGGGTTGAGGGGGTTTGAGGATGGGGGGTTGAGGAGCGTGTTTGAGAAGGGAGGGGGTTGCGGATGGGGGGTTGTGGAGGGAGGATGAGGAGGGAGGTTGAGGAGGGGGTTGAGGATGAGGAGGGAGGTTGAGGATGAGGAGGGGGTTGAGGATGAGGAGGGGGGTTGAGGATGAGGAGGGGGGTTGAGGAGGGGGTTGAGGAAGGAGGATGAGGATGGGGGTGGAGGAGGGGGTTTAAGGAGGGGGTTGAGGATGGGGGTTTGAGGAGGGGGTTGAGGATGGGGGGGTTGAGGAGTGAGAATGAGGAGGGAGGTTGAGGAGGGGGTTGACGATAGGGGGGTTGAGGAAGGAGGATAAGGATAAGGGGGTTGAGGAGGGGGGTTGAGGGGGTTTAAGCATGGGGGGTTGAGGAGGGGGTTTGATGAGGGAGGTTGAGGAGGGGGTTGAGGATGGGGGGTTGAGGATGGGGGGTTGAGGAGGGAGGATGAGGAGGGAGGTTGAGGAGGGGGTTGAGGATGGGGGGTTGAGGAGGGAGGATGAGGAGAGAGGTTGAGGAGGCGGTTGAGGATGAGGAGGGAGGTTGAGGATTTTGCTTCAAAGTTCTTTATTTGAAATTTATTTTTTTCCCCTATTATTATTATTATTATTATTATCTTTATATCGCGC